>CM070032.1:110053822-110081457 GCA_036250615.1 Ptychadena robeensis | reverse complement strand
CAGCAGTTAAGACAAACTCAGTTCGGGAAGAGATTATATACCAAACAAACTCTGCTTGAGCTGGGATTTGGCATACAGTATTTACCTATGGTTAGTGAGTCTGTGGTGATTCTGAATCGCGGTGAACCCGCAGATCACTTCTGACAAGGGGTGGCGCCATAGACCTTCATGTTAATGGAGGGGAGTTGATTTCCCAGCCCACGTTCCGGCATCATCGATGTGTAGAGGGGAGGAGGGAGGGCGGGGAAGACAAGCAGAGTACAATGTACTCAGCTTTGATCTGCTGTACAGCGTCGTTTTCAATAGGCAGACCGCTAGGGGGGTTAATTCCCTTCCTTCAGTCTTCTAATTTTGAATTGTCTGTTTACATCTTCTGTTTATCTTATTATAATTAGCATCTTCTGTTTATTAGATGTTACTGCTGTTTAGTTGATGTTGTTAACATACCTGGGCACTACCACTCACACCCATTTTACCGTTTTTTAGAAAAGTTATTGTTACAGATACCGCATAGCCATTTATATGGGTGTGAGAGCTATTTGTACTTGTAGTTTTATATGATAGCATACAATATGTTGCCTTGTATAATATTTATAGTTTATGCTTGTTTGTATTCTGTTAGTTCACATTATAACTTTGAATGAATAAACATTTGCCTAAATATGTTGTATTTTTAATGATGCTTACTAGCTAATGTCTGCTTGTAGACACTAAAACCATGTTACTGAAGAAGTTATTAGATAAGGGCCAAATCATTTGCTAGTAGGAGTAAAATGATGCTTTATGTCAGGGTCTTTATTTCTTCCTAGTATTTGTCAACCCACATGTAAAACCTGCTCAGCTGTAGACTCACAGCTCTTTGCCAAATGATACATAATTGCATATAATTACATAGAAGAACCAAAATACTATAATAAACAAGCCTATGTGTTCCAATAGTAGGAAACATAAAGGCTTCTCAGCTTTCTTCAATAGCCGAAACTTAGGGCCATCATTTCAACAAACATATTGAAATGATATAGACAACCCTATGAACTATATAAATAAAAATCCACAGGACTATTGGGATTATTAATGCAGATTTGAAAATGTTCATGTGCATCCTATTATCCAGCAATCTAATTACATCATTAATTTGGGGCCATTCTTTGAGTGGTTGTGAATTTGTAGAAAAATACCTTATCTGAAATAAGAAAAAAAATTACATGTGAATATGTAAATACATATGTATATAAATCTACAGTACTTTATAGTCATGGCTGACACTTACTAATGTTTCTTGAAAAAGCCAAGTATAAAATGCATCGAGAACAAATTATCAGCATGTTACTTTAAAAAGTAACTATAACACAATAATTAAAGATGGCCATACACATTTAGATCTCTCTGTCAGATATCCTTTAGATCTACCAACAACTATGTAATATAGAGTCCTCTGCCATTGAACACAGGTAGACTTGATGGTTTAGCAAGTCCCTCATATTGCATGGTTTTGGTAAAACAAAAAGGAGATCTAAAGGAAATCTGACAGAGAAATCTAAAGGTGTATGGGGACCCTAACCCATTGGGATTGTTTTCATACAATGGATTGTAAAATGTCTTTTTTTATGGTGGTAATCTTTTGAATTTGTGTTTTTTTGGGATGATGGAATAAAATTGTTGATTAAAATTATGTACATGGATCTCATACCTATCTTGAATGATTGTGCTGTGCCTGGAGACCTATGTATAATTAACATAGACCAATAGTTGATAGGTTTGTCTATCTAAAATTGCAAATGAATCAAAAGAAAAGAGTATATACAGTATATGTGTTGTGGGGGTTCAGCTTAAAGTAGTGCTCTCAAAACATAATTTCACTAAACAGGGGTCTCTTCCTGCCCATATTTATTGTCCAAACAGTGCAAAGAAAAGGGATTATCCTTGCAGGGGTTAATAGCACTCCAAACAAAGGTCAACAGAAAATGTAAAGCCTCCTGGCTTTCAGACCTTTAACATAAATTATAGTCCTTGGCTCTGCTTCTCAGCAGCAATTGGCTTGGGCTCACACACCCTGTGAGTCCCCCTGTATCCACTGCTCCAGCAGCCACAGGCCTGAGCCCCACAATCCTTGTGAGCCCCCCTGTTTCCACTCAGTCAAAAGCGCTGACAGTCTGGTCTCAGCACCTTGTGGAGAGATACACCCAGGTACAGCAAGCAGGTGTTAACACTTTGGTGTTCATTGGCAGAATGGGAAGGTTCCACTTAGTTCCATCCTTCCTATTGAAGAGTCCGGGACTAAACACAAACAAAACACTGAGCAACCTAATTTTGCTGTGCAAAGAGTTCCCGGACTCCTTCCAGGACACCGCCTAACAGTCTAATTACACTGTGACATACTAAGGGTCTGTCACAGAGTGTATATTTATCTATACACACACACAACAATGACCTCCATTTCAAATGTATCCTGCACTGATCTGACAGCACAATAATAATAGTAAATTGTTATACATGAATAATTAAAATATTAAAAGGTCTCTTTATTGTATGATACATAGTGTATCTTATTGTCTATTATACAGTAAATAACACTATACATATCTGTTATCTGTATATATTGTAATGTTATTACTTGGAGAAATATAGTGACAAATCTGAATATCCTGTTGACCAAGTTGAAAGCCTGCTGGTATAACGTTTTAGTCACCAACAGTGCTAAACCATCTGATGCTGAATAAAATCAGCATTAACAAAGTAATCACTAAAGTCATCTGGCTGGTGCAGAATGTGTGATAAACATGTCATGCTCTACAGTTTATAGCGTTTGCAACAAATGGGGTATTTCAAAAGTAAATTTGAATGGAACAGCTGAAGAGTCAGAAAAAAAGTAGAACGTGATAATTATTCTGTTAAGACAAAGTTTAAAAGTGTAAAGGAAAAAAAAGCCTTACACTGTACTAAAATGTAATACTGCAAACAGAATAGAGGACAATTTTTATTATTCCTCTACAGTAATTTGTTTTTATGGAAGATGGTGGTATTGTGTTCCCAAACATGACCAGTTTTTAGAGTTTGCCTTTTTTGCTGGCCAAAGTCTGATGTCTTTACATGCAAAAATATGATTGATCACCTATTGCTAATATTCCTTTAATATTGCCTATTAAACTGACTGCACAACTTCTAATTCATCTGTACAATGTCCTTTAGATCTACCAACAACTATGTAGTTTAGGGACCTCCATGAGTGTATACAGATTGATTGGATAGTTTAGATAGGTTCTAATATTACATTGTTGTGGTAATACAATTTTTTTTATAGGTTACATTTCTGTTGGTCTGTTGCCTTTACGTCCTATAGTTGCAAATATTACCGTAATTCAAATATATATTCAAATATTACGTCCTTCTTGCAAATATTCATGTTACAAATTGCAGACACATGCTTTTTACTTTAGAAGTGAAGACACTGTCAAGCTGTCATAGGCTATTTAAACAGTCCCCCCCCCCCCAGAAGCCTGACGCATAAATATGGAATCTCTCATACGATTCCACGGAACAGCAAGTAAGTATATTATTTTAGGACCGGAGAGCCCTAAGCCACCATCATACCAGCTCAGAGGTAAGTCAAACTTTAATTTTACATATGTATTTTTTACATATTGAGTATACATCTGCTTTAATTTTCACGTTTGCACAAGCCATTGGTACTGTTGATATTTCTCTGCTTGACACTGCTAAAATGTATCTTAATGCATTAAGAACCTAAACAAAGAATTATTAGTTTGTCAGTCTTTCTGCAACATTCCTGATCGGATGGAAGGAGTGACAAGGGACCTTTGGGATTATCTTATTACAGGTGTTTTTTAATCTCTGTTTAATAGTGGGGGACAAAAAGTACATGAGGTGAGTTTTGGTTCCCTTCCAGCAACCTGCTGGTCCCTCCCATTTGTCAGGATCTGCCTACATTGCATATAGAAGCATAGACCTAGTATGTAAATAAAATGTAATTCTATTCATTTTATTAGCATGTTAATGAAAGAAGAAATGATGAATTAGGGGAAACATAATAGAAGCAGATTAAACTTCAGCTTTAACAAACACAGTATGAGGTTTGAAACCCACAAGGCAGTTTTGTTTTGTAAAAAGCTTATAGGGGGTTGGTTATCATATAATAAAAAGAGATTGTTGCATTAGAAATTCATAAGTTGCAGAGGTCACAACAGAGTTATAATAGAGCTTTCAGAAAATCTCACTAGCAGTCCTGGTGAAAACTGTTTTGTAAGGATGAAAGAGGGACATGAACACACAAAGGAAAAAAGCAATTTCAATAAGTAATGTTTACTTTGCGAACAGTTAGGGAAGGCAGTGTTTTTATTGTATATTGGTTTTCTGAATTTCCAGCATAATAGTTACACAAGGCCGCCTATTTATCCTTGAGGAGCATACCAAGTGACTCTTGTCCCCAGTGTCTTTATTAACCTCTGTTTTATAGGTAAGGAAAATGTTTCTCCTGAGACAGGTTGGCAGTCAAGAGATGTGTTTAGTATATCAAACAGACTCATGACGGTAAGCTGTGAGCAGGCACAGAAGCATTGCCCTTTATGCCACAATATAATAAATTTGTTAGCGTGACAGTAGAGTCTTCTGTAGCCTACAGACTGTAGGTCATGGCTGTGTACATTAACATCTGTAGACTCTGCAAAGGTAATATATCTCCATATATCACCATAACCTTTAAAGCGGACCTACCACTTGTTAGGTCTCTCTGCAGTATCAGCTTCAGCTCAGCTGATACTGCAGAGATCCCCGACTAAAAAAACCCAGAACTGTTTCTGAGAGCTGGAGGGGTGTCTTTTTAGAGACAGCCCCTCCTACTGTGTTACATCTCGCCTAGGCAGGACGTAACAAGCTGCAGGGGTTACTGGGAATTCTCTCCGATAAGCCCCTGTGCCTGAGTCTCACAGATGTGACGTCAGCATCACGTCTGTGAGACTATGTGAAGAGAGGAGAGAGAAGCTGAGAACAACCCGCCCCCCCCCCACCCTCTCCCCCACACACGGAGCTGCAGAGGAGTCTCTGTCTGTGTAGGAGAAGGGGGAGGGGTTGGTGTCAGATGCTGCTGCCCGGAGAAGATAGATGAGGAAGAGGCTTCTCTGCCCTAATTCAACATGTTTATACCATCAGATAAAACATGAAGAAGGTAAGTCATTTCATTTGTTCTGTGTAGCAGTTTTCCAGGGTCTTAACTGCTGACAGGTAAGTAATGTGCTTATTTCATGTATGTGTGGTTTTTTTTTTTGTTTTTTTTTAAACCGCTTTAAATATATAGACTGGATACAAATTTTACCACTCAAATGTTGTGCCAATTTGGGTGTTGTGTATGCCAATCAGTACTAAATATTGTCAAAGACTAGGAGTCTAGTCTCATCCAATTGACAAATTGAATTGACCCTTATCTTTTATTGCCCCCCCCCCCCCTTCAGTGGGAAGAAGTAAAGCAAAAAATTTAAACACCACACCACTTTCTGATAATAGGTCTATATATGACCACAGCTTGAGTGATTTCTCTTCTCATCTTTATTGGCTATACAAATCAATCATGTTTCAAAAGACTGGTAAGATCGCTGAAGTAAATCACATGATATGTGGCTGCACTGTATACATTTAGAAGCATATTTTATGGCCAAACATCAAATGTTTTTTTCAGAATGGCCAACGCTACGGTGAAGAACTTTGTGGTAAGATAATGAAATCTGATATTTCTGCAATACTTTAGGAGTGGAGGAACTCAGCTATGATGTCAACACTAGAAAACACTTTTGGTATTACAATATTTGTGAGCCACGATATGTGCTAGACCTTCACAAATTCTCTTTTGTCCAACAAATGTCAATTACTTGTGCAATTACTTGCCAAAAGAGTAAGGAGGTATTATGGTCTCAAATAAAGATAAAGCTCTTCTTTTCTGTCTATGGTAATGGAATGAGATTTCTGGTTATAGAGATGATTAATGAAATTTGACTGCTGCTGATTTAAGACTGAAGATGAGACAATCAAAATATACAGCTGCAGTGCTTGATTGCCTCAGCATTAGTATACATGCAATTTGCATGTTAAAGTGGAAAAAAGTTCTTGATAAGTTTGTTAGTCTTCATCTCTTCCTACAGTACCAGGAATGGTCGCTAGACAGTGATGTGGAATTGTTTTCAATGCTGAAAACAAATCTCCTGAGACTTGGGAGTTATGTCTGGCTTCCCAAGCCTCTCTTAACCAGGCAGAACAGGAGCGGCCACCACTGTAGCAGCATGTCATTGGAGGGGAGGAGCTACGTGGGACAATCACGTTTTTTTGACTCTCATTAGTCATCTCTGTTCAACAACCTCATATTGGTGTGATAGACAGTTGTCCACAAACAAGTGTATATATAATGAATCTGATGTTAGATGTTATTGGTCAATGACAGCCATCAACTAATTTTGATATATGCCTTAAGCTATAAATAAAAATTGTATTAAACATAAAGCAGAAAGAGTTAAATTTGCAAAATCAAACAAATACATCTCCAAAAGATTTCTCAGAAGACTATGTGTTGCAATTCAGCAGTAAAGATAACTGCTCATACTACTCATATCTTAAATATTGTATAATGTAGTCCATTTTAGTCCGAGCTTAATATTTCCAATGAAAATGTGTGAAAATTAAATACCTTATCTATGTAGGCTTACTTCTGCTCACTAAAGATGAACAAGTAGGAATTGCTAATCTTTCCTGAGCACATGTTAGTGGAAAGGAGATTTTTACTGAGCTCTTTTAAGCTTTAAAAAAAGGTATTTAAATCTTTTAGCATGATGTGCTGTAAAATAGATCAGTAGGAAGTTTTCTGAGAATTAAAATTAAAATGTTGATGTATTTAGGGTTTAAATACTTTGATGATCTGTGCCTCACTTTGTTACACTTTTAAGAAAAAAAGAACACACTAGGTTACTGAAATTAAAAACAATAACAAAAAATCAAGTTAATCTAAGCAACATAAGACTAGGTAATAATAAAGGTAATATAATTATCTATGCTCATAGAGGCCAACAATGTTAAAAAATTGTATTAGAAATTTAACACAAAACTTCATATAAAATACTTTACCCTTCCACCAGTCACAAAAAATAAATACCATATAATAATAATAATAATAATAATAATAATAATAAACAAATAAACTGGGTAATTGTGCAAATGAACACCAAAATTACAGACACCACTTAAATATCACCAAAATCTGAATGTATAAACTACACACAGCACAAGACACAGTGAAATAGCTTATTTCTTATAATACAAAAAACTATGTTACTGTCACAGTTCAAAACCCTTTGAACCCCCAGATCTCATACCTCAGTAGTGCAACCCTGAAATTTTCTAAAAATATTACTTTTACAGTAGTGTATACATGACAGTGGAAAGTGAAGTTTGTGCAGCTATTTAATGTGTTTGAGCTTTAATAAAAAAATATCAACTCCAGCCACAAGATGTCCCTAGGGAACACTTGATGTCAAAGTACAGCTAACGTCTTCTTCCTCAAACATCGGGGAAGGAGGGGGGTATGGGGGACACTGCAGATCTCTACAACCCCAACATAACGCAAACACCCCAACCAACCCCACCCCCGAACAGTAGAAGCTTTTGACAAGCAGATAAACTTCTAGGGAAAAGTCCCCTACACCACCATGATATGTGACAATACTGTATATTTCCTGATTGTAAAAGGTTTTAAAAAGCAGGTCACCCTATATTTTATGAAGGAATCACTCATATTTGTAGGTTTTAGCAAGAAGATGTCCCTATCTCCTACCGAAGAGTCTCCTACACCACCACGAGATGTGATTCTACAATATATTTCCTACTTCTAGTCTGTTTAAACAGGCAGATGATCCTATCTGCCATGGTAGATGTCCCTCAACTACCTAATAGAACAAGGTTTTTATCAAGTAAATGTTTTCGGGAAGAGTCTCCTCCACCACCGATGAGGCTGGTGGCTCACCCAACACTAGAAAATTATGCACTCACAACCAACCCAAAATTCTTTGTGTGCTAGGCCAATCACAAGTCCATATTACTGCAAAACCAGCTAAGTATCAATAGTTTGGTTTCCTCAATTCAGTCACGCAGAAAAGACTTAAGCATTTTGAAAACTGACTGCTAATCATTTTATTTATTTTAGACTTGGTTCTAATTACACTCATCCAGCTGTGTTGCTAATTTTCGTGAAACTAAGGGAAAGCTATTAACATGTGATTGTTTCCAACCTCCTTGGGTTTATTTTGGTATACTGATGGCATTGTTTTGTTTCACAAGGAAATATGTCTGAATATGGAAAAATGCTGAAAGTTGAAAATCTCTATCTTTGTATATATACTCAGGTCCTTCACTTATGTTGTTACTGAGCATTTGGGTGACGTAGTGTAATAAACATTCATTTTACAGAAGCGACGATACACTCCTGCCAAGCAACCTGTTCTGTGGGGAGAGAGATAGGGCAGCAAGCAGTTGATGCCCTGCTGTTGGGAATCAAATTGCAGTCATTAGTGTTTGGTCATTTAATATTTCACTCAAGATACAAATAATCTTTGAAAACTCTTATAAATACAAGTCTTTATACATTGATGGTTAGCATATTGGCACTTTTTTAAAGTTTAGTTCTAAGTACACAACATGTAGGATAATTAAATTAATGTAATTGTGACATGCCATATGGGAGTGCCCAGCCTGGAGATGGGTATTATAAGGCCCAGTTAAGGGTGGAGCTATCCAAGCGCTGGCTGGTTGTGGTCATGAGTGTCGCGCTGGACACTAGCCTTCGTGGAGATGGACACCGCTGGTCTGTGGGCTGGAGACAGGAGACCACAGATTTTGTCCCCCACAAGAGGACAAAGATACCCTGGCCCTAGTAGGCGACACTGAGTGAAGTGTGGGGCTAGGAAGAGACAGGCTGAGAAGGCAAAGGCTGTTCCCAAATGGCTGGCATGGTATGGGCTGTGAAGCTGTACTGTGATGTGGAGAAAAAAGGTACCAGATCTTACATCAAGTGATCGTGTGCAGGGACTTATTCAGACATTGTGAAACAGCCTGCATTGGGGACACTGCCTCCCAGGTGAGAGATGATCTGACACCGGGTTCAACAATCTGCAGCTGAGGCCCAGAAAGGTAACCCCTGATTAACCCCGGTGTGTCTGAAGGAAGATGTGCTGCACATAGAGGGGGATGATGCCTACCCCCTACAGCTGCCAAATAGCTAGTGTGAAATGGCCCTTATATCAAGATGAGGACCAAAGCTAGGCATTTAGCATTTACCAAATTAGAAAACAGAAGCAGTAGTCTCCATCTTTCCTTTATTGCTGTGTTTATAATGTCTGCATTTTCTGAAAACTAGCAGCGCCGGACTCCTGGTGCTCGAAACAAATGTGCTGCTTGTTCAATAAGCCTCCTGGTGTTTCGGCAGTATAGATCTATACAGCAGTAAACTATGTTGGTATTCCTAGCTTTTATTAATCTTCATATGCATTCCAAGATTTGCAGCAGAAGCATCATAAGTAGTTTTGATGTTTGTCTGTTGTCTGGCCAGGCACAGAATTTCAAATCTATTTACCAAGGTACATTGGACTCCTTTATGCCTACTGGTTTTTATTATATGATTCTATTTATTATTAGTGAAAGAAAGTCCTAAAATACAGGTGGATAGCAGGTGGATACTGGACTCCCGAGTCAAGTACTCTTTAAGGGTCCCGCCCCTGGCAGGCTTCACCAGGATTATCCCTTAACCACTCCGTTACATTAGTAAACTTTATCAGTGTGAGGTTCAAACCTCACATTGATAAAGTTTACTAATGTAACGGAGTGGTTAAGGGATAATCCTGGTGAAGCCTGCCAGGGGCGGGACCCTTAAAGAGTACTTGACTCGGGATTCCAGGTGTAATTGGACCTCTGTTTACTTACTACTTTTACCTCCTCTATCCCCTCTAGGCAACCATCTTTGAGTGAAGTGAGATATAGGGGTACTTAAGCGTGGCATAGGAGGAAAGACAACACCTTATCTGGCAGGCGATCAGCGGTCCCTTATTATACACAGATCTGTTGTTGATCAATATACAGTCCCCTGATATAATAAATGAATGTCCCCACACTGGTTGTGCTTACAAACTGGGGTCACTCTTTACTAGCAATCGGGATATATATAGGTTTCTCTGGTCCAAGAGATAGGGTACAGACTTAAGCTGGCCATACACCTTTAGATCTCTCTGTCAGATATCCTTTAGATCTATCAACAACTATGTAGTATAGAGTCCTCTGTGAGTGAACACAGGTAGACTTGATGGTTTCGAAACTCCCTCATATTACATGGTTTTGGTGAAACAAATCTAAAGCTTTAGGCTACATGTACATGGTAGTAGCAGCTCGGAAACAACCAGGTGCTCCTGTCTGGCACTCGCGGTCATTTAGATAAAAAAACGACCTGCGGGTGCCTCATTTTGTGCTTGCCTATCAGTTGCGTTTATTGGTCGTTTACCAGGCAGTAAACAACTGCCCCTGCAAACAAGCCCTTAGGGTAAAAACAGTTGCAAACTGTCTATATTATGAGAGGTGCACTTTTAATCCAAGAGGAAAGAGGTAGCTTCCCATTTAGTGTGGAAGGATGTTTGTCCAAAACTACCCTAAGCATTTTGGGGAAGATGATTAACTCACATTGACCTGATTATTCCTGCAAACCTCTAAGCCTAGAGGCCTGTCCCATTTGATCCTGGCAGTCAGGCTGGTTTAAAGCCATGGCAGAAACTGACTACTCTCTCTTTTCTTGGCCTTACATTGCAGCTTTTCATATCTGCCTGGACATAGCTACTGCCAGCCTCCAAGCAGAGCGGTATAAATATACCTTCTTAGGCCCTCCTTAGTCAGAGTTGGGTTAGCTCCTCAAGCAACCTGTATCCAGCCAGCGTGTCTCACCCTTCTGGAGCATTGGGCTCCCATCTTCCCTGGGTTCTCCCAATGGCCGTCCCTCTACTAAGTGCCCGGGATCCAAGGACCCACATCCGTGGCCTGTGAAAGGGTTGTGCCTCCTGGACCAAAGCCTGCCTTCCCTCCCTAGTGCCCCGAGCGGATGGACACTGGAAACTGGTAGGTGTCGAGTTAGGCAGACGCAAGGATTCCTCCCTTCTCCACCTCCACTGGACTGTTCTCTACTTTCCCTGACACTGGACTGTGATCCTGACCCTCTCCCACTGGGACCTGAAAGCCATCAGTCACCCTGCAGCTGATAGAAGTGTTTGTAACAGTAGATCCTCAAGTGTGTGCCCCATTCCCAGGCTTGGGTTTGGACTGTACATATTCCCTATAGTAAAGACTGTAAATATCCACTGCCTGACTCCGTTTCTGTGTGATTTGTGTGAAGCAATACCGGGCATGGGATCTTCCTTAAACGAACCTTAACCTTTAAATATGATCAGAAATCTGATTTCAACAATCAAAAGGACAGAATACCATGTCAAATGCACAGTGTTTAGGGATGAGTTAACAGTTGGAAAAATTATTGATTGGTTAACAGCGGACCTGCTCAAGTGGAATAGAGCATGTCTGTTGCTTAGCACAAGGTGATGTAATACTCAAAGTTTCAAAGATATTTGGGGCCATAAACAGCAATCTGCCCAATCATAATAAAATATGGCATCCATAACTGATGCCCCCATCACTATGTAAAGTATGTAAGCTTCAACTCAGCAGTGTTCTCAGGCTGCTTATAATTAAAATCATAAAACACTTTTATAATTTTGTGTTTTGGCTGAGTCAGTTATACCAGAATATTGATTGGAGAGAAACATTATAGAAAAACATTTTCTATGGAGTTACATACAGCATTACAAATCACTTCCAACTTTATGATGAAAATATTTTTATTGGTTCCAGTGAATTGCTATGGCTAGATAAGTTTTTAAAACATCAGTACCTTCTGGCTTATTTTTATATTCAGTAGTAACTGACAGATTAGAATCCTCTCTCCTGACATTGCAAAAAAATCAAGCATGCACATTGGTCGGCCGCAAAATTGTATGGGGGCCTTTAAGCTTCCAGTTAAACATTCTTGATTATTATTTTGCTCATGGAGCCTACCAACACCAATGCCTTGTGAATTCAGCCAGGAACACCCTGGTGGGGGAAGGCTCGATTGACAAAATAACGATTAAGAAATATTTAATGTATAATTGAAAAAATGTTAAAAAAGTTGAGTTTTCAGCCTTCTTAAACCAGTACTGCATGAGTTGGATTAGAAACATTCTGTAACAAACAACAGCCAATAAGCCTATACCTGGACAATGATATTATCTCTATATAATTTGGTAATCAGAGTAAAGTTGGCTGCTATGGGGAGCTCCCTTTATATGAAAAAGGGTTGGCTGTTTAGGTTTATTGGTGCACTCTGGTTCTTCAGGTAGACAATCAAGGGACACATCAATAAATCATTTGGATGTGCACCACTATATCAATAATTATTTAACTTTCTGTAGACTATAAAAGACTGTTATTCTAATCTACTGGAACAATTGATGAAGTGGAAATAGAGGAATATCAAATGTCATCTTGTTGGTTTGTTTTGTCCCTGCTTGGGGATATTCATTTCCTGTTTGTGGCACATTAGTGAGGGCGGAAACTTTTGATGGATGGTGACCATGGCGGCCATTTTGAATCCAACTTTTGTTTTTTCTAAAGGAAGGGGGTCATGTGACACATCAAACTTATTGGGAATTTCACAAGAAAAACAATGGCGTGCTTGGTTGTAACGTAACTTTATTCTTTCATGAGTTATTTACAAGTTTCTGTCCACTTATTAAATGTGTTCAATGTGCTGGCCATTGTGTTGGATTGTCAATGCAACCCTCTTCTCCCACTTTTTACACACTGATAGCAACACCGCAGGAGAAATACTAGCACAGGCTTCCAGTAGCCGTAGTTTTAGGTGCTGCACATCTCGTATTTTCACAGCATAGACAATTGCCTTCAGATGACCCCAAAGATAAAAGTCTAAGGGGGTCAGATCAGAAGACCTTTAAATTGCTACATGATGATGTGTTTCCCTCTTTATGCACTGAAGCTGGCACGTTCCCTGGGTTTTTCAAGCAAGATGGTGCACCACCACATTATGGGTGTCAGGTCCGAGCATTCCTAGATGAATGTGTTCATAACGCCAACCCTGGTTTTGGGAACTGCCTAGTGCAGACGCAGCCTCAATGAGCATGAAAAATTTAACAAAACTGCACACAAACTCGTTCTCTTCTAGTGATTGCAGCGTATTGACATAATCAGGCTGCAGCCTGATGATGGATTGGCTCAGAGGATTGGCAGGCACCCTTTGTGTCGGAAATTACTTTGAATGGGGAAAGTAATGCGATCAGCTAGGAATTTACTGACATGTCTGACTTGCGGTGAGATCCTGGTCGATCCGTCCAGGTGGGCGCACCGGATTTGCAGCTGAGGAATAAGCGGGAACGCGCCAGGCTGGAGTTAGTGCACCAAGAGCCACCACACAAAGACGGATCCTGGACATGGGCATCAAATTCCGTATTCCTCTTGTCAATTCGCTGCTGAACAACGAACAATGTCAGAAGCATCTTACCTAGGCAAACGGAAGGTCTAACGTCCTCTTTTCTAATGAGAGCAAATTAAGCATCTCATTTGGAAACTGAATGGAGAGGCACACAATCCAAGATGCTTGTCCAGTGAGAAGTTTCCACAGTCTGTGTGGATTTGGGGAGCCATATCTTCAGCTGGTGTTGGTCTACTGTGCTTTATTAAGTCCAGAACCAACTCCGTTGTCTACCAGGAGACTTTGGGGCACTTCACGCTTCCTTCCGCAGCCACAGAGCTTTATGGAGATGCTGATTTTAATTTCCAGCAGGACTTGGCACCTGCCCACAGTGCCAAAAGTACCAAAACTTGGTTCAATGGCCATGGGATTACTGTGCTTGATAGGCCAGCAATCTTGCCTGACCTGAACCCCATACAGAATCTATGGGACATTGCCAAGAGAAAGATGAGAGACATGAGACCCAACAATGCAGAAGGCTGCTATTGTAGTATTCTTGTCTTCTAAAACACCTCGGCAGTGCCACAGGCTGATACCACCCATGCCACGCCGCATTAGTAATTGATGCAAAAGGGGCCCATACCAAGTACTGACTACATATGCATGATTATATTTTCCAAAGGTCCGACCCACGGCTTTCAGTAAATGATTGTCCACACGAGCTGGTTAGGGGTTTACTTTTTACTAAAGGGATATATATACAGTTACAATCACCCGTGAGGCAGGGATGGGGTCCAAGCATAGGATCTACATTGCTAACAAAAACCCAACCAGCTGCTGGAAGGTGTGGAGAGGCTGAGGCTTTTACCCAGACAGATGTTCCAGTGGAGATGGCTGGTATCTGTAGTTCCTTAGGCACTGCACCCACTCAGAAAAGATTAGGAAGGGTCTGGTCCAAAGGGGACCCCTGTCAATTGTCATGGGTGGCGAGTCAGCCTGCATCACTTGCTGAGTGGGCGGTGGCAGGGGACTTGGGAGAGAGATGGGAGCACCTTGCTCCAAGGTAAGATGTGGCTTAACAGTCAAAAAGCACTGTAAAGAGCCTGCCAAACTATCTATAAAGCTACATTTACAACCTTTGCCCAGAGGAGGGGTTTAGGAGTTGCCGGGTAGTCAGAATAACAGGTGTTAGGGATATGACCTCACCTACCAGAACTTTTCCTGCAGCTGCTGTACAAAATAAACAATTATATATACAGATATAATATACAGATTTAAGTGTATTCTCACTACTAGAAACTCAATATAAACAAACTACAGCATATGGTTTTTTTTCAGTTTATTCTACTTCCAATGCATTTGATACATCAGTCATGAACCATCTCCCTTAGGTGATACAGCCCTAACAGAGCACATTTCAGAATCATTGCTTGTAGAAGATGTATATGGAAGTATACACAGCCCTGCCATAAGTTGTGCCACTGAGACTCCCTCTTCTACTCTATAACCAGAGGGCAGGAGAGGAGCCTTTTTTTCCGGGGCACCCAATGAAATGTGAAGGCAGCCCTTCTGTTGCTGGGAAGGATTTGTCTGCTGTCAGGCCCAGCTCCCCTCCCTGGAGCCGGAAGTAGTCCGTGCTGATTTGAGTGTGACACAGACCTGAAAGCTGTCTATCTATGCAGCGCTGCCCCTCTGGCTCTCGCCCCACCTTCTTTGTTTGTAGTCCCCACAGACAAGGCCAGCCGGCTAGAAGCAGCGAGAGAGCCCTGAGACAGGCGAGGAGGAAGGCTGAGGAGGAAGAGGAGCTGCCCTGCTATCACTGTGCCCACCCTCTCCCCTTCCTACAAAGCCATGGTTTGTAACACCATGCCAGCCTGTGACAGGCGTAGCAGATGGGACTCGTCTTCCCCATAGAAGAAGGAATACAAGGAGGGCTGGCTGCATGCTCTGCGGTGCTCTGTCAATGTGAAAGCTGCAGCAGCCTTTGGCTTCTTTTATTTTTCACTTTTTATTCTCTGCTATTTCCTGTTTTTCCAGTATTTGCCGACATTGTCACTTCCTTGCTCTCCTCCACCCTCTTGTATATTTTCCCCAATTGCCTGACACCCCCACCCCTCCTCCATCCCTGGGAAGGAGATCACAGCAAGGGACAGACAAGGAGCTGGTTGGAACCTGCAGGCAGGCGACCATCACTGCACAATGGGATGCTGTGGGAGCACACAGGTAAGAAAAAGTCATTTCGATCCACATTGCTAGCCCAAAAAAGCTTTCCTATCACTGCTTTTCGTCTGATCCCACAGTCCTTGTGTGGCCCTACTGTGTACTGTACTACAGAATATGTGGGTGCTATACAGGTCATTTCTGAGCGATACTTGGGAAGTATGGAAGCAGAAGCTTCCTTATTGAGACCAATCAGTGTGTTGTAGTCATGGATTAGTTCATGGAGCTTCAACTTTATGATGCAGTCTATTTACAAATATTACTATCAAGAGGGAAATAACTCACTTTGAACGAAAACAAAAACATCTTGGCTTGCTGTTATAGATGTACAATGGCAATTATAAGTAAGTTAGGCATGACCGTAATAGAAAAAAAAGATGTTTACTTAATTAGAATCTTAGAAATCTTTTAGCAATAATGATTTCTAGAAAATCTAAGGCTATGTTTCCACCACGACAATTTCCGTGCGTTTGACATCCGTCAAACATCCAATGTAAAATCCACATCTAATGTTAATCAACCGACTAGTACACACATGCGTTGGTTGCCCTGCGTCGCCATTAAGGGTATGTTTCTACATCCGTCGGGACCCCCTACACTAAGCGCATTGCTTGGTGGGAGGTCCCGATGGAGCACATACCTGCTCGGCGGATGCTGTGTTCTCACAGCATTGAGCCGTTCCGCCAATGCAGGGCTGAACGTAGTCGAGTCCGCCTTTGCTGTGTTCAGACATCCGCTGGTCAGCGAAAGTGTATGTGATCCCCATCAAGCACTGCGCTTAGTGTAGGGGTCCCGACGGATCAAGCTATGCTGTGGAAACCCCCCTAAAGCAACCCAACACAGGTATGGATGCGTTAACGCACCCATAGAGATTGCATTGAATGCGTCAAAGACATATGGGTATGTGTTTTTGATGGATCAGTCAAGAGAAAAATGTAATAAAAAAAACAAAACTGATGCGTTAATAACGCATCCTTGACGCATGTCCTAACGCAACTCCTGTGCTAAGGCAGGTGCGTTAACGCAACGCATCCATTAACGCCATGGAAACATAGCCTCATTGTTACTTCTAGTTGCACGCCTTTTTTTTATAGCCAACTAAAAAGATTATTGGTGGTATGCTTCTGACAGCCAAGCATCACCGGTCCTACAACTACTCAGGTGGGCTGTCTACTCGTCACTGCTCAAAGATCCCCTAGCAATTAAGAAGTAACCTCAGTTGAGAATGTTTGTCATGGCTTGACTGGTTCTTAAAAATGTTTTTCTCCTAATAATAAAATCGTAGATGTATACATTTTATAATAAAAGTGATTTGGCATGTAGTGCTTTGGTTTAATGTTGATGCAGGATTAGCAATGAAAATGCTGGTCCTTTCTATTCCATAGATTTTGATGTGATGAGAAATACAATTCACTTATTGTATCAGTGCAAACTGTATCATTTCCAGATTTTCCGGTTTCAGTAAAATGCCATAAATACTTGAAGCACCTTGAAATATGTAAATAATGTTTAGTGTATGAGCTGTTTATATACAGTACAGTATATGGTGGTCAGACATAAAGGAAAGATTTCACTGTCCTCCGGCATCTCTACCAACCAGTGTTGTACATGTATATTGTATGTTGTACATTAAACATGTATAAATATTTGTATTGGGTGAATATCAACATTTAAGTGTACAGAGAGGACAAGGGAGCCACTCCTGGCACCAGCTATGAGGAAGGGGCAAATAATTGTGTTGGGCAGGGTTTTACTCATGTAAGCCCCAGGCGATGGCACCTGCAGGCTCCCCATGGACATTAAATTCAATGCAGCTAAAAATAACTAGAAGGGCACACTTTTTTATATTTTAAGTGTGTTCCCGATAAATTACTTATGGGTCAGTTTGTATTGAACAATTATGTAGCTCTACAGGGAAAAGAGTCAGTTTACTGGTAAAAATGTGCCCATCAAAAGCCTCACGTTCTGGAGTCGCCCATACTCCATCATCTGCACACTGAAATGGAAGCTGTGGACCGGTCTGGCAGGTCTTTACTCAAACAATGGCAATAATTCTCCAGGTTCTTTTTCTAACCTTGTGTCGTTATTTTATCCTAAGATCTGTTGGCTGAAATTTCTGTAACCTTTTTGCCCAATCTTGATGATTTATAGTTATGATAATGTGTATTTCATTATTTATTTGTAAGACCTACTGTATGTTAATGTAATGCAATCTGGGTTCTCTTTTCAAATGCTATGTTTTTAAAAGAGTTTTTCCAACTTATGTGAGGACCATATATACAGGTTAGGTTTTGTCAGAAAAATAAAATATATTTTCCTGTTCTCCATCAAAGTATAGGACAGTGATGGCTAACCAATGGCAAGCGTGCCAGAGGTGGCAGTCGGAGCCCCTTGTGGGCGCATGAGCTGTCAGCCAGCAAAGAGGAGAGAACTGCAGCCTATTGGCTCTCAAAGATGTCAGTTGTCTTCTCTCTTCTGATTGCACACCGTGCCCCATACCCTCTCCAATATTATTATTATTATTATCATTTATTTATATACCCCCAACATATTACGCAGCGCTGTACAATACCTTAAAGTGGAAATACAACACAGGATAGTACACACAGTTACAGGTTATGACACCGGAGGAGTAGAGGACCCTGCCCGATTGGGTTTAAAATCTAGTTGTGTGTTACATGTTTCGTGTGTGTTTATGACTTTGTGTGTGTGTGTGTAATTCAGGTTAAATTGCCATGCAGGCACTTTGAGATAAATAAGTGGTTTGGGTTTCAGTTTGGGCACTCAGTCTCTAAAAGGTTCGCCATCACTGGTTTAGGACATGCTTTGTGGCATGCAGTCGGTCTCTGCTCTAGCAAGACAATCTGACTACTACAACTTGTGACTGTAACTACAGAAGCCAAAAGATGAGCTTTATATTTAGGAAATTGGCATTCCTCACATCTTGACAGTTTAAATGTGGTGCCTTTTTTAAATTAATTGCACAGTGTTCTCCCCAGAGCAGATTGGCCAGACGGCCCGCCCGGGAGATTTTAGTCCCCACCCGGCACACAAGTCCTCCGCGGCGAGCAGCCTGACAGGCGGCGCCTCCCATTCTTCAGGAGCGCGCCACAGCCACTGAAAGACTCCGGCCCGTGGCACACTACCGGAGCCGCAGGCCGGAGTCTTTCAGTGGCTGCGGCGCGCTCCTGAAGAATGGGGAGGCGCCGCCTGTCAGAGGACTTGTGTGCTGCCGCTGGCCGGCAGCCTATCAGAGAGGCCGCCGGACCAGTGCAGGCGGCGCGATGACGTCATCGCGCCGCCCGGCTGAAAAAAAATTCTGGGGAGAACACTGTTGCACCTTCAAAACTATAAATTAATTGCATCCTTTTGGTGCTGTTTTAAAAAATGCATTGAGATTTGATTCCCGCTCCAGTTTGGTTTCTGCAATTGCTGCTTTCATTATATCTAGGCCTGTGTTATAGCATCTCAATGAGCACAACTTTTCTGTGTTAGATGTTGCATGCATCATGACGTGCAACAAATGACATGCATAGTGTTTTACCATTAAAAAAGGCAGAGGTAAATATATCACCAGTAGAAATCTTCTATATTCAAAAATGTTTCTTTCTTCTTTCTTGTTTCGTTCTTTATATAGTACATTGCCTCTATTCATGTATTTTTTATGTACAAGACATTTGCATTTTATATATTTTCTGTACAGTATAAGTACAGTGCAGCCTTGCTGATATGCCATATCCGTAGGGATTAGGGGGGATATCTTGTGTTATTTACTTTAGAGACATCTATTGCCAGACTCATTTCTCAAGTCATTTACAGTGTATACACAATTTGAAGTTCCTTTATTTGTTACTATGTATCATCTACAATGACCTGCCTATGTTAAATCAGGTGAAGCATTAGGTATGACTATGGCTGTAAGGTCACTTCTCTAAAATCCAGGTCACATAGGACTTAATGTGAGCCTTTTGAGCCGTACTGCTCAGAACCATCAGGCTGTACACACTAACACCTTTCTTTCTGGAGCTTATTTCCAAGTAGGAGGATCCCTGCCTCTGTTTTATTTCTTCTAGCCATATACTGCACCTCAGGGTTATTGCAGTCGCTTGGGTATTAATGAGCAGTCCTTGCATCTCTTTGGTGTAGCCATGGTAGTGGTTGGAATGCTGTATGCAGAGAATGAGATAAAGCATTTACTAGTTACTACTTGTCATAGACTGATGACATGCAGATATGGCTGGTATGAACTCACACTGAAAGATGTAAAAGCATTTTGTTTTTACTACACCCTTTTCACCCTCTGTAATTCTTTCTAGGTCATTATTTATATCCCAGGTGCCCAACCATACGGCCCTTTGGGCATTCGTTGGCGGCCCCCCTTAGTCCTCCACCCCTGGGCCCCCAAAAACTGTTAATGCATAGGGCATGGGAACTTGCCTGTCCCCTGCTGACAGGTCCTCGTCCGGGAGTGGTAAGAGGATGAGAGGAGATAAAATTACGTGATAGGTGTACATAAAAGCCAATCAGCAGCCCACAGGGGGCCGGAATGCTTGAAGTATCCTTTTAAAACAAGTTTCGCTATTTACAAATTTTAAATAATGTCTTCTAGCTATGCATGCTGTAATTTCTTCATGTCATTATAGATTGAAAATGTTATGTGTTGCCCTTTAGTGATGCCGAGGGCTGCATTTGTGTCCCTCCATATCAACTTAGTTGGCCACCACTTTTTTTTTTATATTATTCAGAATCAATGGTCAATATAACCAAAATATAACCAAATACCGTAGTTTTAGAATGAGCAGGACTTTAGCATGTGGTTGGCAACAAAAAATTGAAAAGGACTTTACCAACATTGTTTCAACATTAACCCTTTATTTTTAAAGTGCATGTAAAGCAAGCACATTGTCCCAAAAGGGAGATGTCTCTTTGCTTCCTGTTCTAGAAAGCAAATATAAGTACTCCCTTTGAAAGATATTCCCCATTTTACAGATCAAGAAAGACAGGTCATATATGTTTCAGGTCTTTGGTTTAGAAAGTGTTTTACTTCTTGCTCATAACTGGATTAGCATAGAAGTCAGGGAATTAAAACTTTTAGCAGCCCCCTTACCTGCTCATTAGTATGTGGCACCACCAAGTGGTGCCACATGAAGCAGAAATCTATTCTATAGTATAATGAATGATATTCAATGGTTTGCTCTAAGCGTCCGTGTAGATCGTACAGGAAGATGTGCTTTAACCTCCTTAGAGCACACTTCTAAATCAGCGGAAAATAATCTTTTTCATGTCTGCGTCATCAGTGATGCAGAACAGCGGCCCCATTTATATTTCCCCACATATTTTTAAGCCTAACTGTGTTCCCAGTTGCTGTCTATTAAGTTTTTCAGTTTATTTTAACTAGTAGTCTAAAGCTAGCCACACATGGTTCAATTTAGCGTTCAATCGATGTTCGGTTAGATTTTGTAGTTCGATCAAAAAAATCGAAAATCTATTTTCATTTAATCGATGTACACCACATGGGGAGTACGATTATTGTTCAATTTCGACTGAAAAGTTAATTGAAGTAATCTAAAATTGTCGATTGAATTCCTCTTACAATTTTAGTTTCAATTGGAAAAGGGAAGGGTTAAGTTAAAGTTAAAGGGAAGAAGCCACACACCTCAAGTATCATTGACTCGACCAAAAAAAGGTAGTTCGATGATTGTACAATCAAGCAAAATTGTCCAACCTGTCCGATCACGTTTCAATCAACGATCAAAATCGATCAATAATTGTCGATTGTACTATGTGGGCAGCACATCGATTTTCGTTCAATCGATCGCTTTTTTCATCGAACCATGCGTGGCTAGCTTAAATGTATTCATTTTTTTCTTGCCCATAGTACTATTCTTTCATCAATATGTATTTTTAAAAATGTTTTTAGAATGTATTGCATCTCTATGGACTGGGGTAAGCTGGAGACAGAGGTCATACTAACTAAATGCTTGATTGCATCTGAAAAAGTCTGCATTGTGATGTGCGTAGAATGTAGAGTAAATAGGTAAGATCAGAATCAGGTCATTGAATATCAGCATTGTGTTTGCGACATCTGGAATTTGACTTGTTTTTTTTAGACATCCACTGCTTCTAGGCTGATTATGGCAATTGTTATGCAAGTTCAGACTGCTCAAGCCAAACATCTAAAGGCCCCAATACACGGATCGATACAGGCTCAATGGATGACTCACACGATCAATGACGCTGCCATCATTTGCGCCCACCTGCCTGCCTCCTCGATGGCAGCTCAATATAACAGGAAACTAACATGTTGGTAAATCCCTGTTTGATTTCCATTGCTTTGAATGGGGGCGGAGGGTCTCCATTCAAAGCATCGAAGGAGAATCTATTGCGCAAAGTGGTGGCCATAGATTCCCGTTCAGTCAATGAACACCCAAGCGCAGCGTGGTGACGTTGTGATGACGTCACCATACTGCGCTCGAGCTGGTCATAGATTGAATGGGTATTGACCTGTGTATGGCACCTTAAAGATTCCTGCAACTAACCGTTTCTGTCACCTGAAAAACAATCAAGGATGTTAAGCTAATTGCCTTGATCCATTTTGATATATAGATGGCAACTATAACCATGTAGTGGTTATAGTTGCCATCTATGTGGCCATATGGATTTCTGGCTTTCGAGTCTTCTGTGTGTCTAAGGCCATGTGCCCACTGTGGTTTTTCTCTGTCCTGAGTGAGAAAAAGATGCAGAGCGGGCAATTTGCAGGTGGCTTGCCTGTGGTTTAGGGTGTGTTGCTGCTGCATCGACCTCTATTAATTAATGTCCCATCCAGGTAAGGCTCCCTATACTCGTATTGATTTTCCTGTTCGATCGACTCAAACCGAAGTTGACCAATCAAAAATCAATGACTGTCCACATGGTTGGATCGACCCAGTTCGATCGAAATTGGACAAAAGTCCAAAGTCCGAAATGATCGGATATGATGGAAAATTTTGAGACATTGTTATTTTGTTGTGCCCGACCAAGTTTTGGTTCGATTTAAATAATCGGCACGTCCTTTGGCAGACATTTTGGTGTGTTTACCATGTAATTTTTTTTTGATCGATCGAATCAATATCGACCAAATATTGCTTTCTCCATGTGGAAGGTAGTTCGATCGTACTTTGTTCGATACAATCAACGGCGATCATAAATTATGATCGAATCCGACATCGATTGTAGTGAAATTGAAACATGTATGGTGGGCTTAAGTGACAATCTACACATGCCCAGAGCCTAATGACTGCAAGTGTTCATGGGATCAGTAGCTCCTTTGCTGCACCCGTAGGACCAGAAATGTACTCTGGGCTGACTTTAAAGGTCTATAGTGGGGAAAACATGGGCGGGAGTGTGGTTTATTTCTGGGTATTTGTAATGTTTTTCTTTTCTTAATATAAAATGTTTTGTTTAATAAGCCTTTAAGGGAAAGGCTTTTGTATGTTATACATATTTCAGTGACGCCACATACAGATGTGATTTGATTCCATTCTGATAACTAACCCTGGCTGTTATTCCTTGTTCTTGGGCTTGTGTTTCGGAAGCTTGGTAAACCAGTAAGAAGCAATCAATATGGCTACTTGTAAAAGAACCTGAAAGAAACTAAAGCTAGCCATACACATGTCGATGTGTGCAGGCAAACTAGTCCCGATGTGCACCGAAATTCAAACGTGATGACGTCATCACATTTGCACCCCGGTGCATTATGGGGCCCCTTCAGTCGTCCTGCACCCTTTGTGTGCCGGCATTAGCTTCAATGAAAACGCCGGTCTTCATTGAAGCTAATGCGCTCGGCTCCCATCGGCCAGAGATTATCGGACATGTCCGTTCTCTGGCCGGCCAAGCAGTGGGGCGACAGGGATCTGTTGCCCCATGTGGGCACATGGCGATTAGCGGCCGATTTTTAACCTGAGCGACGGCGCGAGCGCGCACGCCCGTCGGTCAGATTAAAAATCGGCCGCTTATCGGCATGTGTATGGCTAGCATAAGAAGCAGTTCTATCACATGCAATGTTTTTTTATACTGGGTGTTGTCCCTTTGGTAAGCAGAACACAAGATAATCAGCATTTCTGTTTACTCTAAGGTGTAAAAAAAGAATTCACTTGAAATGGCTGACCTGAATTCTGTAGCTTCCAGAATATAACCTTAAGGTAGCCATAAAGGTGCAGATTCTCCCTCGATAGATAAGGGGTCGACTGGAGCGGGACACTCAGAGAATTAGCTGGCATCCTTTGTGTGCTGGACATTACTTTGGATAGGGTCTGCCGTCCCCATCCACAGTAATGGGATTGGCCTGGATATTACCGACATGTAAGAAGATTCATGGTCAATCTCACTAGGTGGGCGGTTGATCGGCTGAAAAAAACGGCTGTGTATGACTACATTTAGTTGTGGGATTTTCTAAGACTGACACATTATGCAATATGTTATTCATGCTTGAACATCTGTAGTGCAACTTGTGGGAAGTTGTGAAATGTCAACTAATCGCCTGACATTTGATAGATTAACCATGTAGAGCATAGTTATGCACCTTTTTTGGCTCAAACTAAATTGGTCGCTAGTTGTGACATGCCCTTACAGGCTCTAATACTTGAATGCCTTAGAGAATAGTAGCTGGCAGATATATAAACTGGCTTTCTTGGAAACTATTTAATAAAACTGGACAGGAGAGTAACTTCCAAATGTACTCAAGGAGCTTTGTACAGTTCAGTTGTTTTATATTCAAGTTTGATCCCTTGAAGCAGTTCCGCTGGAGGGTTGAAGGTGCCAGTTGTCAAACTGATAGCATTGACTCTAACACAAAGATTGTCAACAAAGGTCAAAAGGTAGCCATAGACGGGTCAATCATTCACCAGCCAAACATCGATCGTTTGGTCCACCACCAATTTCGATCACTTGTGTGCCAGGTGGGCGGGAATAGATTTCTGATCAATTGACTTCAGAAGATCTTTTGTGGCCGATTGGATGGAAATATCTACCTGTGTATGGCTGGGATGGGTCCTGCCAGAGAGGCATATTTTCCCTTCATGCAGGCTGTGATCCCATTGAGTGGTGCATCCTGGAAGGAGTCTTGGGTATTATTGCTTCAGATACTGTTGGTTGCTGAACAATATTTTTATTATTTTCAGTTTTTGTTACAGGGTCCTAGACTCTGGACTGGGAAGGATGGAACTGGGTGGGCCTTACTATTCCCCCAGGTACACTCAAGTGGTCAACACCTGCTTGACCCCTTGTCCACGGATGCGGGCTTAGAGACCAGTCAGGGCTTCTGACTGAGTAGGAGACCGTGGGCTGTCTGAACAGTGAACACAAAGGGGCTCACAAGGAACGTGGGGCCCAGACCTTTGGCTGCTGGGAGACTAGTGCACTGATTTTCCTGAAGCCAAGCATAATAATTTATGAAAGCAATGCTTTGCATTTTGTTTCTATTGGATATTAACCCCTGCGAGGGTTTAGTTTGGACTGTTTGAATTATAAATATTGATTGATTACTAATTGTCAGTAAAGATGATTCAGATACCCAGGTTTAAGCGTGCTGTAAAAGAGCATTAGAAAAGTTTTAAAGCCCCTATACCTTTTTTTTAGGTACCACCTAATGTTTGACATTTCCTGAAAGCTTGAACAGACAGCTCAATGATTGGAGTTCTGTGTAGAATGTATAGAATAGAGTGCTTGAGTGTTGACCTTTTCATATTGTAGATGTAGTGAAGCGTCGCACCATACTACTAAATGTTTTTGAGGTAAGACTGTGTGGCACAAAAGAAACCTTGATGGAAAGTAATTTCACGTTTCAGCTTTATCTGGTTTTGTTAGTACATGAGCAATAAGAAACAATAATGATACTGGTTTATTGTGATGTTCAGCCTTGGGTGATGATTATAAAACCTTGTACGACGCAATCCATTTAAAACCGCAGCAGTTTTCTTCCATTACAAATGGAGAGACATGTACACAAGTTTTTATTTATCGGAGCTGCTGGTTAATTGTCAGCATACTACCGTTATTCTGGAAGACAGCATGGCTCATGTCCACTGTAGAAGGTTTGTTTGTGAAGGGCTATCTTTTATAACGGATATCTTTCACTTTTTTACATGGTTTTTTTTTTGTATAATTTTTTTATTGAGTTTTACAAGTAAATACAACAGTACACAACAAGAACCAATTACACTTAAGCACAGCAGTGTGTCATCCCTTGTTCAGAGCACTAAAGCCACCCATACACATCTAGATTTTCTGTTCAATCAACTTAAAAAGAAAAACATTTTGGGTCAGGAAAATCTGTGATTGATTGTATGTTTGCCAACTGTAGTAACAGATATTTGATCAACTTTTTTGGGATTGACTGAAAGTGTAATCAATTTCAATACAACCAAATAAAATTTACCAGCATGTCCAATCATTTTTCAATAAATTTTTTCCCAATTTTAATTGTTTTAGGTTGATCTTACCATGTGGGCTGCCATAGATTTTCAATCAATCAACAAAAAAATTTATTGAATTAAGTTGATTGGAAAAATCTAGACGTGTATGGGGGCCTTAAAGCTAGCCATACACTCTGCAATAAAAATTACGATCTATTAAAACCGACTAATGAAAGCAGTTTATCGGCATGAAATCTGCGCATGTCCACATGGTACGACAGATAAAATACGATTCTAATTGACGTTTTTTTTCGATCATAAAGTCATCGGACAAGTTGAATTTTTTTTTTTTATTGGTCTGGAAACATTGGGCAAGTTCATAGTGTTTTACCGACCAATTAGTGCCGATGATGCTTATTAGCATATTAAGACTTCTGCCACCGACATGTTGCTGCCGCTGACATGGTGGCTATTCAGCATAGCAGCCAACGTACTAGTTGTAGCAATGTAGAAGTATTTATATATATATACTAATAAATATAGTTTACATGAACTGACTGGAGAGGTTTTTTAAAGTTGTAGTGTATATTTTATTTTATGATATTAGATCGTAAATTCTTTTTTTACAATCACATACATTCAGTGAAGCACCTACTAATGTCATGGTATTCAACAAATTCCCAAGATTTAGTTTTTTAGCTATAGGTTTTGGTGTAAAGATATATTACAATTGTATTAGAATTTATAAGTATATGTAGTATGGTAGTACACAGCATGTATACATAAATATCATCTACATAGTATATACTACACATTGTCTGTAAACATATCAATATATATCTCTATCTATTGATTATCTGTAATATGTATCTATCTAATATCTATGTATATAGAATGAAAATTATATATATTTTTTTATTATTTACATTTAAATTCATTTTAAAATCACATTGTCCGATATAAACTGCGATTATTTTCAATGACATTTTCGATAAACCCAGAAAAATCGATCCAAAATTGGATTTTCCATGTGGTAGTATTTTACCGAAAATTACGATCTAAAACGACTCCGACGTCGGGATACATTGGTCGGTTTTAATAGATCGTTATTTTTATCGCAGAGTATATGGCTAGCTTAAGTCCACACAGGCGTCCAAATGATGAAGAAAGAATGGTTTTTTGAAATGCTGGAGGAGCAAGTTCAAAAGTACTTTTATACATGTTTCAATGCAGAGTGATAATCAACCATTTTAGATCTGCGACCCCACAAGTGATGTCACAATGTGTCACTTCCTGTTTTTGGAATGTGTAAGTGACGGTGTGCAGTGTATATTGGACCAGAGAATACCCGAGAAGTGGGGAGCGGGTGCTTTAACACACCAGCTCCTCTACTTCCGAGTTTGGAGACTAGGGACTCTGAAGGGGACTTTAAAGGCACTGATAGTAGGCATACATGTGTATGATACAATAAGTTTACT
>CM070032.1:110020822-110053722 GCA_036250615.1 Ptychadena robeensis | reverse complement strand
CCCCCCCCCCCCCCCCCCACAGCACCAATAAACTAATGCCAAGAAAATGTGCAGTGTGACTGGCACTACGTAGCATCACTTCTGGCACGAGCAGGAAACTGTAATTTCTCTTTCAATATTCCCATCCTGCTTGTTCAAATCATGTGTGGGAAGTAAGGAGGGAAACTTACTTAGGAGGTAGGGGGAATTACACTCCCTCCTAACCTCTGACCCCACTTGTGGGCGTCCGGACTTCTGCTTGTTAGGAGCAGCTATAATGCTTTCCGTGAACGCGACAACCCCTGTGAAATGGTCATTCGACCCCCTACAGGATCCTGATCCACAGGTTGAGAACCATAGTTTTGATGTATATGTTTTAAAGCATAAACCTGACACTTGCAAATATCATTAATTAGTATATATAGCTATCAAAAGAGAAAAGTGATCCAACAGGACTCATTGCTCCAAAAAATTGTTACCACCATGTGATTGGCTGATCAGTAATTTGCATCAGTGAGCAGTTGGACAGGTGTGCCTAATAAAGTGTCCGGTGAGTGTAAGTGCATACTGTTTTTGTATGAAAATGATGCTTTAACCTCCCTTAGTTGTAGGCCTGTAACTTCCCAAAGGATCTAGTAGACATCCTGAATATAATAATGTTTGAAAGACACAATTATTATTATTATTATTATTATTTATTATTATTATTATTATAAAAAAAATTTTTTAATAAAATGTATCATTTGAATGATAAAATCTCTTGAATAATTTGGTATGAAAGATTTCAAAACAGTATTTGTTTATAAGAAAATTTTTATTACAATTGGAAATGTGTTTTGTTTCTGTTTTACTTTGAATTGTAATGGATACAGTTATCACTGTATCCAATACAATGACATTTGGCACCCTCTGAAAAGGTTAACTTCAAAGAGCACATCTTGAAATGATTTTCCAGATGTGCTCTTTGAAGATAGCCCAATTTGCATATGAATGCCCCCCACGGAGCGAGGGTGGACCCGGGACATTCATATGCAAATTGGGCTGGGAGTAGGGGAGGGTTATCTGCCGGCTTGCTTCAGTGAAGCCAGCTTAGACCATCAGATCCCAGGGACAGCACAGAACAGTGACTATGTGCTGATGCCGGGGATCTGAGCTTAGCTGGACGGCTCCATCTTGTCAACTGCAATACTGACAAGAAAGTGCAGGACGAGATGGAGCCATCAGAAGCACTAGAGGGGGTTCTGAGACTCATCAGTGTTGTGCCTCCACCAATGGGTGGTGGCATGGGCATGTTTTGGGTGGTTTAGTTGCCATGTTTTTTTATAACATTGCAATAACATGCCTATTTAAAAGCTATGGAAATTAAGGATACAATACTTGTCCAGCAAGGTGCATTTTCAATGGACGTGTCATGTCCTACAGGTGGTTGAGTTGCATGAATATTTGTTATTTACTCCACATAGCACATCAAAAGCCCATAAAAAACTACACGGCAAAATCTTCCGAACATGGGAATTTCAATTCAGTGGGAGAAGGGCCTTCATGTACTGTCTTTTTTTTGTTAACATCTCTACAACCTAAAAGCAATTGTCCATCATTAAATTACAAGTTTGTTTTGGAAGAAATTACCTTCTGCTTTATTGATGATATATGACTTGATCTCTGCATAATTTATTCACTGATTGCAATTTATTAGAAACCTATAGACGGTTGTCATCTGATCAGCCAATAATTACAAGCTTTCCAAAGGTTGTCAATCTCTGTCAAATGGTGTAAGTGGATCTGCAGAATTTTTTTTTTCATAATTACTTTAAATATCCATGCCAAATGATTTCCTAAACGTATAAAATAAAGTGCACATATTCTATTTACCGCAAATGTATTGTTTTAAGATTTTTAGTTTACTTTTCTACTAGTTTTATTTGAAGTGCTGTTACAAAGTGTGTGTGTCTAATTTTTATTTAAAAAGTGTGCGTTTTAATCTGTTTTGATTAGTGACTCTTTTTCTTATTGAAGACCTGACATTGAACTTCTTCTAAAAATGATTTTAGCATGCCGGTGTACAAGATATTTTGGTGATTCTTTGCTGGTGTAATTATGGCATTGTGTGTATTGTCAGGCTTGGAAACCCATGAGGACTGTAGCATCAAAGTTATTAACAAAAGGGACCATTCTGGGCTTTGAATGCTCCATGTTGTATTAGCCTTTTTCATGAGACCTACCGGTATATCAAACAGTTTATTTCTGTGTGAGGCATAGATTTTTTTTTTCCTGTGGAATGTTGTGTGTTTTTTGCAATGCAATTTCGTTTTTTTCCCATTTTTGTATATATGTGTGTTCCTTTGCGTACTTTATGTGTTTTTGGTCTTCTCTACCAAGCAGGTGTCATTTAGTACCCCTGGACTGATTTATGGAAAGTTATAGAAATATTCTGTGTAAAAGCCGATCTGAAAATAAGCCTAATTTAAAAAAAAAAACTGGAAAAGGGTGCGAAATGCATCAGTTAAGGCATGGAAAAACACATCAAATATGCTTTGGCATTGCAAAAGTTTGTATTGGTCCCAATAATAATAAAAAAGTACCCCTCTTGCAAAGAGGTACCATCATTATAAGTATGATAATTGTGTCAATTGCCACAATAACTTTTAACAAGTCTATGGGCCCAGTTTATTAAGTGTACACATGAAATGCAAGTTATTCATCTGATTTAAATATGTGAGGCACTTTTCCAGACACCAAAGGCAGCAGATACAAGATTTCAGCATACCCCTTGCACAGGCATTCTCCTACAAGATTGAGGTTAAAACATTTTTAGATAAAAATACACAGAATAAAACCTACAGAACAACCAAACAAGCAATGCCCTTGTTAACCCCTTTGCAAATATATACAATTATGTACATAGACATTCCTACAGGACTTGCGTGTCAAACATGGTACAAAAAAGACTTTTTAAATGGAAACTTTCATTTTTTATGTTTGAATCGTAAGAAGATTCATTCCCAGGGGCAATGGTGCTTTCTCCTTTATTTTTCTCATTTAGAAAACTCCACTAATTAACTTTGCATTTCCCACCCTATGTTTTCCCAGTTTTTTTGTAGATAAAATTAGGAATCCCGACTTATTCGGGTTGGCATATACTCAAGTATATATTGTAATTCGATTTATATAGAAGAATGATACTAAGTGACATACGCCAGCTATGTTTGGAAAGAATGACAGCAGTAATAGTACTGCTTATTGGAAATATTGGGGTATTAAGTTCAATATTGGGTAGCAATGGAATTAACTTGTTAGTGTTTTAGTGACTGAGAAGATTTTGATGATGAGAGGAAAAACTGAACAACACCAGTAACCCATAATAATGCCATAGTTGTTATTTAATCCATATTAATAAACGCTGCACGCTGCCTTTGGTTGCCAAATAGGCAATGGCAGACGGAAACTGCATTTTATAATAATGTATTCTGGCTTTATACTGGTACTGTATTGATGCTTTAGCGTCTAAGGTCTGTGTCTAAACATTTATTACATCTCCACTGTTTGCTGCTGTGTTTTGCCTGATGAGTCTAAATGACCGCCTTGCAGCCCTTTTCTCCACAGTGCTAATATAGTCAGAACCCATAAAGCAAATAGCTCTTTTCCTTGGTAGCCTGTGTTTAACGAGTGTAATTGGACCCAACTGAGCACATTACTTTATTAAGCGCTGTGGTCTTATCTTGTCTCTGTTTTATTCTTTTTTGATCAAGTGCACCACTGATGTGACAAGTTTGTCCCCTCTATGTAGTTTTTTGGATATTTTTGTTGTTTTTTTATTTCATTTCATAATTGAGATGCATAATTAAAGTCTGTATTATTAACCCTATAAAACATGTTAGTTTTGCATGTTTTTTTTGGCCACATTATTTAAAATGGGTTAATTCCCCATTATATTCTAATGGGGAATTAACCCATTTTACAGGTTTGATCTGTATTTAAATTGGCTGTGAATTGGCTGTTGAAGATAAGTGAATCAAATCATATACTTAAGTGGCAATGACTTGCCTTAACTTTTTTGGCTGGAAAATACAGTTTTGCCTTTAATTTTGTGTTTGTTATGCGTGTATGTGTGTTTTGACAGCCTAGCTGACCTATTGAATGGTTATATCATGCCATGTTCTTCCTATTTCATTGAGGATCAATCATACAGCTTGTAAACTTACATTCCAAGGTCTTTGATCATCTAACTGATGAACAGTACCAAATATTATACATATCACTTGTTTTAGGAAAAACATTCAAACGTTGGTCTCACCTGCTTCCCCCACTCTTTTGACAACTTGAGTGTGGTGCCTGGAGTCACCAGTGAGTTAAGGTACCCACAGACGTGAAGATTTCATAGTTAGATCGACTTAAAAAGATCAATATTAATCGTAAGCGCAGATATATTGCATGTTAAAAAATTAGTCAGATCGATGGAATTTAATGATTATCCGACTACACCTTCACTCAGCCAATCAGATGTAAAATATTGCAGAGCACATGCATTTTCTGTGATGTTAAATTTTTTTATTTTATCTGCCATTTATTGCAAATTGCTTTCTGTATGATTTCAGATTGGTTTGAGGTGCAGTTTCTTCTTTGTCTGCAAAATGCTTCAAAGAATAACTGCAGAAACCCACCAATTAAATCTGCATTATGGTTTGAGTTCTATTAGTTTTTAACATATTTAAATAAAATATTAATGATTGTTTCCAATGCATCCTTGCACTGCAAGGTTTGAATGTTTTTCTTAAAACAAGCCATGTGTATCTGTTACATTCCCCTCAAGAGAGGCAGGGGTGGTGAAGGGGTCCTAAGTTATTATTTGATGCAAAACAGTAACAAATATTTATTTTATTAATTGTTGATATTCCTTTAATTTCTTTTTTTCTCTTTGATTTTCAGAGCTCTAAGCGGGATTGGAGGCCACTGGAAGAGCATAGTTGTACTGACATCCCATGGCTTCTATTGTTTATTTTGTTCTGCATTGGCATGGTGAGTAGTGCTTTCCATTTTTATATAATCTCAAAGATCTCATCACTCTCGTCTGTATTGCCTCTAAGGAATATTACCAGCCATGCACTTTCCTTTCTAGTGTATGAATTTTTGCCTTTCATTATTCCTGTGGGAATATCTTGGTTGTACAGTTGGGGCAGTTTTTATGAGAATCAAAAGTCTAAACTATTTACTGGTGACTAGACTTTCTTACCTATCCATGCTACTCTTTAATCTTCCCAATATGTGTGTGTGTATACCTATTTAGCATATAATTACCAAATATTATAACAGTTGCCAGTATGGAATTATGTTGACCCCTGCACCTCAGAACTTTGATGACATTGATGCATTATGTCTTTATTCCCATCCTAAGGGCACTTTCATCCTAGCTGCGCTTGCAGTTTCTGTTTTTTCTAATAATGGACGCAGTAGTTGTAACGGTACTGCTGCCGCTAACTGTACTGGAAAAAACAAGAAACATGTTGCAGAGAGCTTTGCTTACATCTTCCATACAAGTGTATCAAAGATACTTGCTCTACCCTCTACCCAAGCGCAGGTCTACTGTGAAAGGTACAGGTTACTGTGCTGCTTTAGTGTAAAGGAGCCCTCAAACTCAATTCTTTATTTGCTGTATTCTGCTCACTTTGTTGTAAAACATGTTGGGATGCTCTTCTCGAGTGCTGTGTAAAAATTGTGAGCCATCTGTTAAAAAACACATACATATACCCTTGATTTATTGTTTCCAAAGTAGTACAGTTGAAATCCGGTTAGAGCCCCCCATACACCTTAAGATCACTCCATACAATTTCCTTTAGATCTACCACCAACTATGTAGTGCCGGGTCCTCCCTGATAGAATAAATAGTGATTGGAAGGCTTAGAAGGTCCTCATATTACATGGTTTTGGTAGAACAAAAGTGGATTGTACAGAAATTGTATGGTAAAATTGTAAGGTGTATGGGGGCCTTTAGCAACAGTTCTAACGTTAGCATGTTATATTAATCCCAAGTAGTGAATATTTACTCAAGAATGAATGTTTATTTAAATGTAATCTACTATTCAAAGCAAAGCTTTGATTATCAGTAATGAGCCATCGATGGTCAAATACTATTGATTAATTGGTAGCTTAAATTGAAACCTCAAATTTTTTTTGCCAGTGTATTACATATCTTGTTTTTTTGCCAGTGAACAGCCAGCCCATGCTATGTGTTTTACTGGTGATGGTATAATCAGTATGACAATTATTGCAGGGCTTTCACATTTTGCTTCTGTTTTGCCATTCAGTATAAGTAATTAGCTTTCGCTACAATATTCTTTTCATTTTGAGGTTGGCGTGTTAATGTTTTGACAACAACATAAATATACATGACAGAACACTGCATCACAGTTATTGTGTAAACCAGAGCCTGTTTCAGAAGGGCAAATTTTCTTTAAAAATTTTAAGCTAAATGCTTGTTATACAGCTATTGCTATTCAGAATAATACCAACCAGGTTGTTTTTGCACAAACAGTAGGCTAAAGTTATGTGGGCAATATATAAGCAAATATTTCCCTGACAGTGGGGGCAAGCATAGCAATACCCCTTACTAGGGCATAAATTCATGCATACCTGTTGTCACTATTAGTGCACAATCAGTATCGCGCTAGCAATACACACATCAACTGATGCTTAATTGACTTTTCTGTTCAATGGGATGTAAATAATGCCTGTCAATCTAATATTGATCTATAATACCACACTGTGCAATCCATGTAAGGCTATGTTTCCACTTAGGCGATTAATCGCCAGCGGGCTACCGCCAGGCGATTGACCGGGTGATTTTTAGCAGTGATTTGTAAAAAAAACAAATTGCCTCCATAGAGAATGAATGGCCGCGATTTTTGATCGCCTACACGCGCAATCACAAATAGTCTCCATTCATGTCTATGGCACGATCAGAGGAAAGTAATCACAGCCGCCGGCGGTCAGAATGCAGGGAGCGCGCCCCAATCGCAACGGCGCGGAATCCTATGAATGGGGACAAGCCCATTCAAACTAGTGTAGGCGATTGGCCGGCGATTGTTTTATTGTTTATTGTCTGGCATGTGCTTTTTATATGTAACAATTTGAATTTATTATAACAAGTTTACATTTTTCTTTAAATTGGCGACTACTGTGGGTTTGAGCAATTTTGAGTAGGGGTAAATTTATAAAATTTTCATATAAAATCATTGATTTTTATTTTTGTATATACAGTAAATATTTTGTGGATATTTAAATTTTTTTTTATGAATGATAAAGGGTCAATATGACCATAAATTTTTATATGTAATAATTTACCAATATGCCTGATCATGGCTATATCACCTTTATGTTCTATTTCAACCACTTTTGGTCTGGATCTAAAAGGTAAACAGGATTTGATTCCCTAAAGTTCAACTTAAACAATTGTTTTTTAATAATTGTTTGTCTAGTTCACCTTAGAGTCACTTGGCACTGCTTCACAGCCGCAAGTTCTACCTTGTTGCTCTAGTTTATATATATATATTATGAAGCTGTAATCAATACAATGTAAACACAAACATGAATAAGGACCAAAAATATTCAGGAAACCTATACATTATAATCCATCTAGTAATGATAAATTCAATAACTTAACATTATAATATTAGGTAATGCAAACAAGATGGCCATACTGGTGAAAGGTACAAGCCGCTGTGTACCAATACGATGTGGCCTAGGGGAAAGGGTAGATGTGACTAAATAATTTTTTTTCCTTTGTTTGAAATGTTCATTCTCAATGTTCAACATATTCTGGCCCTTTTATCCCTCTCTATTGAATAAAACATTTAAAGGATATCTCTAATGGCATGGTACATCATCACAGCATGGCACATCAACACGTTTATGCAATCACTGAAAATGTACCAGGCTCCAAATCTATATGGCATCCTGATCTGATAAAATGCCAATGCCAATGCAGTGTAAGAGGTTTAAAAGGAGGCAAGGACACAATAGGCCCTAGTAATTATATCTACCTAATGGTACATGCCATTTATATTTATCAAGTACATTTGTAAAAGTAGTTATCCTTTAGGAAATTTAACGTTTCCATCGTGTGCTATTCATTTTTTCCATTCTGCCTTTCATTACATATTCTCAATTATAGCAACACTTTTTGTATGAATGGAATGTGATGACCACACAGAATTGGAAAATGTGTTTAATACAGAAATGCATCTTCTTGGAAAGCTGGTTGGCTCTTTCTGTCTGAGACTTAATCGGTGTGATGTGGAATGGAGCAGTGTGACTTGAGTCTATCTATTGCTTGAAGAAATGATTTAACCATGCATTCCCAGTAAACACTGCTAGCTGCCTTTTTCAGACAAGATCAGGAAGTTATTGATGTTTAGCTTCTGTAAGGCTGCCTCTCCCTGATAAGTTGGAAAAGGCAGAGAAACTTACGTACTTCTGTTTTCATATAACCCCAGAGGTTAATGAATAAATCACATTACAAAGCTATGGAAACTCATATGTTTGAGCCTTATTTAACATTACTAGAATTTGTATTAGGATCCAATGAAGGACAAAACAGTTACTGAGGTAAATACACTGCCTGGCCAAAAAAATTTCTTGTTCCAGAGTGATATGCACATCAGGGTAAGAAGAGGCAGATGAAGTGGTAGGATGCACCCATCATGCCTAGTGCCTACTGCACAAACCTGTAGGTGCAGTGCTACAGTATGATCTGGGGTTGCTGCAGTTGGTCAGGTCTAGGTTCAGAAACTGTATGTGGTCCAAGAATGAGGTCAGCTGAGGTGACCTGCATATACTGAATGACCAGGTTATTCCATCAATGGATTTTCTTGCCTGATGGCACGGGCATTTTGCAAGATGACAATGCCAGGATTCATCTTTGGGATGTGCGGGAGAAGGCTTTGCACAGTGCTCAGACTCTACCATCATCAATGCAAGATCTTGGTAAAAAAAATTATGCAACACTGGATGGAAATACATCTTGTGACATTGCAGAAGCTTATCGAATCGTAATAAGAGAAGCAATATTGGGCCCATATATGGAGGCCTCTGTTGCAGTTGGCTTCCAAGTATTATAAGCAGCGGGGCTTATTCAACACTGTGTTATGGCCCCCAAACACCTTACAATCTTTCCATACAATTTCTGTACAATCAAATTTTGTTCTACCAAAACCATGTAATATGAGGAGCTTTCTAATCCTTCCAATCACTATGTATTCTATCAGGGAGGCCACTATACTACACAGTTGATAATAGATCTAATGGATAATGTATGGATCGATCTTAAGGTGTATGGGGTGCTTTACACTGTAAACCTAGCACTGGCTAATGCTACGAACACACCAAGAATAATGTCTGATTGTAACGAGTGCTTCAACAACCACATACAAATTTTCCCTGCTTTATGCTTTAGTGTGTGAATGCGGACATTTGGTAAAACCTTACAGCAAGAAAAACAGGGAGCAGCACAGTAGTGATAGTTCCAAACTTAACATATACACTGCTAATTCAGGAGTAGTTATTTTAGGAAACGATTAACATAATACTTTTTGAGTTTAGTTCCACTTGAAAATATTTGCCAAATAATAAAAGATTTTGCTTAATTTTAATTTTTCATTTTGTATTCTAAATTGATTACTCATGTATGTAAAGAAGATAGTCTTATAAACCTTGTTTATGTATAAGTAACACCAGTTTTATATTTCCTCTCCAAAATCAAATGACCCATTGCTTAGTTCATATATTCAGAATTTAGACGTACAAGGCATACTTTAAATGTTTCCAAAGATTCCAAAATAATAATAGAATGAAGGGTACACCTTAGATTTTCAGGTATTTATCTGTGTTTTCAGCCTATTTTAAAGAGGTAGTAAATCATTCATGCGCATGTTACAATGGAGCTGGTTTGGACTTTCAAATTATTATTATTATTTTTGCAGGGCTTTATTTGTGGCTTTTCTGTAGCCACAGGAGCTGCCTCACGTTTAATTTCTGGTTATGACAGTTACGGAAACATTTGTGGACAGAAGAATGCTAAGGTAGAAGGCTTTGAAAACAGTGGTTTAGACCATACTGACCGCAAGTAAGTGAATTAGATTTGAAGCTGTTTTGAAGGTTGTTTTTTTTTATTGTATATGTAATTCAGTGACTCACACATACATATGCACATATTTGCACACTTTCAACTAGTGTTTACTATAATCAAGGTATATATAGTAATGGGATTAGACTTAACTGTCAATGATCGTGGAAAAGCATGTACAACACCCCTAATTATAATAGTGCCCTCCAATGCGTTCCTCTAATGAGTACTTTTTGGTATTCTGCTAGCACTCAGACTTTTCACCTGGCAACACCTCCAACAACAGATCAATAAATTCTTGTGTTTTATAAAGGCCTTTGGTTTGCTGAGTCTGATAATAAACCTAGGAAATCTATCTTCCATATAAATGACTTATGGTCACATGTGTATTTTGAAGAAAAAAAAAGTTGAGCGGGATCCAGTCTCAGTACTTAAGGATCCAGACTCAGCAATGGGAAGAAAAAAATTTAGCTTATTCGGACATACAGATAGCCTAGACAAGAAAAGGTTTAGATGTTAAAAGTGTGGATTTGTAGGAGCTGGAAGTCAGTGCAGGTAAATTGATCAGTTATTTGGATTGCTTATAAATTGAATTCCTTTTTATGGATTAAATCGACCAAAAGAAATCAAAATAAGCGTCAAATTGAAAGATCTCTTGAGTTCAATTTAAAAAGTCTCTGTTGATTTGTACAAGTATCTGACCAATAGTGTGGAGGATGGGCTCAGATATTTATTTGAAGTGGAATAAGTTGCATTTGTTTTTTGTAAAAGGAATCCAATTAATCAAGTACAATATGTGGTAGTACAATCAATTTGTGTTACTGAATATTAACCGCCCTAGCGTTATGGACGGCAGCACCTCGTCCAGCGCTCCAACTGCTACTATCGCACTGGACGAGGTGCTGCCGTCCAGTACAATGCGGGGCTCTGGGAGAGCGCATACTCACGCTGTCTTGTGTCCCTTTCATGCGACATGGCTGCTCGTGTCTTCCTCCCCCCCCCCCCCCCCCCCCCCCCCCCCCCCCCACGTCATCACGTCACTCGGGGAGGCGGCGGGAGATTTGTACAGTAAATAGAATGAAAGCAGTTTTCTATGTAGAAAACTGCTTTCAAACTCCCCTTATGTACTAAATATCGCTAGAATAAAGTCCCTGATGCCCCAGATTTGCCCATTTGCAGTAACCCTTTCTTCCCTGGTGTGATTTTATCACACCAGGTTAGAGAGGGTTAAGTGCAAATGAGAACATCTGGGGCACCAGAGACTTTTTATTTTGGTGATATTTAGTACATATCAGCATAGTTTTGTGTCCTAATTTTTGTGTATTTTTTTTTAAATTATTTTACTTAATTGTTTCAAACATTATTATGGTCAGGATGTCTATTGGACCCTTGTACGGACATATTTTGGGAAGTTACAGGCCTACGACATAAAGAAAAATTTACCATTGAAATCCATGGCACTTTTGGTACAGAAATCTGGACCTCAGCAGTGCGCTAGGGAGGTTAATATACCAAATGCATGTATGGCTAGCAACAATGAGGCTGTGTTGGTGATATCTATCCACCCATCTCTCACTACTTTTTATTTGGATTAAATAAAAATATGTTTAACTTTTCTTATCCTGAATTCTGTGGAAATAAGTTAAACAAATACGATGACTACTAATGTTTTTTGTTTTCTTTGGCATTTGTAACATTTAGGTATGTGTTCTTTCTGGATCCTTGTAACTTGGACTTGATAAATAGAAAAATAAAATCTGTAGCATTGTGTGTTTCTCAGTGCCCACAAGAAGAACTTAAAACGTTGTACGATGTTCAAAAATTTGCTGAAGTGAACGGTAAGGGTTTTAAACCATGACTCTCTTAGATGATTATGACTGGTGCAAGACCAACATCTGACTCTTTTATAGACTAAGGAAACATTTAAAAATTGCTATTGTGTTTTTTTTTTCATTTTAACTTTGTACCAAAGATCACTGGGACCAGTGAAGGGAAAATCTTTCCACTGGGGACACAAAGTGAAGCTTAAATTTGACTCTAACATGAGAGAACGCCCGAAGCCAGTACGGACACAGTTTCTCTCCGTTCATAGCTGCAGGCACACAGAGCCTTTCTGGACCCCAGGGGGTGGGGCAAAGCCATAGACCTCCATGTTATTGGAGGGGGCGTTGCTATTCTCCACATAAACCGCCGGCGTCTAATTGACACTGGCGGTGTGTAGAGGGCCGGGGGGAGAACCGGCAATTGCGACGGAAGACAGTGTAAAAAATGGCGTGAAAAGCCCGGAACACCCAGGAGGTTAAAGTTTACCTCAATTATTATACGGATATACTGATTGCGCTTATTCGTTTTGCAAAAATGTCATGCATTGTCTGCAAACAAAATCACTTTGTACAGTGGGATGGGGGTCAGTTGCAACACAACTATTACCACTATTATTGCTTATTTTTTCTAGCTTGATACTACATTTGTGGTAGTTGACTATATTTGTGTTTTCTCCATAGAAACAGCAAGTAATTAAAACCTAATGGGCTGATGAGACTTGCTATTAAAATAACAGATTATGGTGGTACAGGAATGAATTCAGATCTAGTTATTCCATCTGAAACACTTGTCCATATATGACCAATCAGTAGTCAATCTCTGTAACGTTTCTCTCTTTTCCACTTGAATGGTTTTATTAGCTTTTATCTCATACAACATACATTGTAAGCAGCAGCTTCGTGGATGCATAAAAAACTACAAGGGCTCCTTTTATGACCCACTGACAATGGAGATTAAAACATAAATTTCTTTATTACTGCTGTAGATGTAAATCTTGATGGAGAAATATAAGAGAAATACAATCAGGGGAGCAATTGACCTCTAGAGTAGTTCTGATGCTTACTAGCATATATTTCACCATAATAGAAGTAAGATTATTTTCTGTAAAATATTTGAGCTTTTTTTTAGCTTTGCTTTTTGTATTTCTAAATTTTTTTTAGCTATACAAAGTAAAAATAAAAAAAAGTCGGAAAGGCAGAATTCACAAAACAACATTGAGAAACCATTGAGTATTCTTGATGGTCAAGAGTTGCTTTTTAAACGAACTTTATTTACCTTATTGTATGATTTTCAATGTCTGGAATTGTGCTTGTGGTAATTCTGTTTTTGTTTTTTACAGGGTCTAATCTTTGTGATTATGCATTATCACCTAGCCATTATTCAACAAGTATGAAAGCATCATCTTTGTGCCCAAATCTTCCAGTGCCAGTAAGGTGAGTTTAAAATTGTTTCAGTAAGCCTATTGTTTTACATACAAACACATTAGCTTTTGATTCAGAATTACATTTTTGTGTGAGCTGGTTTTTCAATTTCTATCTGGGGAGTGTTTCTTTTAGGTTTCAGTTTTTATTTTATAAAATTATTTTAGATTTTTGTGTGTAAATGATATTATGTGTTGTGACCATGTCTTGGTGCAGCCTATAATTTGGTGCTACTGGATGAAACCCATCTCATTCACCAAACGAACTGATTTTATTGAAGGAATGTTGGGTTGCCATGGTGTAGCATATTTGTATTATCTTGTCTCCTACTTTCTGGTTAAATCTGTCCATTGATAACATGCTAACACCAGAAGAAAATAGGGATGCTAAGAACATCAATTCTACTTGGTAACAATGCCAAAATGGTAAGGAATATTATAAAAAAAAAATGAGTCTAATGGCTTGTTTACCGGCAACCAACTGGCAAACACAAAATAATGGTCCGCTTTTTTTGTGTGGTAAATGCCAATATATAAGTGTTATTGTTTTTTTAGAGTTGCACTATGGCCTCCAATTCTTTATTTTTTCTATTGTAGATATAATAATTTCTTTTTCACTTTGTTTCATCATAAGCTCTGGGAAACCTCATATGAAGAGGTTAGACCCAAGTACATACATTGAAAGAAGTCTTAACCTCAGCGTTCTGCCAGCACTAAATGTAATGAGAAGCAGTGCTAAGGCATTAGCTGCCATTGCTGATGTCTTATGCTCGCAGAAAAAATTAACTGCTTTATGCCACTGTACACTTTATTCTCATCTCTATTTTGTTATGTAGCTGTACGTAGCATAGAGCATGACACAAAATCAAGTTTAGTAACCCTTCTGGCTTTTCTGGGGCTGAGCTTACCGCATAATTTTAAATGGGTAGGAGTTCAACTGCAGCAGGCATAATGCTTTCCTGTTGATAACATAATTTAATCTCAGCTCTGTATAGCAAATTGATGATCGAGTGCTCTCAGGAAACATTTAACATTTACCGATGTACAAAGCACGGAAACAATGTTACAAAAGATATTAAAAAGATACAATGATATGTTATATAGAAATAGGATGCTGGCTGTAATGTTATCAACTGTAAAACTAAATGAAAATTGGTAAATTACAAAGACATAAAATTGACTTCATAAGTAAATACACAATATAAAAAAGTCAAATAAGTGATTGCCATGCTGTGAGCAGTGAAATGCCCAATTTCAATGGATTAATGCGCCATCCTCCTACCTCTGTTTGCCAGAGGATTTATTACACTTTTCACAAAGAGAAAGGGCTTTCAAGGTGCCAACATTGAACCTTTACATAAATTCTAAAGTAAGAAATTTATTAAATACAATTTAAACTCCCAAAATATTCACACATAAATACATAGAAATAGTCATATTCAACTAAAGATATTTGTCATTAATACTCCGAAGCGATATTTCATGACTATGAGTCATAATATATCCTCAACAAGTTTCACCATTTTTTTTGATCAAAAATCTTTATAGGAAACAAAGACCAGAGATATTTTTATGCAACTCCATTGGATTGTCTACCATCATTCTGTACGTACATATTGACCAGAACGGCAGCAACTGTTTATATCTTTTTGGAAAAGCATTAGACGCAGCACATGATCCTACTCCTCATCTGCATCCTGGGACTATGGACCCTATCCAGAGAACGACCCCAACTCCCCATTTAGGCAAACACTTTATTTGGTCCTTGATTGGAACTCCCTTCATTCCAATGATCTGTAATCTAATTGGAAACATATTGTGTCAGTCCTCACATGTGCCCCTAAACTTGTGAATTAAGGGAAGAAAAAATAGGCAGAAAAAAATACCAAACAGAGAGAATAACCCTAGGGGCTTTATTACCCTTCCCAAGATGTAGTAGTCTTTGGACATGTAGTGGGACCAGGATTGCTGAAGCATGCAGCACCCATCTTTCTCTAGGGTGAGATGAGACAAACAATGTTTGCGCTCAGACTTGCCCTAGAATATTTGTAAAAGGAGCAGTGAGTAGTCCTCGTACAATTACTCTGGGGTGGGGCTACACAGAATGGTGGAAGAAACCAGAATAATAACCAAAATCTCACATACTATACACACTAGGTTTGTGGGTGAGGGCAAAAAGCAATACACCCCAGATACACCTTAGGTATTGAGTACCTTGGTGATGTCCGTGACACTAACTAAGAAAATCACACATAGCACTGTGAGATTATATATATATATATATATATATATATATATATATAATCTTTTGAAATGTGTTTATTTGTTTTGTTTTTGGCAATGGAACCGAAGGATTATGATTTTCTTTTTATGTTTTTTTTTTTTTCATTTATACATCAGGTGCGATAGAGTAGTAGAGTGCCAGGGTGCAGTGGGGATTTCCCAAAAAACTTTCGGATGGCCTTTCAGATGATATTGCCTTCAAGGAATTGTTATTACTCAGCAACATTGTATAGGAGTCCAATATGACATATATTTTGTTGCACATGACATTTTTATGTATTTATGTGTTACGTGTGAAAATGATGTAGCATTTGGATTTTTAACATTTGTAAAATGTTGCAAATGCATTTTTAATTTGTGTATTGGTTGTGTATCTTGGCAGTTGAAACCCCTTTATCTTAGTGAAATATTTATTGAAATAAAAAAAGAAATGTGTTGCTATGTTTAGGTATCTTACAGTTCATTTCTTTATTGCACTCCATCAAAATTACTTTTGATTGGTTGCTGCTGACTATTCTTTTCAAAGCAGACTAGTACATAATAGATTCTAATGTTTGTTATGGAATGTTGGTATAATAGTACAGTGGTTCCCAAACTTTCCCTGCAGGACCCACCTTTTCTATTTAGGGACATTATTGAGCCCCCACCCCATTCCAACACAGGTTAAGAATGAGGGTCAGTGCCTCCCCTCCTGGAATGCCTTCGCACCCTCCCAGGAGGGCCCAGCCCCCAGTTTGTGAACTACTGGTATAGTATATGTTTAAGTGCATATTTTGCCAAAAATAAATACCGGTCCACTGAATTCCTGGGCAAGTTTTGTGGAGTGACTTCCAGTCAGAATATCTGTCTGATTGATGGGACTGGGTTTGGCACGTGCCAAATGTTGGCTACTTTTCTGCATATGGGCATTTCACACTAGCTGCTTTGCAGTACTGCTTATATAACGTGACGCACACAAATTTCTATAGATAACCTGTTGTACCGTTTCACTGGTCCCACGTTTGCATTTTGCAGTAGTCAGAAAAGGCTATAGTAAAAGTAATTTTCTTTGCAGAATTCAAATCCTTTTGTCGTTTGGTTGATGATATGCTCCTTGTTTGGTTGATGATATGCTCCTTGTTTGGTTGATGATATGCTCCTTGTTGCCCCATTGTTTTCTTTTTAGAACTTGTATTTTGTAAATTGTTTTCAATGATCACAACATTTTCTTTGTAGCCTGTAGAAACAGGGTGGCTCCAGCCAATTTTTTTCCTAATTAATGTTTTGCCAGTGAATACTTCGGTACTGTCATGCTTGTGCTTGATTAGGTTTAGAACTAAAAGGCTGCTAAGGCATGAGCATCTCTTTGTGAGATTATGCTTTCAATCCAGCTAAAGGAAAATTGGTTAAATATTGAGCTAAAAAGTGTGGATAGTGTGTTATCATTGGGTTATCATTAAAATTGGGTATATAACACTACAGTCTAATACTTTCATACAAAGGTCTCACATGCGTGACTGTCACTTTGATTTTCCTGTCTGAAGTTATGTCACAAGAGAAAATACATTTTAAGCTGTCATCACAAAGTGATCCTTGACATAGGCCAATCTTGGGCAAATACTTTAGCCAATATATCCAGAAGGACATATGCGGTTCGGCCTAGACCAATTTAGGTTTAAGGCAACATATTGTATCAAGTTCATGCAACTACAGAAACTCTTGCTGAGGAAGAGGTGCAAACTGTCTTGAAGAATATTCTAGTTGCTTGCTATTGTGGTATGTCAAATAAAGTGATGATGACTTCAGTAAAAACCTTATCTCATTTAACTGTTTAGCCCTCATGATAAGGGTTGAAAAGTATACCTGGTCACCAGCTACCTGCAGTTGGAGATATCTCATTGTGAAAATTCATAATAGTATTTTTGTGGTTTATATGTACAGAAAAAAAATATTTATACATGTTCAGGTAAGTTGACAATCCAAATAATAAAAACTAGTATGGTGAAGTGGAAACTCAAAGGACTGTAAACGCCAAATTAATGGTTTAATAAAGACATTTTAAACTATAAAATGTCTCCCTTTGGCAAAAATGCTGGTGTATTTAGAATGTTCCCACCCTTTTTTGGGGTTTGGCTTTCGCATTCATTCTACACCATTGATGACATTATCAACCACTGCTCACCATGCCTTCCCGAAAATCATTCATAACCGCTTCTAAAAGATATGTAGATTGTGCCCCAATATTAATAATACAGTTAGAATTGTGGCTTCCATTCACCTTTTCCATTTGTTTGTTGATGTTACATTTCCATTTTATATTTCGGTAGGAGTAATTTTTTTTCCTTTTTTTTTTTTTTTTTTTTTCTCCTTGTGTCACCAGTGCACCTATTCCATTCTTCCATCGCTGTGCTCCTGTGAACATTTCCTGCTATGCCAACTTTGCAGAAGCCTTGATCACTTTTGTCAGTGACAATAGTGTCCTGCACAGGCTGATTAGTGGAGTAATGACCAGCAAAGAAATTATTATTGGACTTTGCTTTTTGTCACTAGGTAATGGCTTTTCTGATTATTAGATATTTTTGTGTAGTACTGTTGTAGGAATAGCATCATCTTTTCATTATTGTGTGGCTAAAAGATACCGACAGTTAATTTCCAAAAAGATATATATATATTTTTTTTTTAAGTAAGAATTCTTGTTGTTGCAAGTTCAGTGCTCTTGCAAACCTTTGAAGATTTCATTGATTTTGCTTCTTCTGGTGCACTGTATCAATTCCATTCCCATATCTGTCATGTTTAAATTTTAATGGAAGAAGGTAAAATGTTTCTGCTGTGGGGTTTTTTGATTGTAGCTTGTAGTGAGATTTTTTTCCTCTATTTTACTATTATCCATTAGAAATGTAAACTTCAACATGTGTAAGTATATTGAGAATTTATGTGAACAATACTGTATATGTATATAATATAACTTTTTATTTAGTGGTTTTATAGTATTAATTACTTACTTGGGTATCCGCTTTAACATACATCTTAAGATGGTGGTCTCTATGTCATTGTTGTAGAACTGACAAAGAGCATTGTTATGCCTCAGTTTGTTAATCGACTTTTTCTCATAAATCAGTCCAAAACCTCATGAGCCTGAAATGTTTGGTACTTGACTAATAAAGAACTATTTAATAACGAATATAATTAAAAAAAACTCAAGATAGTTTTAAGCAGCTTCTTGGACCCTTGTGAAGTTCTTTTGAAAAATATTCATTTATTTCCAGTCGAACCTCTACATTTGTAAATGGGCATAGATTCTAAACATTCCTCAAATCAATACATCATGGTGTTATAGGACTACTGTATTTTTCGTCGTAAAAGACGCACTTTTTCACCCCAAAATTGGGGACAAAATGTGCCTGCGTCTTATACGCCGAATGCACGACCCCCGCAGCCACTCGGCTGCCGGTGGTCGCACCCGCCAGCTCTCCCGGCACGGAGATTAGCCAGGGAGCTGGAGGAGCTGTGAGATGCCTGCCGATGTCCGGCTCTCCCATCTGAATTGTGCATTTGCCTATGCCAGCAAATGAAGGCAATGAAGAGAGAGTTATATCATCTTATATCTCTCTCCTGTCCGTGGGAACTGCAATCACTCCCCACGGACACAGTGAGAGGAAAGGAGACAGCCTGCCCCCCCCCCCTTCCTCCTGCAGATTAGTATAGAGATGACGTGTTCTGCTGAGGGTGTACTGCTGCTAGTGACACCTGCTGGCTGAATTGAATATTGCATTCACTGAATATATTGCATTAACCCAATTGATGTGAGAACTTATTAAATCTTTTTTTCTGGTTTTCCTGCCCTAAAAACTGGGTGTGTCTTATGTGCCGGTGCGTCTTATACAACGAAAAATACGGTATTCATTTGCAATCCTGACCTAATTAAGGTATTGCATACAGTCATGTGAAAAAGCAAGTATTACCACTTAAGAAACTGCACACATTTGGCACTGTCTGAATTAATATTTACAGATGTACCGTATGGTGCAAAGGCACAACCATTTGTGGACATTCAGTCTTCTCCGGCCCCCACATGTAATGAGCTTAGCCGAGGAGGTTGAGGAGCTATCAGATGGAGGAGCCAAGGTGCAGATCTTTCATCTCTACTGCATTGTAGCCATGCTGACATACACCACACAGTAGCAGAGCCAGATGCATAAGCTTACTGTCTGCAACTCTCCCATCTGGCTCTGCCTGTGTATGTGAGAGCTGACAACATGCAGCCCAGCACTCGCACACACAGAGAGCAGGAGCACTGTAAGCCAGCAAGTTGGCTGATGTACACAGTGCACAAGAAAGATCCCCTCAGAGGCTGGATCTTTCCTACGACTCTGTGCTTTCAGTAAGTCAGTTGGGCAGCTTAAGCCTAAGGCTATGTTCCCACTTAGGCGTTTAATCGCCTGCGGAATCGCTGTCAATCACCTACACTATTTTGAATGGGCTTGTCCCCATTGATAAGATCGCATGTGTTTTATTTTTTTTCCTGATCGATCCAATAGACATGAATGGACGATCGCAAGCGCAGGTGATAAATCGTGGGAACAAAGCCTAACTCGCGTATGTTGGCAGAGGCAGATGGGAGAGCTGTTTTGTGGCTGTTTTCATCTGTTCTCTGACTAGGCATGTTCATGTGTTTTTGATGGGCCTACTAGCATGCTTCAGATCATGATTTGGCAACATTTGCACTATATTTGCTTGGTCTGCCACATTTGGAAATAAAAACTAAATGTTTTATTCATATTCATACTTATTCATATTGTTATTGTAATGGAATGATTGATTTGGCTATATTACACAAGTCAGTGGCATAGGGAAAATATTGGCTCCATCTGCAAATTTTGTTTGAATGAAGGTCAAATAGGTTTTAAAAAAAAAGCCTAACTGGTTTCATGGGGTGTTTTTTACGAACTGAAAAATCCTTACAAATATGTACTTAATGACAACTAAATTGGAGTAAGAAACCGCTTATTTGCCTTCAACCTAACATTTATTACTAATGGTATTAATTTGCAATAATAGCTTAATCTTGCCAAATCATTCACAATTTCAAATGTTGATGTGGGTAAAATGGTTCAAACTTCAGTTAATGGGCATTTGTTGGTCTGCCCACTTGGTATAAAGGGAAAAATATATATTTACTTATTGTAAGAAAGCATATTTCTCTGTAGCTTTCAGCATTGTAAAGAAATACATTTTTAGTTGTCACAGTAACTGGATTTGCTGTCGTTTTCTTGAGGACGTTTCACTTTCAAGTTAAATTAGATTTCTTAACTTTTGATTTGTTCAGCAAGTTAATTTGCTTCAAATTAAAAAATTTTTTAAGGAATTTACTTGAAGGATTTCTTTTTTAAGGTTTGTACACTAAACCTTTTCTACAACGTTACGGATATTATGTACATGGCATAGCATATTTTGACAAAGCTGCTATAGAATAAAGCTACTATATGTAATATGTCTCTGTGAATTGGATGTGATCATGGTTATTATTCTACAATGTAATTACATCTAAATTGGCTTAATATTTTATATGTTTCTCTGTTATAATGCAGATGCAACTTGACTGCATCTTCCCAAACAGCTCAATTTGTTTTCAGGTTTGTGTGCACTTAGTTTTGAGCACTAGAAATTATTCACAGGCAAGGCTGAAAGGTAAAATCAATACAGAAGTTGGCAGTATGTAGGCATGTCTGATCCAGAAGGCCACCTATAACACTTAGCTGACACATTGTCATCTGTAATACTGATAAGCATTCTGCTGGCATACTGCACATCAGTACATCAAGTCAGTAAAGCTTTCCTCTGCAATTTATTGCAAAGTAGTGTGCTGATGGTCTCAAATTTCGATGGGCAAAATATACAGCCTTCTAGAGCTTTCTGACATTAGTTTTCTTCCCTTTCTGTGTTACAAAAGAAAACATATGCTGATAGAAATAGAGGGTTGCTATATTGACTGTGCATTTTGAGAATGCCTGTTACCTGACAGTCATGCCAAAACATGGCATATCACTGGCTCTGTCAAGTAATTTTGTACCAAGAAATATAATTATCATCAGGATGCCTATGGTTCCATGGAACTGTCTGAGAATGCAAAGCGGCATTGAAATTCTTTCTATGCCTCCCCTTTTCAAGGATTAAAAAATTATATATTTTTTTTCACTACTTCCACTGCTTTTTGTACTAATTGTGGGTAGGTGTGTGAAGTCTAAAATAAAGATAAAAGTAAATTAAAGATAAAGTATATTAAATTATTGTTGCTATGCAATGATCTAAAGGTTATTTACAAACTGATTTTTATTACAGTGCTTTCAATGATTTTGATGGTCGTAATCAGATACATCTCAAGAGTTCTAGTTTGGATCCTAACTATCTTGGTCATCCTGGGATCTCTTGGTGAGTTTTACAGATCTTTTTGGTCGAATTTTTAACAGTCTGTAAATTGAAAATCAGCATAGTCCTATAGTTTGCACTCTTGAATCAGGCCCAGTTAATATTCCTTGAGACTTTAATCCCCAATATGTGCATTCTCAAATCATGCACCTTTACATTTCAAATCCATTTGACAAGAATACTTGCTGAAGGTTATATAAGATAGGCATACATGATAAATGAGGCGATTCTCCCTCGATAAATGAGGGATCGACTGCAGTGTCATCATCTCACTGCAGCTTGCCCCTCAGCTAAATGGCGGGCACACTTTGTGTGCCGGTCATTACTTTGAATGGGGACTGTCGTTCCCATTCATAATAATGGGATCGGTTGGGAATTTACCAGCATGTCGGATCAACGTGCAATCCGACATGCAGGAGATTCCTAGTCGATCTCATCCAAATGACCTCCAGCGATTGGCGGAAGCATGCACGGCGGTTGATCGGCCAAAAAATTGGGTGAAAATTTGTCTGTGTCGGGCTACCTTAAGAGTAGGAGAGGTAGAGTGCCCTACTAAATTTGCCAAAACCTTGAGAAAGCACATGAACATAAGTATTTAGAGCCTTTGCCATAATGCTCAAAATTTAGCTCAGGTGCATCCCTTTTCACCTGATCATCCTTGAGATGCTTCTGCAGCTTAATTGAAGTTTACCTGTAATAAATTCATTTCCACACAAACGTCTATATAAGGTCCCACAGTTGACAGATCTGGGGAAGGTTAAAGAATAATTTTGGTTGCTTTGAAGGTCCCAATGAGCCCAGGGCTCTTCTGAGAGCTGGCCAGCCATAAAAACAAAGCGATCGGGGAGAAGGGCCTTAGATAAGGAGGTGTCCAAGAACAAGACGGTCACTGTTGGAGCAGAACTTTCCAGAAGGACAACCATTTCTGCAGTAATCCCCAAATAAGGCCTGCATAGAAGTGTGGCCAGACAGAAGCCATTCCTAAGTAAAAGGCACATGGCATCCCACCTGGAGTTTGCCTGAAGGACTCTCAGGCCATAAGAAGCAAAATTATCTGGTCTGATGAGCCAAAGACTGAACTTTTTTGGTGTGAATGCCAGGTTTCATGTTTGGAGGAAACCGCTCATAGTGGTATCATGCTGTGGGGAAGTTTTTTTAGTGGCAGGAACTGGGAGACTAGTTAGGCTAAAGGGAAAGATGACTGCAGCAACGTACAGAGACATCCTGGATGAAAACCTGCTCCAGAGTGCTCTTGCGAGGATTCTTCTATCGGCAGGACAACGACCCTAAGCAAAAGATAACAAAGGAGTGGCTTCAGGACAACTCTGTGAATGTCCTTGAGTGGCCCAGCCACAGTCCAGACTTGAATGCAATTGAACTGAAGATATCTTAAAATGGCTGCTTCGCTTCAAAGGCTAATGGGTGAAGCTGGATAGGTGTGCCAAGCTTGTGGCACCCTTTTTGAAAAGACTAGAGGCTGTAATTGCCGCCAAAGGCACAGAGTTTTGAGCAAAGGCTCAATGTACTTACTATGTACATGTGTTTTCTCCATAATTTTTTTTTATAAATTTGCCAAAACCTCAAGCAAACTTTATTCACATTGTCATGATGGGGGTTTGTGTGTAGAATTCTGAGGGGGGAAATTATTTAATCCATTTTGGAATAAGGTTGTGGCATAACAAAATGTGGAAAAAGTCATGTGCTGTGAATACTTTCCAGATGTAGTGCACATACTCGATGAGGTTAAAAAAAAAGACCAATATAAAGGTATAAGTATATGTAAACCCACTTGCCTAAATCAAGTATACAATTTAAAATCTTTGTTTCAAAAGCCATCAATAAACATTAATTAAATGTTTTCATCACACAATGTTAAGGGGAAACCATTGCCACGTGTGGTTTTCCAAGCGAATGTGGGGGGAAAACACCTATTGTAGACTTAATTCGCCACTCCAAAGAACTCATTTCCCGTGCCCCATAGTTTAGTGCACTTATACTTTAACTTCTGTCCCATATTAGGGATTGCACATGAAGTAAGGTTTGCATGCATCTGCTCCACCATAGAGACATATTGCTCCTGGCACAAGTTTAGTTATTTAGTAAAGAGAGAGTTGGTGAATCTTGTGCACTGTGCCGCAACTGCTTGGTCATGCTGTAAAATGTATGTGGTCTGCTTTTTTATGGAGGTTTCTGTTCCTAGATATCTCCCAGTTTACAGTCATACAATTTACAGTTAATGATAGATTACATTTTAGTAATTTATGTGAAATTTAATAAGGGTACCATGCAAGAATTAATCAAGGACCTCAAAAAATATTTTTGCAGACAGTATAGGTAGGTACTTAATGTTATGCTTCTGTAATGGTAGGCCTGAATGAAGCACCTGGATTAATTGACTGAGTGTCATCAAATAAATCTTATGTATTAGTACATACTAATCCTGCAACTACCAGTGTATGTTTAAATGGCCCAGTCCCACTGAAGGACTTTTTTGGCTTAGATGAGAAAAATAATCATTTTGGGTATGTAATCTGAGAAATGTAACTTTTACTTGTTCCTGGTGTGTTGATGGAGCCTTACAATATGTAATTACAATAAGCCTTTCAGTGATTTGAAGAGAAGCTCATTAGCAGCAGACTGTTTTCAAATATCTGTATGTATTCCAATTACTTCTACAAGTCGTTCACTCAATGAATCACCTTGTAATTCTTTGTTTTGAAACCATCCAGGGCTTTTTCAGTAAACCAGTAGGTTAACTTTTCTGAACACCATGAAATGCATGGATAGGTTCCCACATTTTATCTATATCTCAACTGAGACCCAAAATATATATCGAAACCAGTTTTTATTTAACCTAAAGCAGATGTTTTCCAGTGACCTTGTCACTTTCTTAGTTATAAATGAGTTCTTGTGTTGTCCCATGTGACATCAATCCAATCACGACAAGCATTGTGTTTTCTTTGTTCTTCTACAAGAACTCATTGCCAGCTTGGAAAATAAAAATCTATTTTGATAAGAGGCCCTGTTATATAAAGCTTCAAACTATTTGATTTATATGTTCTTGTGCCAATGATGAAATATTTTTATTATGATTATTTACTACATTTTACATAATTTTTTGCACTGCTATTAGGGGGTACAGGTGTTCTTTGGTGGATGTATGCGGATCACAGAAAGTCGTTTAGAGAAGATCTTCCTCCAGACCAACTTCAAATTTCCAAAGACAACCAGCAAGCCTTGCTCATCTATGCTATTGCAGCCACTGTCTTTACCGTAAGAGTTCTACGTTATGTTTATTATGCTGACTATATGAAACTGGGTCATCTCTTTCTCATTCCTTCACTTGTTTATTAATAGAAGCTGAGTGACAGTGGTAAAAGTGGAGGATGGTTATGGAACCTATTCTGAATTGTGCTTGTATGCTGACATTTACTCAAAAGTTTTCTTAACTAAATGATCTTCGATTGTTGGTTACAGTGACCTAAGTGTTGGCACATAACTTTGCAAAAAGCCAGTGACTATTCAATCTACTTGTATTAACCAATATTCAGATTTGATTGCCTATTGGTAAGGTAACCTACTAAAAAAACTTAAAGTAAAATAAAAACTTTCCTTTCCTATTTTTTGTAAATATTAGAAGTTATAATGGTGTACTGTTGGGAAAGCAAGTGGTCTAACCAGAAGCTGATATTGTCATTTTTAACAAAAATACTACCAATTGCTTTACTTGCCACCAGTGTGAACTTTCTAACCAGTCCTGTGATAAATTTCCCTACGTTTTCATAAGTTTCCCTACAGGGCCCCCGTTATCTAGATAGGACCATAATAAAATAGATCCGTATCAGCATGCCTGTCAACCTTTCCATATCTGCCTCTCTTGCGTCATTGGTGAACTCCATTTTAAAGTACACCTTAGTTTTTTTTCAGCACATCACCGGGTATACAATCCTTGACCTGCTAGATAATCAGGAAAGAGTTATTTATGTTCTCTAATGGCCCCCACGCACCTACCGAGTAGGGGCCGACAGAGCAGCTCAGATCAACTCTGGAGTTCTGCGTGATGATGTCATTACGCTGCTCTCCAGAGCTGACAGCATCGGCGGGCACCCTTTGTGTGGCAGACGTTAGTTTCAATGGGGACGCCGGTTTCCATTGAAACTAACGGCATCGGCCAGAGATTATTGGACATGTCCATTCTCTGGCCGACCGAGCTGTGCAAAATCGTCCGCCGCTCGGTGAGTGTATGGCAGCCTTAAGGGATGCACCCTTATGAGCTATTTTTTTTTTTAATAGCTTAATAAGTTCATGGGAACAAGGCAGTCCTTTAAAGATTGGTCACTAGATTTTGATTCCAGAAAAAAGTAAACTGTAGTAAACTGTTTCTTTTCTTTTTTTAACATACGGTATGTATTTATGTGTGTAATTAATAGACAGCATTGATTTAAAATATCACCCTGATCCGTATTTAAAATGTATTTTGTCAAATATGTGGTTGTAGGTTATGAAAGGGCTTTAAATTGTTTTAATTCTTAAAAAGCGAAATTCACATCTAAAAAGAAACCCTATGCTTTGTATTTGACAGTAACTGGCAGCTTTGTGATCTTATCTTTGGGTCAGTTATTGCATCTGTGCTCTTTGTGTTATCATCTGTGTCTGATCTGCTTTCTCTGCCCCGGCAGGTGATCCTGTTGCTTATCATGCTGGTTATGAGGAAGCGAGTTGGCCTTACAATTGCCTTGTTTAATGTGGCTGGAAAGGTTTTCATTCATCTCCCGTTGCTAGTCTTCCAGCCCTTTTGGACTTTTTTTGCGCTTCTGCTGTTTTGGGTCTACTGGGTCATGGTTCTGCTTTTCCTGGGAACTGCAGGTATGTCTGTTTAAAAAAAAAAAAAAATACAAAATATAATTTAAATCATACTCCCCAGTCATACACAGTACTGGTTGAAAGGTTGGAGCATCTGACAGAGCAGGTGAGGAGATTATATAGAGCTGTAACAAGCTCTAATGAGAAAACCGGACACAGCTGTAGCTACCCTGAACCAGTCCAGGCATCTCCAGCTCTCTCTGCTGGTCAGATAGGAAAGTATTCAACATACTGCCGGTATCTGGGACACACATACCTTCCATACTGGATACAACCAGAGGACTTAACAGGCAATCTATCTCCGAAATGGTGTTTACACTTTATGTACCTAAACAAAAGTACAAAAATAAAAAAAAATTATAAAATGTATATTTTGTATTATATATTTATATACCCTTTTTTCGCACTATAAGATGCACTTTTTTTTACAATTAGTTTTTTTAGCAACCTTGGAAACTGGAATTTCCTGCATTCCTTTGAGCCAAGCTAAAAGGCCACTGCCAAGAGGGAAATATCTGCTTTATAAGCACTAGCAGTACCTATTCTTTGAACACACTGAGCAATTTTGGAGTGACACATTTTACAATCTGGCATTAACAACTTTAACTTGCATTCAGAAAAAAACTGAACACAGACTCATCTCTCCTCCCATATGTAAATAGGTTCTCATGAGTAAGTTGTTAGTGCCAGATTGTAAAATGTGTCTCTCCATAAGTTCATCAGTGTGTTCAGAGAAGGTACTGCTAGTGTATACACATGCTTAAGTTTTAGTGCAGCACATTCTGCTAAAGGGAAGAGCTCTCTTATGGCATTTTTTTTTCCGTCTAATTTCTACTCCAAAACTACGGATTGCGACTTGTAGTCCTGTGCCTCCTATTGTGGGATATAAAAAAAAAAGTTTTAACTGTTTAAATGTTGTATATCCAATATGCTTTAAATGCATTAAAACCTTCTTCTAATGTAAAATGTTTCTTGCAGGCGACCCATATACTAATGAACAAGGATTTGTGGAGTTTAAAATTAATGGTCCTTTGCAGTACATGTGGTGGTATCATGTAGTAGGGCTCATATGGATTAGTGAATTCATTTTGGCCTGCCAGCAAATGACGATAGCTGGAGCTGTGGTCACTTATTATTTTACAAGGTAAGATGTTTTAACAATCCTTAAATTCCACTTAAAAATCCAAGGCGAGAACAGAACATACCTTTTTAGGGCACAGATTGAGTGTATTTAGGTTCACTGAAAAGATAAATAAAGCCTTCTGATCTTCTTGCACTTTGCAATTTGTGAACAGTGGCTCATTATGGTGGTCTACATTACGTAGATACATACATCGAGGTGGGGGGGATCATTTCAGTGGGCTACAGTCTTGAAGATTTTCCATCAGTGTACTGCTAGTGACTGCTGTTCTTCTAATTTGCTGGGCCTTAATAGGTACTAAAAACAGAACGCTGGGTATGCCAATATTATTCCGGCCCCTATTTTTTTAAATTCTTGTGTATAGTGGGGATAGCTTTAAGTTATTTGTGTGTTTTTTATTTAGCAGGGTTTTTTTTTACAGTTCCCAAACCTTAATTCACATCTTTCTGTGTCAGCTATGCTATAATTTGCTTGAAGTGGCTGTTATCACTGATGCTTTACAAGCTGAAGAATAAACTTTGTGTTCACAGAAACAAGAGAGACCTCCCCTTTACACCTATTTTAGCTTCTGTAAATCGACTCATACTTTACCACCTGGGGACAGTGGCAAAAGGAGCCTTCATTATCACCCTGGTGAAAATCCCTCGAATGATTCTCATGTACATTCATAGCCAGCTCAAGGGCAAGGTGAGTTCAAATGTAACATCATTATATAAATTAAGTTTTTAGGGGTTTTATCTGTTTTAAATGAGATTTTCTTTTATCTCCTTTGTCTACAAGTCTTAATGACAACTGGGCACATTACCAGAGTAGATAAAAGTTCCTTTTACAGGACAAGGCAACATAAGTGACCTATCCCTCTAGAACAGTGGTTTTGAACCTTTTTATACATGCGAACCAGTATTTGAAAGTACTTGTGCAGTTTGTCCCCTCCCTCCAATTTTTCCACTCCGCTTGTGATGATGATGTTCGGGGTGAGAATTTAGGAGGGAGAGTAACGCCCATCCCTACTCTCGCTCCTAACTTTCCACTCTGCTTTTGGGCATCAGCATTGCTGCTTTCGGTTTCAGTGAAATGGTTGTTTGACCCCTGAAGGGGTAGCGACCCACAGGTTGAGAGTCGCTGCTCTAGAAAATGCTAATTGGCTTGCTGTTTAATTGATTATTTGGCTTTCGTATTTGTCGGTGAAGCAAAGTAAGTTGGAGTAACTTCATTTTGTCAGTCCACCCTATTTAAGCTATTTCTAGATACTACTTTGACATCTTGTCATATTTAAGACAAAAATGTCTAGATTTGTAATCTATAAAATCAACTTTAACATTAGACAGAGTTTCTAGAGATTTCTTTTCCATCCCAATATATCCCTTCTAGCACCATTCATTTTATTAACTTTAAAATTGTTTTTACATTATCATAAAGCTTCTCAGGCTTTCTCAAATGGGAAAGCAATTTGCTTGATCCTAGAATAACTCCTCATGAGTGAATGTTATTGGACTTTTATAAAAATTTGCTAATTACATCATCCTAACTGCCAAGTGTCAGTCTTTCTATTCAACTTCTTAACTACAGTAGGAGTTAGGAATAAATGTAGTGTAAGACAGTGGTCTCGTTTTCAATTTCCCTCTACATTGTTCATCTTTCAAACCAAAACTTTGATTAGCTTTGAAAGTTGCAGAGTGTAAAAATTGGGTTTTTTCTTTTGGGGAGAGACTTCTGTTCACATACTGTTCTGTAGATCTGAAAGGAAGTGAGAGGACATCCATTTTTACCCTAACATATCAATGTTTTGAAAACATGGAGGCTGACTACACATTGTTCACGGCTGTTTTCCTGACAACTGGTCTCTTTGTTTCTTAAATGTTGGTACGTTATGTGCTATCTAGCAATAGAGCGTGCATTGTGCATGGAATCAATCACTTCATAATGTTGTGGGCTGAGAATGGGATTGCAGGCAAGCGGTCTTTGCCCATGGTGTGCTTCTCATCCCATAACATCGAACAAGTCTATCAGTGCTGCCATGTGTCTGAGAAAGAAAGAGGGACACAATACAGAAGATTGGCAAATCGATATATTATAGACGATAGTACGTATAAAACATTTTTCTTTTTAAAGTGTTTGTAAAGCTCCACCAGCTGTAATGTTTAATTCAATAAATCAAATGCAATTAAATTCAAACGGAAGAATAAATGGAAATGAAAAAACACACAGCTTGTGCTGATGCCATAGATGTGGTATGGTGGTGTCCCAAATCACTGCCTCTCCATGTTAATAAAAAAAAAAAAAAAAAAAACAGTTTTTTTGCTCCTCCATTTAATTTCATGTATAGAACAGTGGTTCCCAAACTGGGGGCGGGCCCGAAAGTATTCTAGGGGAGAGAGAACCTCATTCTGGGGGGTGGGCTCGAAAATGTTCCTTAATCAAAAAGGGAGCCCTGCAAGAAAAGTTTGGTATAGAACACCTTTATATTTACACGCCACTGTTCAGAAATTTGACTTCCCACCAAACCATTGTATAGGTACTAAAGCATATACAAGCAATAGTAAATATATAAAGGAATTTTATTTTAACAAGAACCACTTTTGGCTCCATAAATGTTTTTTTTTCTATTTTCATTCCTCTGTCTTCCTGCAGTGCTGCCACAAGCTTCATATTTGGTTAGCATGCCCTGCTTTCTATGAAAGGGCTTCTTCCCTGGGACTACTTGTACCAAGTAGTGCAGAAAGCCTGAAAACTGTTTTCTGCACCCACCACTTCAATAAATTCTCCAACAAATACTCTGCTTCTTGGTCCCCAGGAACACATGTTTAGTTTTTCATGATAAAGGTACATGCTTAACGACTCTCCTGAAGCAATTCCTCACTTCGACTTATGTCACCCACACCTCTGGTTAATCGCAGAGTACATGCGCCAAGTTACTTGGCTATGCATCTACGTCCAAAAATACAAGGCCTGTCAGAAAATACAGGTACTGTGCCCGTGTTTTGTGACAGGCATAGGGGTCCCAAGTCATTTCATCCCCAGCATAATTTATGACACTGGGAATGTGAGGGGGGGGGGGGTGTCAATGTGGAATAAAATAATCTGTTTACATTTTTGTAGCATTTTTGTTTGACACACAAGTACTGTAGGAATGTTACATGTCTATGTACATAATTTTATATATTTGCAGAGGGGTTAAAAGGAGCATTTCTAGAAATAAGAATGGTAAGGCTTGCTTGGTTGTTCTGTAAGTTTTATTCTGTGTGTTTTTATCTGAAAATGTTTTAACCTCAATCTTGTAGGAGAATGCCTGTGCAAGGTGTATGCTGAAATCATGTATCTGCTGCCTTTGGTGTCTGGAAAAGTGCCTCACATATTTAAATCAGGTGAATTACTTGCATTTCATGTGTAAGCGTAATAAATTGGAGCCATCGACTTGTTAAAAGTTAATGCAATGGACACACTTTATAATGATGGTACCTATTTGCAAAAGCTCTGGTTCTTATGTTATTGGAGACCACATGCAATCTGCTTTTTATGCACATAAACTACACACATCCTTCTGACTTTCGGCATCTGCTGCACTTTCTGTTCTCTACAATTTATTCTTAATTTAGCGACTCCAAATCTCCAAAGCAGATAGAAGGTATATATGGACAGTCAATGTAATATCAATTGTTTGTACCACCACACAGTTTAATCGTAAAAGTTTTTGTGTGCATGCTCCAAAACCTAATCAAATACAAAGTGATTGAAGATACTTGTATGAAAATTTCTAACCTGACCATTCACGGCCCTTTCTATATTATGCTCCATTTGGACCACTTTGGTCTATCATAATAATAAGTAGTAGCCAATAAACTGTATCACTTGAACTCCAAACTCTCTATATTTATTGATGGCTAACACGGTACAACACTCTACTATTGACAATAATACGTAAGAAATAAATTTTACTAACCTGTGTATTGCCAGCTTGATGCTAGGAAAAGTCTTGCAGTGGGTTATAAGTTGACCGTATTTATGAAAGTTATTTTGATATTTATAGTATATGGAACCTTTTATATTCAAATCTCTGGTTATTTCTTCTAGAATGCTTACACAGCAACTGCTATCAACAGCACTAACTTCTGCACTTCTGCGAAAGATGCACTTGTGATCCTTGTGGAAAATGCTCTAAGGGTTGCTACTATCAACACAGTTGGAGACTTTGTACTCTTCCTTGGGAAGGTGAGATGGGACAATAAAAAAAAAGAATTTAAAGCATGTTTTTTCTTTTTGTTTTTTATTTTGCCATTTGTAGAGTTTAGTTTATTATAAATGTTTCACAATTATCAGGAACTAACAGAGTATTAGGGAATTCTACATGATAATTGGATGCCTGAAATTGGATTCTCTTTTACACTTTTCACTTCCAATGGCGGTTTCCAATCCACATGTCTTGGTGGAAACCACCACAAATGCTGCAAACAGCGGATGGGCTGTGGTTTCAAGGAGGGCTGTCTGCATTTTCTGATCTGCTGATTACTATTTTCTAATAGAACACATTGTTTTAACCCACCAATCTCTCTATTGCCCCGAGACTGGCTTCAGATTGTTTGTATTAGTTTTGGAGTGCTCTTTTAGTATTGCAAACAAGCTGTATTGTGCTTTATTGTAAAAAAGAAATGCAAACACATGCGTTAACATGTACCTTTTAAAAGTGCATCTAGTGTGAAAGGGCCCTGTTACATCATTAGCCATGTTTTATAATTGATGGCTGTCATTGTTTTTATTAAGAATTTCATTGTTTCAAATCTTTTTAAAGGACATGGTCAACTTCTCTGACCATTGTCTACCTCTTTTCTTCTACTTTCATGTACCGCAGACACCCCCCCCCCCCCCCCCCC
>CM070032.1:109994188-110017136 GCA_036250615.1 Ptychadena robeensis | reverse complement strand
CGACCAAAATTAAGAAATATATTGTGATATAAATTCTTGCCATATCGTCCAGCCCTAGTAGTAAGGCAAAATCTGTAACAGGCAAACATACCGAAACAATTTGACTCAATTTGCTGTGAATCGTTTAAACTGCTTATTGGCAGCAGATGCCAAAGGTTGCAATGTTATGGTTTGATCATGTCACAGTACACCCAAAACTTTCTATATTTTTTCTTCTTTGTATAACTACTCTTTTTTAATAAACTAAATAGTTTTGAATCTTTGTTATCCCCTTTGTATCTTTGTAATTCCCTGTTTAAGATTTTTTCCTACTTCCTTTCCAGTAAAATATTCCACAAAGTTAGAAGAAATATATTTCTAATCCTTCCCTTTTCTATCCCAAAAATTTTGGCTGGATTGACGCTTAAACATTACATACTGTATTTATCAGACTTAAAGATGAAAATGGGAATCGAAAATGTCTGTGCGTCTTATGGTCCAAAAATGTTAAAATTTTTTATTTTTAAAGGAGGCTGGAGATTGTTCCTGTCCCTCCAGCCAAGCCAAAAGGCCACTGCCAATTCAACTTATGGAGTGACATATTTTACAATCTGGCATACACTTGCACCTTGCTTAGGGAAGTGCCCTTCCAATTCACTTTGATATTTTTGGGAAGGGATTCTGTTAAATTAAAATATACCCTATGTTTTTTATGCCGTGTGCTGCAGTCTTTTTAATAAGGCTATGTTGATGATTGAATTTAACAGAATTTAACGGATTGGGTCAACAGGGGTATTGACACAGTGGAAACAGCTTAACACAGCACTCTATTGATCTTTAATGTACATCTGGTGAAGGTTTTTAGATTTTAACTGCCCTAGCGTTCGGGACGGTACCATCTCGTCCAGCGCTGCTACTGCCACTATTGCACTGGATGAGATGGTGCCGTCCAGTGAACATCGGGGCACCGACAGCGCATACTTACTCTTTTGCGCTGCCCCGATGTCCCCGATGCGACATGGCTGCTGGATCCTCCGGCTCATCCATTTGCAGTTAACCCTCTCTTCCCTGGTGTGATTTTACCACATCCATCACACCAGGTTAGAGAGGGTTAACTGCAAATGGGCACATCTGGGCACCAGAGACTTTATTTGGGCGAGATTTAGTACATAGCAGCATAGCTTTGTGCCCTGATTTTTGTGTTTTCTCATTAATTTTATTTAAAAAAAAAATTTATTTTACATAATTGTTTGTGTCAAACATTATTCTATTCAGGATGTCTATTAGACCCTTGTACGGACATATTTTGGGAAGTTACAGGCATACAATATAAAGAAAAATTTACCATTGCAGTCTATGCGCATTTGGTACAAAAATCTGGACCTCAGCAGTGCGCTAGGGAGGTTAAATACCTTTTTGTATGGTTAAAGCGGAAGTAAAGTCAAAAAAAAAAAATCCCCCACATACATTACACGGAATATACACACCGGTCAGCAGTATACATCTGTGAAAACTGCGTACGACAGGAGAAAAAAAAGTGTACTTACTACTCTTCACTTCCTCATTCCCTAAGGCACCTATCTAAGTACTGGCGCAGGAAGCTACTTTCCACCATTCTGTTTTGAAAATTACTAAGGTGTGCCCCTCCCACTGCAGACATATTTACCAATCCCAAAGGGTTTGGTATGGGAGGACAAGTTTCTGGTTCCTTCCAGAGATCTATGTGCTGCCAGTGTGAACATCAGGAGGACAGGAGTGAGCTGAAGGAAGACACTGGGGGAGGAGAGATTGGACATGAGTGGTGGTGAAGGGGTTCAGTGTGCAGTTGTGATATGGGGGTGACATGGATTTGGGGGGGCAACAGGTAGGCTGGTGAGGTTGGTTATTAAAATATCTCTATTACCTCTCTATGCTGCCATGTCCCAGCAATGTCTCCTTCTACACTGTGCCCCCACAATCACCTAACAAGATGACATCTCCATGTCAGGAAAGGTTCTCATTTCATGCCAGATCATGGTATAGGAGGATGCAGGACAGACACATGACGGGGGTTTACATGGGGTGTAATTATTTAAAATAATATATTATTACCTCCTCTGCTGCCAGTCCCAGCAATGTTCTCCTCTACACTTCCCCCACAATCACCTCGCAGATGACCTAATTCATGGTATGGGGAAGGTTCTCCTTCATCCAGATTCATGAACTCCGAGGACAAGGGAGGGGGGGGGATGGGGGGGATTGTCATGCTGACCGAGAGGGAGAGCACACGGGACAGGTTCTCATTCCTGCAGCGAGCATTGACCTCCGAGACAAGAGAAGGGGAGGGGGAGGGGCACACAACGGACACCGAAGGCGTGAATCGCTGTGATAGTGACGTCACAGAGCAGGTGCCATTATGGGGGCCCCACACACAGCTGATGTTTTTCCCGGCAGCCCTTCAGGCTTTCTCCCACACTAAGCGACCATTGTTTAGAGCTGACAGGCGCTGCCGGGACTAATAAGATTATTAGTTATACTGTGTGGTTAGTATAAATAGTTGTTTTGACATCTTGTATGGTTTCAAGACCAAAGTCAGTTATATCGATGTGCTATTTTAAACCAGAATATTACAGATTGTGCAAATGCCAGTTACTGTCGATTGTACTTAAAATTTAAATGCCATTGTTGCCTGGTTAGTGATGCTCATTAAAATTTCTATGGGCAGTTTGCTGAGCACAAACCATTGCTGCCCTACTAATTATTGCATTTATTATGGTTGTAATCACAAATTTACAACCTCAACAAATCAATATAAGAGGACTTGAGAAGAAAAAAACAAAATGTTCTTTAGGCCTAACGTCCACCCCTCAATAACGAGCTCTTGTCACCAAAAGCCTCGTCAGTAACAAATGATGTTGTTGTTTTTGAAGACCGAAGCTTGACAAAAGGCATTTTATATTGTTTCTTCCTTCCACAGGTGCATTGAATCATAATGATCAGTAGTAAAACCAGGCGTGCCATATAAAGTGACACTGAAATTTGTCAAACTGGGTCTACTGTTCCTGGTGTAGGGAGCATAGGTGTATAAATGTATATAGTCCAAGGTCGTAAATCAATGCCATTATGCTGCAGTGTTGTTGAATTTGTTTGTAGAAATATATATAATTTTTTTAAGGAAGGTTTTGAGTTTCGTTTTTTGTTTTTTTTCAAGCAGTGGTTGAGGATGTTCCAATGGTGGGTGCAGATGTATTCTTTAAGATACTGGAGAGGGTGGCCAGAGATTTTTCCTTTCCTCATGCAGGGGTGTAGGATAGGATAAGGATAAGACAGCTTATTTGCCTTTAAATCAAACTTGCCAATTGATTTTTTGTTCGATGTCGTCAAACAGCGAATCGTCGTTCATTTATCGATGTAACATTGGGTTTTTTTGTTTGTGTTCATCCCGATATATCAAATGAAAAGAGACATTTGAAATTTCACAATGACGGATATTTAAAAATTTACCAACCTTGTTCGATAGGACCACTTCGAACTAAGTTTTTTGTCTACGATTGATTGAACAACATCTCTACTGCCATTCAAAGCCAATCTGCCCAATTCTAGAGTTTTGTTCAATCAACCAAAAAAACGTTGGTCTTCTTCGGTTGATCGAACGAAAAAAATCTACATGTGTAACCCACCTACCTAGATATCAACATGTGCCACTGTAAGATGATTGTCGGGGGGTCACCCCTCGTACTTGATGCCTTCTAGCATTGTTTGTAATGCAGGGGAGGGAAGCAACAACGTTAGTCATGGCGTACCCAGACAAATGGCAGACTGGTGCGCAGGCACTGTATTACTGCAAGCCCGCATGCTTCGTCCCCCGGGGGCCACATATGCATTAGATAGATCTGTTTCCTTTGTAGTTTTCAAGGCGTTTTGTGCGGCCTGGCCCCACTCGCAAACTTCAAACATCAAAGATGTGTGGCAGATGGCATGAAATGAAATGTGAGGAAAGAGAACCCAATTCGCTCTATTGGTAAACGGTCACCAACCATTTGTTTATAAAGGGAGATGTTATGTTTGCAAGCGACATCCAAATGCTTGTGGTGTGTGATAAGCTACATTGAATCCAGATGGATTTTTGTATTTTTGATCCCTCTAACATTTCACAAAAGGAATTGATTCGTTGAAATTGAAAGTAAATGTGTTACATTTTGTTAATAAAAAAAGCTCTACCTTTATGGGGAAAACACCTTAAAGCGCGGGAACCTACCACCTCGCGGAAGATCACTCAGAATTCATCGGCTGCCAGCCTCAGCCAAATATTGTGCTGACCATCCTTAATGTTTAAAAAAAGACCAAATCGTTATCATAGGACAAGCTGGAGGGGATGCTGGTTACGGAGTTTCTCCCCTCAACACTGCCTCTTACGTCGTGCCAGGCAGCCGAAGTGGTGTCCTGCGGACATTTCTCCCAGGGCAGGAATCGTCAGCCAGATGATCCCTCTCTTACACCCCCCCCCCCCCACCTACGAGTCTCTGCAGTTCTGCGGGGCGCAGGAGGAGGTGGAGTGGAGGGGGAGGAGGGAGGGCAGTGAGGGTGGCAAAGTGCTGCAGGTCTCCAGGATCTAAGATGCCGGCATGAGAACTGCAAGGCCAAGTATCGTGGGGTTTTTTGTGTTAGCCAGTTTCTCAGCATCATTGGGAACTGCTGGCACAGGATGAGTATTTGTGGTCTGGTTTTGTTCGTCTGTTTTAGTTTGATTTTTAAAACCACTGTTAACCGTTTTTACTGTGTGTGTGACATTATGTTATTACAGTTTGCATGCCAGTTTTTTCTAGACCTTTTTTAAAGAAGTCATCGTAATATGAGCCAATGATGGGCGCTGGCATTTTACAGGTTTTTTTTTTTCTGTTTTTAGATTTTAATTGTGTGCACCACAGGCCTTGCAGGCATTATGCTGCTAAACTACCAGAGGGACTACACAGTATGGGTGCTGCCGCTCATCATTGTCTGCCTTTTCGCCTTTCTTGTTGCTCACTGCTTCCTCTCCATCTATGAAATGGTAGTAGATGTCCTCTTCCTGTGTTTTGCTGTCGACACAAAATACAATGATGGGAGTCCTGGAAAGGAGTTTTACATGGACAAAGTTCTAATGGTAAGTAACTCTGGTCTTATTTTCTGATGATGGTTTTCTGATAATGGTAATGAAAATTATGCATTTCAATGTTTTCCTGCAGGAATTTGTGGAGAACAGTAGAAAAGCCATGAAAGATACAGTAGGAGGAGCTGAGAGCAGAGAGCTGAAACCTATGGTAGGTGCAAGCGAGGAGATGACCATACTCCAAGAATTTCACTTTTACTTCCTGTCCCTTTCTGTCTTCACTGACTGGGCTTCTTCTGGTGACTTCTTTGTTGTCTGTGTCACTCAAAATGTTCTTCTCTTTTTACTAATTGGCTTGCCCATCAATTGGCTGGCAGAATCATTATCACAGCTAAGACCATCTTCTGTCAAGGCAAGCTGAAAGGAATATTGTCTGTTCTTTCCGAGGGGAGGGTGGGGCAATTGGGCTGTTATACTTGTAAATTTTTAGATGCCTTAAACTCTTAAAGAGAAATGTATTCATTATATTAATGAATATTACCATAAGCATTATTGAATAAAGGTTTCAAGCAAATCACTTTACTATATTTGCATGTAAATGGGTTGTTTTATTATTTCAATACATTTGGACCAAAAACATGTTGGGTGTGAGTAGTGGTTCTCCCCCTGGTGGAGAGACTCTCTGTGTCCTGCAGCCTCGGACAGAGATAGAGACACTGCAAGCTTAGCTCCATGCTCCCCCTGCTCTCTCTCTCTGTAAGCTTAGTTCAGCTTGGGCTAAAAAAAAACTTGCTGAAAGTGGCAATCTCGGGCAGGTAAAATGTAAAAAAGCAGCAGCACCATCTCATGGATGTTTTACATTTTTTTTTTTTACTGGAGATGGTTTCATTTCTTTTTGAAAATGTAATCTGATTTTGTGAGTTAATTAAGCCCCTGAACACCGCATAACCCACACAATTGCTGGACATATAGAGAAGGGCTGTGTGTATACTAATTAGGAGAGAGGGGGCATTATCCCAGGGTGGGAATGTTAAGGTGCCTGGCTTGTCTTGGACCCAGGCAAGGGGGTCCTTAACAAGTTTGTGAACCACTGCTTTCAAGGATGGTGTTTTTAAAATATTCTGTGTGTGTACATATGTATTTATGTGCATATATGAATATACACATACAGTTGTGCTCATTAGTTTACATACCCATGCAGAATTTGAATTAATGATTTTTGTTTTTACAATTTTTCAGAGAATATGCATATGAATGATAACTTTTCTTTCACTCATGGTAAGTGGTTGGCTGAAGACATTTATTTTCAAACAACTGTTTGCTCTTTTTAAATCATAATCACAACACAAGCTATCCAAATGACCCTGATCAAAAGTTAACATACCCTGTAAATTTGGCCTGATAACATGCACACAACTCAAAAGGATTAGAATGGTTATTAAAGGTAACAGTCTTCACACATGGTCTGTTTGTTTGTAATATAGTGGGTGTGTATAAAAGCTCAACTTTCTGGGCTCCTGACAGACTCTTGCATCTTTCATCCAGTGCTGCACTGAACTTTATGGATTCTTAGTCATGGGGAAAGCAAAACAATTGTCAAAGGATCTGCGGGCAAAGGTAGTTAAACCCATTAAAACAGGACTCTAAAACTCTATTTAACCTGGGAGTTGCGCACGTGGCACGCTTTTTTAAAAAGCACACCATGGCAGAGCATATCAAATGCCACAGCGATTTTTTTGCCCATTTGGAGGTACCAACAGACGGGTATGTTTCCCCGCAGTTAACTCTGATTTGAGTTTCATGATGGATGAAACTCAACCCGAGTTAACTCGGGGAGAACGCCCATGAGGTTTAGAAATGGAAAAGTAGGGGTTCTGTTGAAACCAAACCAGTCAGGTACACCAGCTAAAATGTCAACTACAACTGCCATAAGAATTGTTCAGAATGCAAGGAAAAATCCACAAATAACTTCAGGCAAAAAAACAGGACTGTTTCAAGATGCACAATAAGCAGGCACTTGAAAGATGACTACATTGTTAAGTTGCCAAAGGAAAGCCCTTGCTACACAAATGCCACAAAGTATCCTGCTTACAATATGCCAAACAACACAGGGCCAAGCCTCAAATCTGGCACAGTCATTTGGAGTGATAAGACTGAAATTTTTTAGCCCACAACTTTAAACGCTTCATTTGGAGAGGAGTCAACTAGGCCTATAAAGAAAGGTACACAATTCCTACTGTAAAAAAATAACTCTTAATAATGTTTTTGGGATGTGTAAACTACAGAGGCACAGGAAGTTTCGTCACAATAATGGAAATATTAATGCAGTAAGTGATCAAAAAATACTGGAGGAAAATGTGCTCTTATCAGCATGGAAACTGCACATGTGACTTACTTAGACATTGCAACTTTACGATGATCAAACGCAGAAAGCCAATTCATCCTGTCTTTGGCTACAGTAAAAAAAAAAATGAAGGTTCTGGAGTAGCCATATTAGTCTCCTGAGCCCCTTTAGGGAGACCTTAAATGTCAAGTTCATGTAAGTTAGCACAAGAAGGCTTTTTGCTAGGAAGAATGGGCAGCTTTAGAGCATCATCCACAACTATCACAATAGACTTCCAGTTACCAATAATGTTAACCTCCTGAGCGGTTTTCCCGAACTCAGTTCGGGTGCAGTTTGATCGCTGATCAAACTGCGCCCATGCCAGGATCGGGCACAACCGCCGCCTTTCCGTGTGCCTGCAGCTCTGCAGAAGAGCCGCAGACACACTGGGCCTTTCCGGCCCCGTGTCTTTGGCGTCATCTGTGACGAAGGGGGGGGGGGCGGTGCCATAGACCTCCATGTTAATGTAGGGGGTGCTGCTCTCCTCCCCACACACCGCCGGCATCTATTTGACACCGGTGGTGTGTAGAGGGCTGGGCAGAGAGCCGGCAATCGCGGCGAAGTATACAGATTGCAGGGAAAACGACTTGTTGTGCCATAAAAAACGCCCAGAGGGTTAAAGGGTGCAATACATGGTATTAAGAACTGGGGTATGTAAACTTTTGATCAGGGTATTTAGGTTGTTTTTGTTGTGATTATGAACACCGTTGTTGTGACAATAAATGGCATCATGAATATTGCTAGCATATGTATACACATGAGCACCACTGTAGGTACCTGTTTATCCATTATCTACCCCTATGGGGTATATCACCTTTCAGCTTGTCCGCAATATTTCTTTCATTACGCATTAGTTTACTTGTACTATATTTGTAACATTTCTTAATATCTTCACTTCTGTAAAATAACACTGTTTTGTATGTAACCAATCTTCATACTTACTATGTCTTTACGTATTTATTGTGTAAGAAATGTGCATCACTATGTTTCAATAAATCATGCTGCTGTGTTTTCATACCCTGGAGAGCTATAAAAAAAAAATAGCTCAGCTCAGTCGCGATTAGTTGTTTACTTTCTGTTACTAAGTAGAATCTGCCAACTATTATTTAACCTGCTTCTTCTAAAGGTAAAACTATGCATGCTGACTCAAATTAGTGTAAAGCAGAACTTCACTCAGTTTTAAATTCATCACACTGTAAATGTTAACCATGTCCATTTTGTTACTTCAGCTAATATGGTTAGAGAGGTTCCTTTTAAGTGTTTTACTGTCCAATCCGAAAAATGGTAAAACGGAATATGTACGTGTACTTTTAACTGACCAAATAGCCACACATCAAATATGTCTATCTAGCCTTTTTGAGTTTATTATTACTCTGATCCATCAACATGCTGTGTGTATTTGTTACATTGTATAGTACAAAAATGCTTACCTAGAAATGTAATACACGTAATGTAAAATCACAATCCTAATGTAGGGTAGACATAAAAAGTTATGACTTTCCAAGTATGATAAAAGTAAATATTAAATAGACATCAGTTTGACTGGCATGCCTTAGAACAGCCATCAAACCCAAACCGTAAATAAATATGGGCAATTCCACTGAAAAGACATCAAAGTGCAACCAGCAAGTCAATGTTTTCATATCAGCAGGAGATGAACCAGCAGGAGGGAATATATGAATAAAGGGATGACCATTTGATGAGCAGAATTCGTTTAGTTTTTAAAATGAATAGAATTACAATCTTTTCAAAAGCATGTCCACAGTTAGATGATACTATATTGCTACTACTATTTAAATACATGTGTAAAAAAATGTCTTGCAAAATTTTAATTACAAGTGTTTAAATAAAGCAGAAAGGATTTTTTGACATGATTGATTTCTTGTGCAAAGAGAATTGAAACCCATAAACAAGAACCTGTCAAAAGCCTTAGTGATTTCAAGCTTAGCATATGGTGAGGGAAACCAACATACTGAAAATATACATTTTAGGTATAGGTATTCGGTATAGACCAATTAAATGCAAAGCTAAATATTCCAACAAATACCAGGAATGCATATGTCTCTCTTTATGACTGGTGGATTTGCTAACCAATATAGAGGCTCTGAAGACACCTAGTGAAGGTCAGCTGTACCAGTAAAAACAGACAATAAAAGAAAATAAAGATTTGTGTCAAAAAAAAAAAAATCTGTCTGTATGGCCCTTTTACAATGTTAGGTTAGGGCTCCACATTGACACTTTTTAGCACTTATGGCACATACAGTTTGAGAATCCTATCTTTGTATTTACTGGTTGTGAAGTCGTAGTTGGTTTTGCTGCCCCCTAAATGGCCAATGCCAGTTTCCATTAGGTGTAGAGATAGAACCATAAAGCTTTGATAAGAAGATACTGTGTGATACTGGAATTTTTTTTTTGCCTTAAATGTAGTGATTTAGTTATAAAAGGATCATTAAGGGCTCATTTACACAGGCTTTTTTGTTACTGGCTGGTAAGTGCCAAATAAACATGAGGGCCAACAGATGCAACATTGTCATTGGCTGGGTGGTTGCCATGGGTGCATTATCAGACAGACAGGAGCACCTGCGTAATTGTAGCCTAATGATGATAAAGTCAGGGTTAGAACATGGTTTAAAGAAATTTTTTACCACATACAAAACTGACAAAACTGACCAGCAGGACCGCTATGGGTCATATTAATAAAACACTAAAAAACAAAGTGAATGTTATGTTCCCCGAGTACTTTGTAGTTGGCAAATTGTTCATCTTTAATTTAACACACATGGATCCAAAAGATTTTCCTTCAGTGGATGCATGATTATTGTAATTCACTGCATAAGAGATGTTTTCTCTGCAGTGCATTGCATTGCATACCAAGGTACATGGTTATAGTTACCATGTGTTGGGGTTTTATGCTGCAAACCATGGTTGAAGGCAAGGGATTTGTCGTGTCAATCATAGGGATACTATGACTGCACAGATTTTTTTAACTGGCCCTCAATTATTCATCACTGGTGTGCTATTCTGGATGAAGTTTAAGCTTAATACAAGGAATAGTTTACTCCTTCTGTAACACAATGTAACGTTAAATACAAAAATAGGAATTCTGCACTGTGTTGTGCCTTCCTTACTTAACACACTGCATTGCATGTTAATGCACAACGCAATGCATGCAATTGTGAACCATGCTGTAAGGCTAGCATGCTGTGTTACAGTAATGTAACACAGCTAGTGTAAAAGGGCCCTAACACACTACTTTACACATTTAGATGAGATGAGGCATTCTGTGCATTGTAGTCCACTTCAAGATGATGACCTCCCCATTCATTTAAATGGGTAAGAAAACCCAATGGACAGAAATCCGCTGTGACTACTGCACTCGAGTAAAAGCCGCGGGGGGCTTTTTTCAAAACATACTAGTAGTAGAAACTTAGCCTTCCACTTTACTTTACTGTCTTAAGCCCCCCAAACAACTTAAGATCAATCCATACATTTTCCATTAGATCTACCAACAACTGTGTAGTGCCGGGTCCTCCCTGATAGTATACATGGTGATTGGAAGTATTCAAAAGGTCCTCATATTACATGGTTTTGGTAGAACAAAAGTTTATTGTACAAAAATTGTATGGAAAGATTGTAAGGTGTATGGGGGCCTTTAGAAAGTCTGAATGGGTGAGGAATAACGAAAATTTAAGGTTTCATTACTATTTTACAAGCAATGACTATACTCAGCTAGGGTATTTTATAAGTGGACCATTCTCTAAAAAGGATAAAAATTTTCTGTCTGAGGATAGTTGGTATCAAATGGAGGTAAACCTTAGATTGAAAGGCAATTCCTGTGTCATAACCTGTGCCATCTTGTGTTGCATCTTAACTCTCAATGTACAGCACTGCGTAATCTTGGCGCCATATAAATAAAAGTTAATAATAATAATAGAAGATAAGTAAATAACTACATTAGGAATCTGCGTAGAGCATCAATTAAAATACATAGAAGTCATTTGATATTCCCTTTTCAGAAGGCTAGAGCAATAGAATAAATAAATATAAAAAAATAAGAATAAGGCACCATTCACCCGTACACTGCCAGTTGGCAACAGCACTTACATGTGGCATTTCCAGACGCCCATTTGATTCACCCGTAAGGCATTTGGTGCCTGAGCAAGCATGGAGAATGATTTCGGGGAACAACCATTATGAATTCTCCTGTGAAAATAGTACAATTTGGACTTTTCAGCTTTGAGTTTTATTAAGCCACAAAAGTTTTATATAAAGAAACTACTGATGCACGAGTCATGTTTAAATGACCGCTATGGCTTCAGTATTTCAATTGTCCCCTTACATATATTACTGTTTAGTAAGAAGCAAGGAAGGCAATCTTTATGTGAAATAGTAGGTTGTTTAATATTATGCTTCATTTTTAATAAAGCCGCATTGTGTACTTTTGAGATGTGTCTGTGTTTTTCTTTTTGTTTTTTCTTTCCAAGCACCAGAAGGATATTCAGCCTTCGGCTCCACTGTACGCTGGGATCCGCTGGTGTCCGCTCAAGCCTCCGTTACGTTCCCATAGACTTAGCTTGCTGCATCGATTTCTATGCGGCGGAGACACGGACCAGCTGATTTGGGGCTCTGACGGGCTGTGGAGACAGCCCTGTTAAAGCCCCATTGCTGTTAAAATGGTTTTAACAGACAGTGGAGCCCTAGGTTTACTCCTTTATATTGCTGTTATTTATTCTTTTAATGTTTTGGTTTGGCAAATCCTTTTTATGTGGCTTTCTGCTTACTTCAAAGTGCTGTCATTTCATCTCTGCCTCTTACAGTTTGTGTTGCATTTACTGAATTACATCTAAGATCCTCATGTATAACTTTGTTTTCTAGGCTGCGGGAACAAGTTCAGCTTGAAAATAAACCCAGCAATACTGGACCCAATGAGATTCCAAAATAAACATGATCAGCCAAAATATAAGCAGGGTTAATAATCTTCCTGTTTGTATACAGGTATATGTTTTGCCATGTCTCTTTTGGGTCGATGCTATACCTATTTGCGTTAGGTGTGCAGCGTGTGGAAGATCGACTTATTTCCACTGAAAGGGGAAGACACACTTCCCCTTATTTTCCTCAAATGAGGTTTCATGCTTTAACACAAAGAGGCAGATTTTACACTCCATGTGCTTCTTCTGTGGTTTCTTTGTTACATGTAAAGAATCAATGGGAGGACAGTTTTTTTCTTTTTTGGTTTACATATTTGTTAAAACAATGATAAATACAAGGGAACAAATGTAGATATATTTTTTTTTCTGTTGTTGAACAAAACTCCTCCCCTTCATTGACCTCTGACACTACAATACTAACCTATATACTCTAAGATTTGCACTATGTGTCAATGTAATGTCAGTAAAAATCAAGGTACAGGTTTTAAAAAAGACATGTTTACACAATTGTTTTATGTTACAAAAAGAAAAATCATTTCCATCTGCTCCAGCTCTGAAAGTGATTTGCCTGCTGTTTTATCTCTATATTTACTGCTCTTACAATGACTGTAAATGTTAGCATTTTTCCTTACATTTAGTACTGATATTCACAGCAGAGCTCAGGTTATTTACTCTCGCTTGTTACCTCACCAGACAACTGGTTTGCTGGTGAGTGTCTATGCAGAATACACTTTTTTGCCATCACAAGGGACATAAAACAGCTGACATCCACTGTTCATGATGTTCATCCTCTGGGACTTTGGGCAGCTTCATAGTTTTCATGAACGAAAAAAGTCCTAGTGCTGGACCAACACTCATATTTACAGGGCTCATTTAGCAATACAATTTGAGGGAAGACCTCTTTGTAAGGTTAAAGTTCAATATGAGACTACATTGCCAATTTTAGTTGGCCTGTTTCTATATGGTGGATACAAAGCTTTAGATGAAGCAGCCTTTAATTATGTCTGTATTTGTGATATCTGAAAAGTCTGTAAGTCTCTTATTTTTGCAGAATGTTTGTAGTTTCTTCAAACAAATGATGTTCTAATTTGTTAATTGGACGTATGTAAGCAAGTCACATTCTCTGGAAAGTAGGACAGAATCATGGGTCTTTCTGGCATAAAGGGGCTCTCAATGTTATCCCCCCTTCGCCTTTGGCTAAAAGCATTTGTCTAGCTGGATATAAATTTACTTTGTATACATACTCTTGTTCTTAATGACTTTTGTAGGAAAAATAAAATTTAAAAATAAAGGCTTATCTGCTATATGACATGTCTCCATACATAACTGATATTACATGCTAGCAAATGAGAAAAGGTGTAGACATGGGCATTGGATTTTGAAGATGCCCTTTGCTAGTCAGGCAGTGTACTAAGAACATCCCATAAGCGGCAGTATCCATATACTTGTCCATTAAAACAAATCTAATGAATATCTTGAGTAGCCTTGATCTAGTATGTGCAATACTTAATCTCCATTAGACCACATGTTTTTAAAAATATACTTTCTGTTAATGTAAAATTCTTGTCATGTAAGGTACAGATGGGTTTTTTTTAAGGCTACTTATTTGGGACACAGGGAAAGTGGCAGCCTGAGAATCTGTATTGGAAATGTGTTCTTACTTAAAATATAACTTTCTACCAGAGGATCTATTTTGTGATCTGTACAAGTATACAGCCAAATTAAATAAATATGTTTCCTATTAGTTTCCACACCGTCTGATACTATAAAATTTTTGCAAGGTGTTGATGAATATATTTTATATCTTGAAACGGCTTCATTCAAAAAATCCTTGGGAGCCAAAAGGCAAGTTTTAGGATGCTATTTTGAAATCTAGTTTCTCACAAGCAAGCAATCTCCATCCATCCTTAACTGAAAGATATTTCCGTACCAGTCACAAATGGATTGTTTTTAACATCAACTTTACTATATGGATTCTATTAGTGTGATTTTCCATAACATATAGAAGAGCATGCCAAAGAAAAGGAAAGGGGTTCATCATTAGTTATTCATTGCTTGTGTATTCATTTCCTAAGCATATATGTTTAAACCATTTACATGTTTTGACTTTTTAATACAACAATGAGACTATGCATGCACTAACTGTCTAATTAAATCATAGGTAACAGCATTTCACACTGGCCCCAACATTTGGCTGGATTTACATGGGTGCAGACAAGCATGGCGTGTTTGTGTGTGTTGATTTGTCTGTTGCATTACTTTTTTGGTGAGGAGGCCACTGGCAACATTAACAATTGGCCAGACACAAACCAAATAATAGATGCAATTATACCTCATATTCCGTTTAGCCCACTGGAGATGAACCATCAATGTTAACAAAAAACCCATGTTATCAAACATGTATTCTTTAAATTCAAAAAATTACCCTGTCACCAAGGTGTGTTTCATTACTTAGAATGGAAACTGTCTACCAAGTGTCCTTATTATTTGCCCATGCAAATCCAGCCTTTTATTTATGTAATGCACTTCCTATAAGTATGTTGCAATACATAATGCCTACATCAATAAGATTTTATTTATTGAAAGCAGACTTAACATTTCCTAACTCAATGCATTCTAAACAACAGACATCCATGATATTCCTTTAAATGCAATCCCATTTATATACAGCAAACTAGTTCAAGAAAAGGAATCAACAGTTTTACAAAATGAGTAAAGGAAGTGATCTTTTATACATGGATCACATGTTTGTGTTCCTTTGGAACCAAGGGGTTGATAGTTTCTATCTGGTATAAAACAAGCTCTCTATACTATATCTAAGCAGACATTTTCTTTGTTTTAATTTGGCCTTCCATACTTCCAATAATGTGTGACCCATCCACTATAAAGGTTACGTGGTTCTGCATATTAGGATGGTATCCTGCACTGCAATAAAAAGTAAATGAGTAGATACAGTCTAAGAGACTTCAAGTCTAAACTCATACTAACTTCATTGTATGTATACAATATTATATGCTCCAATCCTGTATAAAATATGTTTAGAAGGAGCTCTGCTACATTCAGATCAATTTCCGTATTGTTCTGACTAGAAGATGCTCTGATGTGTTGGATGCACCCTATACTTCAGAAAAAAAAATTGTCATTCTCTTACTGGCTGGCTGGAGCTCCGACAATCACAGTAGGAGATAAAAGGGTGAAGAAGCTGTCTCCTCCCAGACTGGGTGAAAAATAGTTGGGATCAGGCAGACTCGCCTGTTCTCTGTGAGTCTGTGACAGTGATGCTGAAGAGGCAAGGGACAGTCTAGACCTCCATTAAAATGGAGGGGCGTCGCTTTCCCAGCCCACATCACTGGCGTTTTTATAAAAAATTATGTTTTCCTTTTTTTCTTCACTTCCTCTTAGTTTGAATATTTATTCAGAGTTGGGGGTCATGTGAAATATGACACTTGCTTACAAGCAGGTATCTGGCCTTACACATCATTTCCCTCATTCTCTTGTCAAATTGCAAACCAAGGTCCCCCAGAGCAAGAGATGAAAATTAAGCAGCTACACGCCTATGTTAATGAAAGCTTTCATGTTTAGAGGATAGGAGACTGGGTCTAGCAAGAAAAATAAAAAACAAAACTGGTTACTTACTTTATATACCACCAATCCTCTTTTTTTGCCATCTTTTGTCTCAATGGGTAACTTACATTAGACAATTGTCTACTCCGTTCCATTTGAAATGCCTGAATAGCCACCCAGGTGAATGTCCTATGTACTTTATTGACATGAATGCTTATGTAATTTTTTTTTTTTTTGGTATATTGATCAATTAAATCTTTAATACTGACCACATCAAATGATTAACTGATAAGTTTACTATAAATTCTGTTGTATGTAATTCTTTAACTATGTCAATGCTATTTTTTTTTTTTTTGCTTTGCTCCTGGAAGCATAACTTTGACTGCCTACAACTGTTTCCAATAGAGAATATATTTACTAGCATTGTCCTCCCGTCAGTAAAGCAGACTGTGTCAAACAGAATTCCGTACTAGAGAAAACTGTATATTGATGTTTCAGAGGAAAAAAATAACTCTAACCTTTCTTTTTCTTAATGAGATGATATGGAAGCCTAATAAAAAATATGCTTTCCTGCTATTGCAAAATAACTGTTTGTCAGAGTATTGATGCAATTGTATTTTAGTCTAACAGATGTATAGATTTTTTTATGTAATAAAAGATTTTTGTACTGTAATTTTGTGACTTTTTCATTATGAATATTTTTATTGTGAGAATATGGAAAATGATTAACTGTGAAGTTGAATCCTTATAAAGGTGATAAAGGTAAAATGGATTGAGAGCCAACTTTTTGCGACCACATACAGATCAACCAGGATTGCACTGCAAGATCCAACTTGTTGGTAATTCCTGGCCAATCACATTACTTTGGATGTGGACCAGTGTCCCCATTCAAAGTAATGTCCGGCAAAGGAAAGGGTGTGCTCCAATCCTCTGAGCAGCCGGAGTTGCAATCGGACGCTAGAGAATCGGGGGGGGGGTCGGCCCATATATAAACTATTCAGCCCTTAGAGGGCATTTTTTTGTCAATACATAAATTTTTTGTCATACACAGGTTGATTTGTCACCAATTGATTTCCAATCTGATCAATTCCCAGCCATAGTGGAATCAGCGATTGATCAGATTGGGAATCGATGGCACACCACCCTAGGAATCCGATTTCTGGTCGATTTGGACATGAGCCGATCTCCAAAATGGCCGATTCCACAAAATTGGCCATTGGCTGCTCCACCAAATGATCGACCATAAAAACCAACATGTTGGTTCAATGTCCAATTCTGATTTTGTTTGGTCAATCGTTCAGGGTGGGCAGAACTCGATCACTGATCAATCGCCGTGAATGTGCGCGTGATTGATCGGTCAAAAATCGAGTGAAAACCCGTGTATGGGAGCATTTACACAGGCATTTTCCAGTGGAGCGATTTTTCAGACGCCCATGGATACTGCAGGAAGCTTTACTTGCCACTTTCACAGTAAGACACTGTGAAGACTTAAATGGAACTGTTCACACTGGCTTTTTATAGATGTTTTTACAGCCTAATGTTTTACATGTTAAATCCCTGTACACATGTCTAAAAAGGGGGAGCTGCATACAAAGCTACATGTACACGCTTAAGTTTTCCATTACAGAGGGTCTCCCGGTGCATGAATTGGCAGAAACATTGACCAGAAAAATGCCAGATGTACCCAGTAGGAATTTTACATGCTGATTTGCTTGTTTTTTGTTTTTTTTTCCTTAACACCTGTGTGAACCCTAGCCTAAGATTGTTTTCAGACCACTACTAGTAAATGCTTCATTACCCCCTCCCCCCCTCTCATCTGGATGAGGTGAAATAAACTGCCTCATACTACACTACCTCACTGCCACTAATTTGTTATCCAACTCCTTAGACAAGTCATTCCTACTTCTTCAGTTCCTATACCATTTGTTACTATTATCATTATTAGCTATGCCTTATACTGTGTAACACTTTCCCCCCACCAATCTGCGCCACTCTTTAAAGCTGGGCATACATGTACCAATTCCTGCACGATCCGATGCCGTGCGTGCTCCCACATCCCTTAGGGATCAGGTCGTGCCGGAATTGGATGCAGCAACTGACGAGGATTGGGCTGAAATCAGCCGTCCTGTCGGACAGTTAACCGACAAGACGGTAAATTTTAGCCTGATCCCAAAAAGAGTGCAGTCCGATTCTCGGCACTAGCGGGCGAGCGTGATGACGTCATCACACTGCCTGCTACTGCATCGAATCGCATAAGGAATAGACGGTACATCTTTTTCTTAGCTTAAGCCACCATGTACAGAAAATGCTGACTTTGTAATTAGTTAGTGAAAAATTCATTTTCATTCTGGAACTGCTTCCAGGAACTAGAACTTTCAGGTCATTGTGCAATGCTAGTCAGCTGTATTCAGTTGGACTTGGATTTTAAATATCTTAAAGGCTAATTTACATGGGCTTTTTTTACGTCCTGATGATCGCAACATTGCATTTTCTTCAGAGCATACCTTGATTTCCTCAGCTCAAACAAATTGAAAAGCCACATAAAGAAGACTCAGGTGTTCAGTTTCTCTTGTTATTTTCTGATACTCCAAATAAGAGGACCTTTCCTGTGTTAAACAAAACAAAAAAAACAGACATACATTAAGTAGACACATTATTTACGTGTCGTTAGTTCAGATCCTGGAAAACCTTATCTTCGCTATTGGCAGGCCGAAGTCACTTCCGGATACATAATTCTCACGGCAGCTGACACCAACCCCGCTCCCCTTTCAATTCTACAGAGACAGCATCTCTCTCTTCTGCAGGAGGGGGGGGGGGGGGGGGGGGGGGGGGGGCTTGGTATAACAATTAGATGAAAAACAGTCAATGAAATGGGTGAAGGCTTTTTTTTAAGACCTCAAACAACAAAAGCTACACAATTAGGACTCTTCAACAGAGAAGGGACAGGGACACAAATAGCATAGAATCAGCAATTTGTAAACCAAACACCTCCAACTTGAGTTGCCATGTCACTAAATGGCTAAAACTAAATGTAAATCATTTGAGCAGCTAAACCGTACACACTACAAATGTATTTCAGTTGTGTAGGTAACTCCTTTCCAGAAATAATGTAAAGAACATATGTTGTTAACCTCCCTAGCGCTCTGCTGAGGTCCAGATTTCTGTACCAAAGAGCACATTAGAATTTGATGGAAATTTTATGTTGTAGGCGTGTAACTTCCCAAAATATGTCCACACAAGGGTCCAGTATTCATCCTAAATATAATAATGTTTGGAACTTACAATTATTTACACTTCATAATTAACGAGAAAACACAAAAATCTGATCAAACATAAATGTAATTAGTAGAGATGGTTGAATTTATGAGTTATTTGCAAAGCCCCTAAACATGATATCCTCACCAAAATTGCTGGAGATATAGAAAAGGGTTGGTGGAACACTACAAAAAAGAAAGTATTGCTCTAGCATGTGTAGTTTTTTCATACATGAAATTAAAATGAAAGTGGAAATTTCTACTTGAACATTTCAACTTGGCTTTTTTATGAATAAAATACAAGTGCTAAAGAAATACTTTCATTTGTGGAATATTCCTCCAACCCTTCTTTACATCTCCAGAAATTTGGAGATGATACCACTAAAGGGCTTTGATTAACTCACAAAATCAGATAGTAGAATGTTCAAATATAAATTCCAGCAGAAAAATTAGCACTTAAACAACAAGATGGCGGCGTGGATTTTTACATTGAATTGCATTGACTTTTCAACACAATTCCCCTTTAACCTCCCTAGCGCACTGCTGAGGTGCAGATTTCTGTACCAAAAGTGCACCATAGACTTCAATGGTACATTTTTCTTTATGTTGTTGGCCTGTAACTTCCCAAAATATGTCCGTACAAGGGTCTAGTAGACATCCTGAATATAATAATGTTTGAAACACACAATTATTATAAAAAAAAGTACATAAAAAAATTTATAAAATGTATCATTTGAATGATAAAATCTCTTGAATAATTTGGTATGAAAGATTTCAAAACAGTATTTATATTTGTTTATAATAAATTTTTTATTACAATTGTGTTTGTGTATATAAAAATGTGTTTTGTTTTTGTTTAACTTTGAATTGTATTGGATACAGTTATCACTGTATCCAATACAATGGCATTTGGCACTCTCTGAAAGGGTTAACTTCAAAGAGCACGTGTGGAGATGACACTGGGGGTGACTTTCCAGATGTGGTCTTTGAAGATAGCCCAATTTGCATATGAATGTCCCGCGGACCCCGCCCCCCCCTCCCGCGGGACATTCATATGCAAATTGGGCTGGGAGAGGGGTGACATCGTCAGCTGCAATACTGACATGAAAGTGCAGAGACGAGATGGAGCCGTCAGAAGCGCTAGGAAGGTTAAATTTGGTGCCCCTGTGTGATTTTACACGTCTACCACATCGGGAGGGAAGCAGACAGCAGGAAAGGACATCAGATCAGGGGCAGCAGAACGTTTATTTAGGTGAGTATTTTACACTGAATCTTAATTTCTTAGCAGAAAAGTCTATTCCAAATTGCCAAATAATCCGATGGGCATGAAGGACCCAATCTCTGCATATTGAAAATAATTTTAACCATCAAAACCGTTATTTTTATGATTTTTCCGGTGTGCAGTAACGCGTGGCATTGCATGTTAATGCAAACATAGGGCTGGTGTGAAATGGAAACCTATACCAGCAGTAATGGTAGCCACGTTGCTAGAGTGAAAAAGCCCTTGCCAAAATAAAGGGCTGTCATGGCCATAAAATAAGAATTTTGTTTCCACGGTGTCCCAGAGTCTGCCAAGGTCCCTCCATCTAATGCATGATGCATTAGGACATTCTGTAAGGTATGCGTTACAAACATAGGGACCTTTTTGCCCATTCTTCTGGTCCTTCGTGATCCCTCGTGATGTTGGGTAAGTAAACAGTTCATTACCAGCGGATACCCATCCACTGTTAATGGATTCAATGCATTCTCTATAGGTGCTTTAGCACACCCACACTTGCATTGGGTTCCGTTGCATCAAGATCCACGTAGCAATCCATATTGATTGTGGAATGGCACCATGAAAAAAGAGCAATACATTAGGATCCTCAACGACATCAGGCAGTCTGCAGAGAAACTTGGCCTTGGGCACCAGTGGACATTTCAGCATGACAATGACCCAAAAACACACAGCAAAAGTGGAGAAGAAATGGTTAGCAGGTGACATCATTAAAGTTTTGGAGTGGCCCAGCCAGAGTCCTGACTTGAATCCAATTGAGAATCTTTGGAGGAGCTAAAGATTAGGGTGATGGCAAGAAAACCCTCCAACCTGAAAGATTTAGAGCTCATTGCTAAAGATGAATGGGCAAATATACCTGTGGAGACATGCAAGGAGTGGGCCTGCAATTATAGAAAGCATTTGATTGCTGCAATAGCCGATAAAGGTGTTTCTATTGATTATTGAGAAGGACATGACACTTTTTGCTGAAATGTAAATAAAAGCTGAGAAATGTTTTTTTCCACAAAAATGTCCCTTGTACATCGTCTTATTATCTTTTGGGAGGCACCTATATCATTTCCCATCAAAAAATAACTTGCTGGCTGAAAAAAGTAACTTTTAGTAACTTTAAGTCTTTTTTTAACTTAAATTTGCCAGGGGTATGAATAATTTTGAGCTCGACTGTAGGTGTAGGAACCCTCTTCAAACATCTGATGTTTTGTACAACCTTATAACACTGTTCAATATAAAAATAACCTTGCTGAACAAATTACATTTGAATGTAAGGGTACAATATTCAGGCTCCAGTTTAAAACAACTTTAAATGAGACCAGCATGCACTACAGTTGTAATATTAAAAGCAGTTTTATTCAAACATCTCTAGCGCCCTCTAGTGTAACACAGTAACAGATACGTGTGGGGATTTCTATAAGCTAGCCATGCACATTTTTTACTACATATATTTATAATGCTTATAAATGCTTGAAATGTGAATGAATTATAAATACACCTATCTGTAACAAATTACATATAAAGAAAATGCTTACAGCTAAATTTACATATACAAAAAGGAGAACACAATTCAAGAATAAACATGTCGGTTATAATTAAGCAATACTTGTTTAGCTGGACCTAAATCGGTGGTAATGGTTAAACCAGCTGATTTCTATGAGTTGAATGTGAACTGTCAATAATATGTAACAAAAAATAGTTTAAACACCTGCTTTGCTGAGATGACACTAGGAGTTCCTTTGTTTTATATAACATACATACTACAGGCTATACATAGATCCAGAACTAGAGCACTGGCTGGAAAAGTGACAGATGACTTGCTACCTGATATTTTAGCACATGATAGGGTGACATTTTGATAGCAGGCTGGAGAAAGCCAACTCGTCTGCTTGTGTTACTGATAGATAAACCTTAAACTTAATTCCATTCCAAACCCCTGTGTATTATTTATGTGCAATTATTTTAATGCATAAAAAACATTATCATCCTATATCAGCCCTTCCTTTATTTCTCAGCATTCCTGGTCCACTTTCAGCCACTTCCCAACTACTTGCATCCAATCCAATGATGTGACAACAGTGGGTCGCGCCTGTTAAATTTGTTTGTTGTGTCCACCAGGGAAGTATGTGACAGGGCACAAGGTAGGGTCACACTAGGTCAGGAGTCAGCGACCTTTTCTATCAAACAAACCATTTTGCCGTCTGGAGCTGCAAAACATAACACATTCAGACTTGCATGCACTGCGTTATTCATTACTGTGCAACGCAGTGCGCTATCCCACAGGGAGTCCCCTGACAATTGCATTAGTGTTGAAGCATGCATTGACAGTAAACCTCGTACAGTATAGTGTAAAAGAGCCCAAAGTTGGGGTATAAAAGGTGTCCCTTCTCTTCTATTTCTTTGTCTTTTGCTTCCTGAAACACATATTCCATTAACTGTAAATAATATATAGGATCGAGTGGAGTCGAATCACTATATTGCGGGGTGGCTAGTCCCTGAGACTTT
>CM070032.1:109957406-109973601 GCA_036250615.1 Ptychadena robeensis | reverse complement strand
GCATATCGCTAGGGAGGTTAATCTTTTGGGCATGTGCAGTAGCCTGGGAAATTTTACCATGTTTACTGCTCATGTCCATTTCAGTTATATTGATAAACCATCGCCTTAGGCAAGGTGACCAATACAGACATGTGCAGTAGCATGGGAATTTTTCTCTGTGCTAAGGTGCATTAGCAGGAGGTTAATGCAGGGTTGTTTACATACGGGTACCAGTCAAGGCCAATCATGTGCTTTTGCGCAGCCCTGGCTGTAACCCATAGTCAGTCAGTGCTGGAGACTTCAAGGTTCATCAGTACAGAATGGATTACAGCTGGAGATATACATTGTAAGTATGTTTGTAATTTTATAGCTGTATCTATTTTATTTTATTAGCAGCATTTTAACCATTTAGGAATGATTAAGAGGTTTGTAAATGCTACTGCTGCCATAGTCTTAAACTGGCCATACACCTTTAGATCTCTCTGTCAGATATCCTTTAGATCTACCAACAACTATGTAGTATAGAGTCCTCTGCGATTGAACACAGGTAGACTTGATTGTTTAGAAAATCCCTCATATTACATGATTTTGGTTAAACAAAAGGTGATCTAAAGGAAATCTGACAGAAATCTAAAGGTGTATGGGGACCCTTAAACTTGTAAATCAAACCTTCAAATCTTTTGTGCATCACCTGCTAAAAGTTGACCAATTCTTGGTTAGCAACTTATGTGACCAGGGGGTGGCGTCGGATTCGGGTTTACGTTTGGGTCCCTGGATTTTTGTCGGAGTCGACAACAACCAAAAAATGGACGACTCCGACTAAAAAAAAATTACTTCAAATTGTCACAATTAACAAACCAGTTATAAGAACATAATGAATTCTCTGATATAATTATTTGGATAAATGCATGCAGACGCAAACATCTACAGCTCCCACTGTGACCACTCACACACACCGAGGGGAGCGATACACCCAGCTCAGATGTACTCTAGAGTGCAGAGTGCATGAGGTCTTTCGGTCATCATGCTGCTCTCCCGAGCTGACAATTGCAAGATGCGACCGGTCTTCACATGAGACTAACGCATCGGCGGAAGAAGATTATCTGACATGTCCGTTCTCGGCCGGATCCGAGATGTGGCTTGGTGACAGCTCGTACTCGCACCCCATGTGGGGATCCCTTTCGAGCGCCGATCCCACCACGCTCATCGGTCGACAGCAAAATCGGCCCGACGCGCGGTGCGTGTATGGCGGCCTTAACTATCGTGATTAAGAAGTAAATGTGTGTTGCCGCGACTATAGAGACGCTTGTTTTATTAAGGGACGGGAAATGGATCGCCATTTTATAGTTCTAGGAACGCAACCCGTAATTTAAAGCATTGGGAAAAACCGCTTGTCATTTGGATGGCTCGCGGAACCGGAATTTGATGTTCTCTAGCGAAACTTATTCCGATTCTAAAGGTCCGTGAAACTCGTGACCCCAAGACTTCACCATGGGCAGGCGAACATAAAAAACAAAGGGAACTTTTTTGGCCACAAATAGTGTTGGGAAAAGAGTTATTTCAAGGGCAATTCAACACCTGGACACTGACATGACAGAGGGGGATCCATTGCAAAACTCCCAAGAAAAAAAAAGTTCACGCAATACATGCCGCATGGATTATATTTTTCAATGTAGTCATTGGGATTTGACATAAGAGGGGAGCCGGGAGAGCACTAAACAAATGGGTGGTATAATGCCTGTGTGAATTCACCTGAAACCAAACCTGAAAGATATTGTTTTAACGTTTCCTACAGCTTGGTACAAAAGGTGAATTTTAATTTTATGGAGGATTTTTTATTATGGTGGAGATGGGACAGTGTGGTTTAGTGACACTGGGGGAGATGGACAGTGTGTGCGGCCACTGGGGCGGAGATGGCTATTTGTTGAGGACACGGGGGGAGCTATGGACAGTGTGGGAGGACTCGGGGGGGAGATGGACAGTGTGGAGGACAAGGCGGGAGATGGCACATGTGGAGGACCGGGGGGAGCATGGACAGTTGTGAGGACAGGGGGGAGATGGAAAGTGTTGGAGGACACTGGGGGAGATGGATCAGTGTGGAGACACTGGGGTAGATGGACAGTGTGGAGGCATGGTGGGTATGCGGTCAGTGGGGAGGACCCTGGGGGGAAGATGGTCACAGTGTGGAGGACACTGGTGGTGTTTATGGACAGTGTGGAGGACATGGGGGAGATGGATATTCCCATGGATGGATGGATGGGATATCAGTGTGAAGACGTAGATACACAGAACCTGCCCTAGTAATGGTTTTATCTTTTAGCAGACCAGCAGCAGCTCTCCGGCCTAACTCTCTCCTTCTTAGCAGAAGTTGTAAGGTGCGTCCTGTATTGAATATGTTTATACGGGTGGTTTTTCCTTCTGTGAGGTCTGTAAGGTGGGGGGGGGTGATAATTGGTGGATTAGTTCTCGCTGACTGTGCTAACAGGGGTCAAACGTTTCGCATGTAAAAAGATAGGGGGCGAACTTTTTTTCTCCCGAACTCTCGCCGCAACAGCTGGGCATCACTACTGTCATTAAGCTGAGGCGACAAATACTTAGATTGTAGCTTCAAAACTTTACACTGACTATGGGATTCAAGGGAAATCAGAATGTTATGTTTCGCGGACGTGCCCTTCGCCTTCCTTGCATCTTCTTGCGAGCCTTTCCACTGCTACTATATTCAGCAAGAACGAAGACAGAAAAATAAAGCTTGGCACACACGGGAGATCGTATACAAGATGGTACAATCAATTAAACTTGCGCGCTCACGTGTGCTTGATTGTATACTCAATCGTTACAAACCTACCGTGTGTGCCTTCCTTCTGTGCGCGGAGTCAATAGAGCCGGCTCAAAGGAATTGATTGAACGGGGTTCCACATGTTGTTTCCAAAAGACCCGTTCAATCTCCAATACTTTGCATGGGGAATGAGTCTTCATGGAAAGTATTAAAACAGTGCGGTTATCTTGCCTCCTCCACCGAACGTACGGCAGTCAGGTGTGAAGGGGCGAGGCAGAGCCTGCACTCCTCACTTGGAAAGCTTTCTTTTGTGAGCCAGGATGCTTCTCCCAGCCTTCGTGGCGTGTGTAAATCACTACAGCAAGCTGGGTGATAACGGTCGCATAATTGAACAGGACGATTCTCCTTTTATTTCTTTTCTGTGCAAACTTGTGGTGCACACATTGATTCAGTTCAATTGATCCCCAAAATTCAGACGTGGTGCCTAGCTTAAGCGAAAAAAGCAGCGCATCTTCTGCCTTCAACTCCCTTCTTCTTCTGTTTTTAATGGGCCATTTACCGGGTGGTTTCTGCCAGTAGTTCTGTGGTTAATGTATGTCGCCCTTGCTTTCCTTCAATGGGAGGATACAATACATTAGCATATTTAATACGGGAGGCGAGTCTGAGGTGGACGTCGGAGGCGGAAGCTATTGAAAATGAGGGCAGGAGTCGGTTAGTCAGGGAATTGATCGACCGACTCACAGCCCTGAGGGACCAAGTGCTCCACCCAGCTTTTCCCTTTTTGACAACTGATTATCTAAAGGGACCTCCCCATACCATTGCTATCACCAATCTTGATTGGGAAAACGTAACATTAATTATTAATTGGTCTATAAAGTGCACATACGACCACAAACAAAGACGTTAAGTTGTCTTGTTATTTATGCTTTAAATTAGGCACCTGCCTATTAGGTAAGTCTTGCTTTGACCTGATGTCATGCACAAGCACTGCCCAAAGATTAAATTGTGTTCTCAGAGGGATTATTGCGTATATGGAGCAATAATAAGATTTGTCTGTAAGCTGTGATTTCATGCTATCAAGAATCTCCAGCTGTGTTTCAGCACTCACTGAATGTATGTTTGTGCCGACTATAGTCTAAACAATATGAAACATAAACATTTACATGTCCCTGTTTATATCTGCTTTGTCTTTAGGAAGCTTTGCAGAGGATCATCACAACACTTGCCAACAAAAATGATGAAATACAGAACTTTATTGACACATTAAACCATGAACTTAAAGGCATCCAGGTAAGTGATACATTTATATTACCTTTATGTTGTAGTGATGCATATTATTGCAGCACAGGAAGTGCACAAATCGTTCTCTGGAGTACTTACACAATAGCATGTGACCTTTGCATGCGTAAAGAAACTTTACTGTAAAAATATAACAATCTTCTCAAGATTAAAAAAACACCTAATACTTCCTGTCAGTAACATAAATGTCAAAATATATTTTTTTGAATTCGTAATTCTGCTAATTGAACCAGAAACTGTAATATATGCTGAAGTGCTCAAAGAAAAAACATCTGTCGATTGTTTCCCTCTTCTTCATGTATTGAACGGTTGGAAACCCGTTCAATCGAGGTTCTTTGAGCAGGCTCTATTGATCCTGCTCGAAGGACAGCACAGACACATAGGTTTGTAAGCAGATTAGAGTACAATCAATCACCGTGACCGTGCACGTTGATTGATTGTAGTCAAATCTTTTTAGAAATCTACCCGTGTGTGCCTAGCTTTAGCACAAAAAAACACCCATTTAGATACAGTTGGCACCCCATTGTCTTTTGGTCAATTATTTATTCTTGTCGATTGGGTTAAAGCTGTTAAAGTGACAATCGTGTTCAATCAAGATTTTTCCATTCCGAAATGTCTTAACTGATGCATAGCTATCTTTGTTATTAATTCTGTGATATGTATTTGCTATATTTTTCAGGGAAATTCAACAAAGGTGTTGTCTGACCTGGATGAAGAGTTTGATGGCCTTTACTCTGTGCTAGATGAGATGAAAGAGAGCATGACTAATAGAATAAAGCAGGAGCAAGCCCACAAAACCCAAGAGCTACAGGTAAAATCAAGCTTTGTTCTTTTTCTCCATTTTAAACTACCTTATGTAGCCCTCATAATTGGTAAACTGGTAATGCACAATTACAAAGCAAGCCTTGGAATGCACACAGAGATTGATGTACTTGAAAAGTCTGTCCTTTAAAAATTTAAGGATTCAGTTTTTAATTTCACATGTCACAGTTGGTGGATTAGGCAGTCCATCAAAGGGATGGACCAAGGTTAAAGAATGGTATGTGGTGTTGCCAGATCCAACCTTAGGAATTTGAAGTTGCAGTTTACACATATTTGCTTCTTATGGTGTAAAGGTTAGCCATACACGGGCCGATTCTCCCTCGCTAGATGAGTGACCAACTGCAGCAAGATGATGTCATCACACTGCAGCCTGCATCCTGGTTGATCTGTCCAGGTGGGCGCACCCGATCTGTAGCCGATCGATTGGCCAGAGCATGCACGGTGGTTGATCCCATGTTTGGCTACCTTTTAGTTGCAGGTACACAAAACATTGTTACTTATGCTCACCATACTAGTGTATGGGTCCTGTTTCTGCTGTGGTATAAAATGTGCATGTTGCAGGGCATTATGCATTAGCCAATGCATTGCTTATTAACTAGTACCACAATACACACAAGGGAAAATAGAATAGCTAGTGAGCTGTGCTTGCAGTAATGGCTAGCGTGAAGGACCCCTAAAGATTTTTCTTTAAGTTCAGCATCTTAATTTCATTTATGAAAGCTGGCATGTTTGGAGTTCAAGTGATACTGTTTATTGGCTAACTGAAGTCATTAGAGAAGCAAGCTTTTGGGGTCCCGAGAGCTTGCTTCTCTAATGACTTCAGTTAGCCAATAAACAGTATCACTGTTTATTTTGGTCATTTAGGTTTTGTAGTATGTAGTGCATTAAACCACCGCACAAGTGCACATAATTTGGCAAAGGACAGAACAGCGCTGCTATTTTTCTTCCATTCCCTTTCAATCACGTAACTATTCAGCACTGAAAACCTACATTGCCCCCTCTTTTCTCCATTTTATCATAGAATCAGCTGTCCCAGTGTACGAATGCTCTGGAGAGCTCAGAAGAGCTATTAGAATTTGCTTCACGGACCGTGGACATAAAGGAGCCTGAGGAATTTACCAAGGTACAGAATGTGGGATGTGACTTTGATGAGAAAGCTTTAAGACATTTTTCTCCACCATTCTCTAAATGCGTGGTGGGACAATGCTTCTCAGAGGAGACTTAACACCATGTATATAAGTTTCCCTTCTACACAACATAAATAGTTTATTTTTAGTATATACATTAAGACAGTGATATTTTCACTGTCAATACCACTACATAGTTTAACTGAAATATGTTAGTCACAGCCAATAAAGCGTTAATAAACCTAAGCAGTAAATCCATTTTAAAAGAGAAAAAAAATCTACATTTAGCATTACTGTGAATTCTGATTCCAAATACAGACGAGGGCCATTGTGGCTTGTTTGCTTTTAAATTCATCTGGCCGTTAATTTAATGCAGTGAGAAAACACAAGAGTGGAGAGTGAATAGATGAGCGGCATTGGGAAGCACTGGAGCGTAATGGTGACGTCACAAAGGATGTAAAAGTGAGGAGACCTGCTTACAATACATGTCACAGTATTTCACAGTCACTTGATAAAGAGCACTGTTCAATAGCATCTGTAGATCATTTATCTTTCGGTTTGAGCAACAGTAATCCTAGCCATATATTGTCTGGTCTCTCATCCATGGTCCTAACTTTAACAGCAAAAAATAGTATATTACATTTTTACTGTAGATTAACTTTACAGGCAAACTTAACGCAAATGCACAGGTCCTGGGGTTGTTTACTCTGTAAAGCCACCAAGTCAAAGGAACTTTTTTTATGGATCATAACGTGGTTGTACTTTAGGGTCTTAAATACGTGCTGTTTATTTCATGCGCCAAATGCCACATAATGCAGCCTGTCAGAAGAAATAACAGAGGTTGCATTGTTTATGTAAGCATTCCATAATGTAGTTTGATTAGATGTGATCTGGCAGGTTATCCTAAGTGTATGTCATGTAATGAAATCACAGTGGCATTGGATCTCTGTGGATTGATAGCTTTAGATGAATTTTAAATAAATGACAAATTTGAAGGGAACAGAGTTGTTCCTTCATCAGCATCAGTCAAAATAAGGGAAACTCCACAACTCCTTATGCGGTCCAATAGGATATATTAGTTTGATTTAAGTCAGAATTTGGATCCCTATAACTTGCTATTCTAAAACTTATTTCCAATAACTGCACATGGAGAATACTTGTGCAGTAACATTATTTGACAAGTGAATTTCTCTTTTAGTTTATACTCTTTAATGTATACATCTATATTTGGAGACCTATATACAGCTAGATCCCACATACCAAGTATAACTCCCTGCAACCTTACTGTCTCTGTACGTTGCTTAACCTCCTGGGCGTTACGCCCGAAGCCAGTATCTTGGATCAAACTGCGCCCATGCTGGGATTGGGCACATTAGCCGGTTCTCTGAGTCTGCAGCGTTTCTGCTTCACTGCAGGCTCACAGAGTTCTTCTGGCCCAAGTCTTCTACGTCAGTGGTAATGCAGAAGGGGGGGGGGGGCGTCATGTTGTCTAATTGACACTGGCGGTGTGTAGAGAGCTTGGGGGAGATTGCCCGGGCAGCGGCATTTTGCACCATAAAAGAATGTCAGGAAAAGCCCATAACGCCCAGGAGGATAATCACATCTACAAGAAATAGAAACAGAAGTCAGCTGCACAAGAAGATATAATTGCTTGCTGATTAAAATGTAATAGTACTAAGTAAAAGTATTTTCACTCGCATGACACCTATTCAATCTAATCAGTGTCAAAGTACAGGCCCCCACACATCTTACAATCTTACCTTACATTTTCTGTATAATCAACTTTTCTTCTACCAAAATTATGTAATATGAGGACCTTTTGTAACCCTTCCAATCACTATGTTTTTTATCAGGGAGGACCCGGCACTACATAGCAGTGATATATACCTTCCAATCCCTATGTATTCTATTAGGGAGGACCCGGCACTACATAGCAGTGATCTATACCTTCCAATCACTATGTATTCTATTAGGGAGGACCCGGCACTACATAGTTGTTGGTAGATCTATATGGAGTGATCTAAAGGTGTAAACTATACAAATCTGTAGGACCCATGACAAAAAAAGTTTTGTGAAGAAAAAAAAAACATTTATGAGGCCCCTGCAGTTTTGGTGTCCCTAACCTGTGGCTTGTATAGTGAATGTCTATATTTGACACTATATACAGTACTGACCATGACAAGAAATAAACCACTGGGAACCTAAATTCTCACATTATTCTACCTATATACTCTTCCAAGTGCACTCTTAAGTGCTATTTTATGGATTGACCTACTGTCTTTATACTACAGGTAATCATTTTATGTTTCCTTTCTTTTGATGCCCGATGATTAACTATGATGCTAACAACTTATATAACACCAATGTTTTTCTTTTCTCCCTGAAGACCTGTCTCACATTATGATCACATGTTTGTTTTTCACGGAATGGGTGCGGGTTGTGTTTGTTTTACCCTAAAGTCCCTGCATGGAGTTTGCTGATCTTTATACCTGCATGGAAGCACTAACTTTGCTTTATTTCTTCTTCTTGCACCAAGGCTGCCAGACAGATCAAGGATAGGTACAGTACAAATTCTCCTCTTTACCTTTTGTCAAATATATTTGACTAATTACACTCAATGTCTTGTCTTTTGTCTCCTTCTTGCTTTACAGAATGTGTTGTAGCCTTGTCTCGTATGTAATGTTTATGTTCTGTCCTTTCTCCATGAGAAAAAAAATGGGTTTTGACTGAATTTTACTGAAATGTAGGCAGCTTTGCAAAACTGTAGATGTAAAAGTGAAAGTAAAAAAAAAAAGTCAAATATACTTTTCTTCTTCTTCTAAACAAGCCATTGTATTAACCCATGTGCTTTTTGTGTACCCAATGCAGTTTAATTGTGAAAATTAAGGCATTAGGTTGTTTTATTCCCTTTGTTTTTTTATTTGGACTATGTCAATGAAGGCAAATCGCAAAAGAACAAAAAATATACAATTGGCTGATGCAACAAATGCCTATTTTTTTTTTATTTATTCTGTTTATTTTTGTATTATAGAGTTACAATGGCGGCAGCGTTTCGTCTATCACTGAAACCAAAAGTTAGTGAGAACATGACACATTTAATGGTGGATTTTTCCCAAGAAAGGCAGATGATCCAGGGCCTAAAATTCTTACCAGGTAATGTTCTCTGTATTGCTTTTTGCTGGCAGTAGATTGAGAGTAAAGGTCAAGAAAGGGATGTATTGCAATGTTCGATTTTTACTTCCCGTATTTTTCGGACTAGAAGACTCCCTGATGTATAATACACCCTATACTTCGAAGTATTCAATGGGCGAAAAATATTTAGTCATTCTTGTATTCTGCTACCCAGATCTCCATGCTACACCCAACAGAGTAGGAGTTAAGAGGTGGTGAAGCTGTCTCTGACACCTTCCCTGCTTCTAGCCCTGATTGGCAGAGCTGTATGTGAGGTGAGCAGTACAACTTACATGCAGTCCAGATGGCAGCTCTTCTATCAGAATCTGCACTGTGTGTGAGTTGGGCTAAAGCTGTTTAGCTCACAAACAGTTGTCCACAGGCAGATCTCTCCTATGCTCTGTGTTATCCAGCCGAATGGATGGCTGATGACACATTGCTCAGCTTTCTGTGTGAAGAGCTGGCAGCCTAAGTCCAGCTTTCACACAGGCAGAGCTGGATGGGAGAAATCTTGGCTGGCGGCCCTTTCATCCAACGCTGATCTTCATTGCATATATTGGCGTGGCTCCGCTGATGTAAACAATGCAGTGCAGATGGGTCCGTGGATGGATCTTGCATCTTCTTGACAGGAGAGCTGGCGGGGAGCCAAGGCACTCAAGCCGCAGGTGGTTGCACCTTTGGATTATAAAATGCAGGCATTTGGCAAAATATGTCTAATAGTCCAAAAAATGCGGTAAATAGGAAAGAAATATTTTGCTTAGTAATTTGAAAAACATGCTACATAAACACTTCTGTATATGCCTATATGTAGAATTGTTTATGTAACGCATATTGTTCAGCTAGTTGATCTGTATTTTAAATAATTGTGGGAAAAAATTGGTAAAAAAATATAACATATACAGGGTTTTAGCTCAGCCAACAATTTTGATAAGTAAGGTTTTATCTAAAACTGCAATAATGCATCAATGGCAGATGTGATTCTTTACCCTTCGTCATTGCTATATATTAAATATGTAATTGCGTCATAATTTTTTCCTTCGTAGTTTAGAAATTCTTAAACCATCATTAGAAGGTAGACCGTCTACAGAATGTTGATAAATAATTGATTAGGCTCTTTTTCTATTTTGAATCTGATGAACTGCTCATGCTGTGCGGAAATGCTAATGGTAATGCTACAACAGCATTTAGGATCAGTGATTGCACCATTAGATGACCTTCTCTGTCCTACTGTTTACTGTTTTAACCTCCCTAGCGGTCTGCCCATAGGTAAAAACGGCAGTGTACAGGCAATCACGGCAGTGTACAGGCAATCACGGCAGTGTACAAAGTACACTGCCTTCCATTACCTCCTTCCCCCCGCCCCTCTCCAAACAGCCTATGTCATTAATGACATTAACATGGAGGTCTATGGCGCTGCACCATTCCCCATGACGTGATCGAAACCTTGGAAATGCTGCAACGATTAACACAATCGCTGCAGCTTTCCATGGATGCATCAGCTACACCCGATGCCCGGTTCCCCTGCGGTTGGGGCAAAACCAAATGAACTGGGTTCGTCTCAACTGCTAGGGAGGTTCAAGTACAAAGCATGCGGAAAATTTAAGTATCATTGACTGTGATTTCTGTAAATTAACGCTTCTTATATCTCTGTGCAGACTATTCCCTTGTGAATTGTAATTGTGTAAATCAATAACTGTGTCTTCCTTAATAACTCTTCATATTGCCTTTTTTATCTGACAACCTAAAAGAAACCACTTGGCTTCCAGGAAGCAAGAGGTTTTGGTAATAGTCTCCATAGTATGTTACATTAAACCCCACGGGGACAGTTTTTTCCCCCCAAAACTATTTATTAAATGATTAACCCTTCTACTTAGTATGCAGTGATCCCCAGCAGGAATAGTCACTCATATCTCCACCCTTTAGTTGTTTGAAAGTAGCCACCATGACATTTTTACATCAAGGCTGTGCAATGTTTTATGATATGATGCTGGCTCTTCAACCATTTTTTACAAACATGCCCAGTTTTGAAGATGTGATTTATTTTTTATTTTTTTGCAGTTAACATCCTGTCTTTTATTATTTAGTGCCTAAAGCACCAGAGATTGACCCAGTAGACTGTCTAGTAGCTGATAATAGTGTGACAGTGTATTGGCGAATGCCTGAAGAAGATAACAAAATCGACCATTATGTTCTGGAATATAGGAAAACAAATTATGACGGTCTTCCAAGAGTTAAAGATGAGAGGTGCTGGGAATCTGTAGATAATATAAAGGGCACAGAGCATACACTTTCTGGTAAGTGTGACTTATTTTGTATTTTGACTTGGGAGCTAAGAATAGAACATACACCTAAACACTCACTGTACTTTTAATACTGCCATCCATTTATACAGCAGGGCTCCTTGCATTGAGTTTTGTACTGATGTACAAAATCCATTGTTGCTTTCCTCCCACAGTGTGTACTAGATGCTTCAGCAAGGCAGGCAGAGCCCACATTGTTTTCTGGCTAAAGGACAGCCAGCATTATTCTTTCCATCCTTCCACCCCTTTTATTTCATACATTTTTTGGTCAACATCACATGTGAGCATTGCCTAGGCTAGTCTACCTTTTGACTGCAGCTTGCCTATGAATGCTCATACCTCCAGAAGACATTTTGATTTTCACATCTTGAGTCAGGGCTGAGAACTCTTGAGGGCCCTTTCACACTATATGCATTTTTGTAAAGGTATGCGTTAACACATTTGCGCATTACATCTGCATTTGTGTTTTTCAACCGTTATCAAAAAAATTTAGCTTGTTTGCACAAGAAAAAGCCCTCTAAACTAGTACAAACTATCTGAAACCAGTGGAGTGGAGTGTTCAAGATTTCAGCAGCTCACATTCGACATTCTACAATGTCTTTGCAGCATGAATACACAATGAAAACACAGGCAATCCGTGGGTTTGGTGGTCTTAGACGTGCCACCCATAGCATAGACATGAAAAAAATATACAAATATAAAAAGGAAAACAAAACTTTGTGGGAAAGGGCCCTGAGAGCAGTATTCAACCAAGGTGATTTATTTTCTGTCTGGGTGTTTACAGCACCCTGCTAACCCCTTTCGACTAGCCATGTTCTTCCTTAAAGCCGACCTACCACATGGTAGGTCACTTTGCAGTATTGGCAGCAGACTTCTGATAGCTAGGGCAGTAACTGACCCAAAAAAAACAAACAAATTCTGACAGCAAGAGGGGTGATATTTCTGAGATCGCCCCTCCCACTTTGTGATGTATCGCCTAGGCGCTCCTTCATACAACCAAAAGGGCACCAGGGAAATCTATCCCAGTTTTACCCCTGGGGCTGTATGATGATGTTCCTGCTCAGTCCCATGGGAATGTGACGTCAGTGTCACAGCCGCTGCTCTCACTCTCAATCCCCCTCCTCCTCCTAACCCCCACCCCATAGAGCCTCAGGTAAAACACTTTCTGGCAGTATCTCTCCCTCGCTCACTGCCCCAAAAGGGTGCTCTAGTACTGGCACACTAAATAGCCGGAAGTAGCTTCAGTTCCCCAGTACTTCAGATGGTGCCTCTGGGAATGAGGAAATGCGTGTGTTGCAGTTTTCAGAGATGTAATCTGCTGATTATCAGTAATAACACCACTAATCTGTATATCTGTATTTCCAAGCTCCATTTTCATGTTAACTATAATATGGCTATAGTTATTTCTTCCAGTTTAATAATAATCCGCTTTTAAAATGGTGACTTCTGATGAATGCAAGCTGAATTGTCCTGTGCTGTATATTTATTTTTCACTTCTGCTCCCATGCAGGTTTGAAATTTGATTCTAAGTACATGAACTTCAGAGTTCGAGCATGCAACAAGGCTGTAGCAGGGGAATACTCCGACCCCGTCACACTGGAAACAAAAGGTAATCATTCATACATTTAAGTTTTAGTTGTAGAATAGTACAAATGCATTTAAAGTACACCAGAAGTGTGTACAGTATTTCTTTGGAAAACATGTGTGAGGCCCTGGCCCAGTGTGAATGCAGCTCATTAATTCCCCAATCTCCACCATGCTCTTCAGCTATGCCAAAGCCCCTGCTCAGCCTCAGGAGGCTAGTTTCACCTTACCAGTGCTCGGTTGCCCCCAGGTCTTATGTGCACAAAGGATGGCATCTAGGACAGGGATTGGCAATGGATCTGAAGCCCACAAACAAGGCTGAGTGGTTGGTAACCTAAACCACTCAAAGAACAAATTCCATGGGGTTTCTAGGTGGTGGGCTTTAATTGCTTAACAAAGACATGATTCAAATATAACATGTATTGATCTTGTTTAAAATCTTTAGACCTAAATAACCTGCATATCGTAAAATAATTCATATAATTTACAACCAAACTCTACTACAGTGGTGTGGATTTTCACTAATTTTAAGGCATGTTCCTTGACGTGTTTCTCAATAGGTTTCTTTATGCCAGACATGGTGGAAGGGTATTAGTGACCCTAATCTAGTTAGTTTAACTAGTTGTTAGTTTAATAGCTCAAACCACTGCTACACAAATGCAGTACTAGATACACATAGTTTCAAGCAGGGTCAGGGCTGGCAGCAGACAGAGAATGGTGTGGTACCAAAGCCGGGGTAAGAGTACGGGTATTATAAAGGTCAGGCAAAAGGCATAGTCAGGTCCAAGCAGGTTCAGAGCTTGCAGCAGACGGAGAACAGAACACATGTCAGATTTCCAATAGTCAAACAGACTGCACCTAGCGGTAAACTAAACACTATAATAGGCAGCAAGGCTATGCAGAGTCCAACTGTAGAGCCTATTATTTTAATAATATTCATCATTATTTCATATTATTTAAATAATAGGCTCTACACACAATGTTATTTCCAAATACCCCATATAACGTTTTAAAATCTGTATAAAATCAATATTTCCTTGATGTAGATCAGGAAGAGTAAACAGTAAATGTTAAGTTGTTTTTTTTTATTATTATTAAGTGTTACTATGATATAAAAAGAAATAAAATAAGTCTTTCAGTAATTTGATAAATGTCCTTGATGTTTCTGGTGCGTTTTACCAGGGATTTATCAGCTTAAAGAACAGTAACAAGGCTGTGATACATTGTACGTTATAGAGGATGAACACGCCAACATCCTTCTGAGCATTCAGGCCACGCAGTCACTTCACATTAGTACCCGCCAAGATGTACCTCCAACTAACTATTGATGAGCTCTGAAGCTCTGGGCATAAATGTTAGGAGTAATCTTTTTTTTTTGTTTGTTTTTTTTTGTTTTTTTTACGCTGTTTACAGAATGATAGTTTGTATTTATAATGGATTCACAAGGTCACTAACCATTATATAAGTTAACTTGTTCCACTTAATTAAATTTATACGTACTTAAAAATTATACTTAAAAATGTATACGTAGGTTGTATGTGCAATGCATATAAATGTATATATTTGAGTAAATGTGTTTGACTGCTGCATTCTTTTATCAAAACATTGGGACTGGCATGAAGCAATATGGCAGCTTACTGTGTGTTTATAGAAATCAACCAATTTATCCCTATCATAAAAAATGAGCAATACCAGTTTCTTAAAAGTAAAGTAGTTGTGGCCAGTAACAGATAATGAGGTCTTGTCTTTCCTGGGAACATTATATATGTATTGTCTTTCAACTAAAGGCCCCCATACACGTGTCGGATTCGCACCGGATTCCGGCACGATCGATTCCGGGCGCGTGCACGCGAAACGATCGTGCCGGAATCGCATGCAGCCCACCTTGTCCGATCGATCAGGTCCGATCGTTCAGGGGATCAGAATCGGATCCGACGGAGAACCAACATGTTGGTCTTTCTCATGCGATTCTGTCCGGATCACGGGGAGTTGCCAGTTGTGAGGTGGACAATCGGACACGGATCCGTCCCGGAATCCGTTGGACAAGGTGGTATGCTGCGATGGATACTCTTAATTGGCCGATTGATTACACCTGCGATTCCCGGCAGAATCGCCTGAATCGATCGGATGATGAATCGATTGGACATGGAATCCGACACGTGTATGGCTAGCTTAAGAGATTCCACATCTCGTGCCACAATCTCTACCACCAGCAGAGGGAGCTGACCTATGAAAGGTCCTGGTCCTCTGAGTTTGGCAAGAGGCTTTCCTAGATGTTTGGACAAGATCTTAACTAACAGAGTGCAACTAAATGAGAGGCAAATGATAGGCAGAGAGAGTTTCTGGTTAATGAAATTCAAATGTGTGTTGTGAATTTGTGGCCGGACAAGAAGAAAACCTTTAGGCAGCAGAAATAGTATTTCAGACCCATCTGATTACTTTGTTTTCATTTTCTTAGGTCCCATACATGTAATTTTATCTGCAGATTTTTCTGTAGATATAGATTATAGCGTTATGCTGCTGGGACCATATATGTGTATAGATAATGGATTGTGTAAACTAACATACTGTATTTTTAGAAACAAGAGCTATAAGTTCTAAAAACAATTTGAAGTTTTATTGTGTCCCATTTATGTTATACAGCACTTATCTTCGGGCTTGACAACACATCATCTCATTTGAACCTGAAGGTTGAAGAGTCCTATGTTGAATGGGATCCATTGGCTGGCAAAACTCAAGAAAGCAAAGTAAAAGGAAAAGAGAACAAAGGCAGGTATGTATAAGTGGCAGTCTATATGTAATGTATGTGGTCATTACACTCTAAAGTTATCTGTGATTGTGGCAATATGTCAGTCTGTAGAAAGAATTGCTAGAAAAGTAACTAGTACAGTGTCTATTGATATATCCTTTTTTAGTAATTAGGTAGCCAGAAGCTCATCGGGGTTCATTTTGCATTTCACAACACATTTTATTTCTTTAATGTAAAAAATAATTGAAAATTATGCTACAAGTTAAAAGAGACATAATTCTAACAATGCCCCAATTGCAAGAAATATTCTTGATTCTCATAGACTGACATATATTCCCTTTCGTAATCATATCACCATAGTGTTCCTTTACTCTCCCTTTTTTTTTTT
>CM070032.1:109921470-109957396 GCA_036250615.1 Ptychadena robeensis | reverse complement strand
TTTTTTTTTTATTGTCAAAATGTCTTACCATTGTACCTATTTCTGTTGTCTGACAGTGGCCATGTTATGTTGAAGAACAGTCCCAGGTGAAGACAATGTAGATATGAGTAGCACTAGGAACTCTTGCTGGCTTGCCTGGATTCTCTAGCATACAACTGTTTCTAACACTAGTTGATTTAAATTAACACTTCATGCAAACTATCTAGCTAGCCTCTTCTTAGATCACAGAAAGCACCCCCTGAGAGACGGTCCTATTAGATTTTGCGTTGTGTTGTTTAACCTGTATTGAATAGTTCTAGGGTCGATTGAAGTACATTAGTGGTGACCCTTAAGCTAGCCACACACGGGTAGATTCCCGTGCAATCGATCGGCGATCAATTACAGCGTGGTGACGTCACCATGCTGTAATTGATCGCGGGTCAATCGTACAGTAATCAATGTGCACCACATGGGCACATCAATTACTGGACGATGGAGACGGTCCATGGCTGACAGCGCTGCACGTGAGCTGGAGACACACACAATCACTGACCCAGCCAGCCCCCCTCCCTCCTCTCCTCTCTATAGGCAGCTTCTCTGGGTCAGTGTGGGCCACGCCCCCTTCACACAGAGCGTAGCTGAACACACAGCCTGTCACAGCCTGTGTTTGTGTTTAGCTTCTCCGTCGCCGTTGTTCACACCGGCTCCAGCTGTCATCCATTACATTGGATGGGGATAGAGGCTTCCCTATTCAATGCAATGGATTCGACCAAGGTTTTCCAACATGTTGGAAACCTGTTGGTCGACGTTTTTCGAGCAGAATCCATTGTTCTTGCTCAAAAGGGACAGTGGATGGCTCAGATGAAGTGGCAGATGAGAGGAGAATCGGGAGCTGTGAGCGTGCACGCCACCCGATGTTCCTCTAATCTGTTACTCTATCGAGCCGTGTGTGGCTAGCTTTAGACTGAGTTTGCAGTTATCTGTGCAGCCATTGTATTGAGAGTTTTGATGCATTTTCTTGTGAAACTTCCCAATGTGGAAGACTTGCTCCATCCAAAGCAATGGACATCGACCGTGATTTATGGTCATATCCGATAACCCTGTTTTCAAGTGGGATTGATTGATCCTGCTCAAGGACAGGGATGGCCCCATTAGATATGCTCTAGATACATGGCTGTGAGCGTGCATGGCGCTCGAAGTGGCCATCGATCTAGAGCATATCTATGTGTGTATAGACACCTTAAATGCCAGTACACAAAATAACAATGAGAAAGACCTCTTCCAATTCAGACTATTTCTCCCTAATTATTACTCTGTGATGGCAAATATTTCACAAAGGAAACAAATTTTCTAATTTGCTATGGAGTCTACAGGGCAACAGGGAAATAGAGAAATACCCCTAATGGGTATAACATTAACCACCTTCTACTCTATGCAACATCTCAATAGTTTGCAATGATTTGAAGCCTGGTCAGCATTCAACAGACCTGACCATCCTCATTTATCTGCACTATACAAACATTTATTTTATTGTGGCTGTTGTGCAGCCAGAAATAGTTTATTGAATGTATTTGGGCAAAAGTTGTAAAAATGTCCTCCCTGTATATAATGAAAATTAAGCTTTTAAAGTTTTTCTATAAGCTGATAATCCTGTTCGTTCTGTTATAATTAAAGAATGGGGGGGGGATATGAAATAAATGTGAAAATGCGCAATCCTTTAGCTTTCCTGAATATCTAAGACCCACGTAACAATTACATAACAATCAATCAGCCTAAGGCTATGTTTCCATGGTGCTTTTGGGTCCGTTCTGCCAATCCGCCAGCTGGAAGGTCATTGTAGTGCAGTAGGTGAGAACAGCTGCTGCTGCAGACAATGTGGATTGGCTTTGTTGGGTCCCCGCCAAAGGAATGCTCTTGGCACAGGGGGAGCCGATAGCGCCATCAAAACATACCCTTAAAGTGAAACAACCAATGGAAGATTATGAAAGCTGCTATTGCTGACCTGGTTCTAAAACACACCACCTGCCTGGTTGGTGTTCTGATCCTCTGCCTTTTAATATATCGAACAGAGATGTGCCAGCATGTTGGTTCCCTGTTGGACCGATCTTGCTTGAGCAGGAACGATTCATCCCACTTGAAGAAAGGGTGGTTGCAAAGGATTTCTGAATAATCGATCACTGAATGCCCACAGTGGTCCATTGCTTAGTAATCCATTGGAAAATCGACCCTTGTATGGGGGACTCCTATATATACTCAAGGTGATGTCTATTATTGTCACCCTGGTGGAAGCTGGTATTCTCAGGCTTATGAAGTGAACATAAACTAGTTATGGAACAGTATTTAAACCTATTTAGATTTAGTGTAGGTAATGTAATTTCCCCATGAGTATTTTAGCTTCCAACAAATGTTTCTTATGCAAAGATTATAGTACATAGCTTGCTTGCTCCTTTTTTGTAAAACAACTAGAACTTGCCATTTACTTCATTTTGCTAATAACCTAAAATACCAATGAAAGTGCTTTCTTTTATCTTTAATAGGCTGCTGGATTTTTGTTTGCCACAAACTGAATTGCTTTATGTTTTCCTTTTTGTTTAACTGTATGCATGCATCATTTATGGACAATATACTGTTCTGCCAATGGCTTTGTTTCAGTACAAAGATAAGGTAATGTTTTACATCAGATATGTGTATCTGAACGTATGGGAAGAGCTTGTCCATAAGTGATCTCTCCTACATATGAGGGAAGCACGTGGAGTTTCTGCCTTTTGCGGGAACCTCCAGGAGAACTCCTGTATCTGAACAGAATATTTATTTAAAAATAAGTTTGTGTTCTTAGCTTGGCTTCTATCTTTATTTCTTTTTCATGCTTGCCTATGCATCCTTTTTTTTTGGTAAGTAATTTCTTCCTATTCTTTAAGTTCTAGTTTCCCTGTTAAACCTCTTGACTCTAAGCTTTTTTTTTTTTTGCTGTTACTTGAGAAGGCTACTGTGAATGCACTGGTTTGCATTTTACTTGGTTTGCTGATTTATAAAATGTAAGGTATCCAATATAATCATCAAGTCCATAATATAAATACATACACGATTTTTAAAAATGTAAACATGTCTATCTCTATAAACATACAACCCTCGCATATTAACCCTCCTAGCGCACCGCCCGTATCGCGCCATTTACGAGTACACTGAGTACACTGCCTGTCGTTTCCCGGCATCTCGCCAGAGCTCTTCAAGCAGCTGCTGTCATTACTGACAACAGCTGCGTGAGAGGGAAAGCCGGCGCTCCTCCATTAACATGGTCTATGGCCGCAAACCCGGAAATGCTGCAGCTTTCCGGGGAGACATAGGGTCTCCCCGCCGCCGGCTTCCCCTGCGGTTGAGAGGACCCTGTTCGAACGAACAGGGTTCGTCTCAACCGCTAGGGATGTTAAACAGCAGTCCAAACATAAAAGCGACAAAACATTATAGTTTTTTCTTAACAGACAAACAGCAGCCTTTAAACTTTTTTTTTTTTTAAATTTGGATACAGTAGAAAAATAGTTCATGTAAGTACTGTTGTACATCACCCTGTTCAGGTTTTTTACATTTACAAAATGCAATTTTTGGTCTGTGAACAAACATTTGAAAAAAGAAATATTTCCATCACCATTTATGATTTGTGCAGACCATTGACTTATATTGGCTTATATTTCCAAAACTGCTGTGTTAAGGGCAATCCAGAAACTTAACAAACTTAACGAACACCTGTTCCAAAATCCAGTGCTTGTATGAGTTTAATACATGTATATGTGGAGACTTCTTTGGTTCTGCTTTTAGTACCAGTGGTTTTATGTACATTTTCCCTGTGCCCTGCAGAAGTGCAACACCATCCCCAAAGAGAACATCTGTCACTTCTAGGCCCCCTGTGGGCAGGGGTAGCAGAGACCGATTTACCGGAGAATCTTACACAGTTTTGGGTGAGCACTGTTGTCTCTATATATTTTAAATAAAGCTTAAGTGTTATGTAAACAATTTAGCTATTTCGTTTTAGTCTCAACTTCCTTTCTTGTTTTATCCATTAAAAAGTTTTTCATTGCATGGTGTACACAAGTGATACCAGCATCTAAAAATATACTGTTAAATGTGAAAAATGTAATACAAAACACAACTTTTGAGGCATCAAGAGTATCCTTCAATGTACATCTATTTCACAATAACACATATATAGTTATAAATGTGAAATACAATTAAATACATAGAACATAACCCATAAGGGGGTGCAGCCAAATCTTTCTTGTTAAGGGCATAAGTTTTGTTCTATACTACGCCCTTACTACGCAAGTTTGGCCTAATCATTGTTTAGTTACATGTTTCTCAATGTAAACTGCTTTTTCTGGTAAAATATAACAATTAACGTTATCAGATATACAATACATTAAATGTGACCTTCAGAAATCAAAATGCCAACGTTAAGCAAATTGTTCTAGTGTTAAACTTGCCCACACTGTTCTGCAGCATTGGCATCCTGGGAGCTTCTTACTGGTTCCACCTCCCTAATGTCAGTGATGACTCAGGAGAGGTGGGCAGTCGCATTGCCATATGCCTGTACTGTGACACCCCATAGGCACCCCAGGTCCTCACATCCTCTGTGTCATTTGGGCCAAAGCGGGTGGAAAATACAAATGAAATACATGGTAAACGGTTTGTATTTTCTGGTATGCTTTTAAACATGGTTTTCTGAAATACATGGACCGATCGGGCAAGGTTAATAACCACATTACCATGTCTACCCAACATTGCAGAAGGTAAACGAAGGTGTCTGATGTTGTCGGATCAAGAGCAATGGAGAAAAAAAGATAGGAGAACTTAACTTTATGAATGTGCATTCAAAAGCAAAAAATGGAAACAAGAGCTTTAAACTAATTGCAAAAATTTACAAGATCTATACATAAGCTATGCGGTGTGGCACAGAAAATAGCTTAAACATACTTCATACTTTAGTTTTTGTAAAATATAGACTTTTGTTGTATTACATTAATCAGAAAGAAAGGTTTGCATTAAACTACTCTTGAAAAATATATTCTGTTTTTCAAATCTGATGGACATGCTAAGTTTTAAACTTGTGCAAATTATCTGGTCTTTTTCTGAAAACCAGGTTCAGAGTGTAAGACAGGACACAAACATAGCTAGTTCTCACTTCTATTCCTACAGTCCTATCTATTGGCACCATAACCCTGTTCAAACAGACTAAAAATATATATATTTATTATTTTATGTATCCTTTCACGTTTAGTTTTGTAATATCTCATTAAAGTAGAATGATAGTATGAAGAGGTTGTCAATGGCCAAACGGGTGAAGCATGATCTCCTAATAGTTCTAATGCATGCACGATAATAGGCTTTTTAGGTGCTACATTAAATCAGATTTTAGTCAAAAATTATTTTGAAGGGGTGTGCGTGAAGATCTTTTTAAATACTATACATCTCCTGGTTGTGTCATAATCATTCTTATCCATCCAAACAGGGGATACAACAATCGAATGTGGACAGCATTACTGGGAAGTTAAAGCTCAGAAGGACTGCAAATCCTACAGTGTTGGTGTCACATATAAGACAATTGGCAAGTTCGACCAACTAGGAAAGACCAATACAAGCTGGTGCTTACATGTCAACAACTGGCTACAGGCAACCTTTGCTGCAAAGCACAACAACAAAGCTAAAGCATTGGAAGTACAAGTACCGGAGAAAATAGGTGTATACTGTGACTTTGATGGAGGTAACGTTTTAGCATACGATTTACTACCTTATATTAGGGTTAACATGCCATGGTAGAAATATGTGAAATACAATTGCTGAACGGATGCTCTCTTTGTCTGACCTAAAATCAATTATCTGATCTTCTAATTAGCTTTTTTTGTTCTGTTAAACTGGAATTGAAGTTAAAAAGAAAAAAAGGAAGCAGGGAGGCTATTCGCTGCAAAAGTGAAAAGTTATGTTTCTTCTGCAATAAATTATGCATTTGCTTCAGTGACCCTTTTTAGAAAGATTTCTTCTCCAAAACATGAAATGAAGAGAACCCACATAGTTTTATCATAATTTCCTACTACATTCAAAATGGCTTTAGATATGCTTAAATCTTCCTGTTGCTGCAATGCAGCTTTCTATGTCATTTCCTATGAAAAAACATGATCACCTTTCTCTAGAACGCAGGCTTATAAATCATTTTGTAGTGAGAAGTAAACATGGATTAAACATTTGCATTAAGTGGTTCTTCTTCCACTTTCAATAAAAACAAAAAAAATTATGCTACCATTGCTTCTGCTATAATTTATGGATATAATATGGTTTCATTGTTGTTCAGCGCCAGAACATAACCAGGATGTATTTCACTGTTATTCTAAAGCTTGTATTTTACTATTTTCTTAATATACAGTATAACCTCTCATGGTCTTTAACCTCCTTAGTGTTCATCACAAGCCCATCTCGTCCAGAGTTTGTGTGAAGAACAAACTCTGGATGAGCTGTGCTCCCATGAAAGCCGCATATCCCCGGAAAGCTACGGCGATGCTTCCAGCCGCTGCGGCTTCACTGATCGCGTCGCGGTGACGCGGAAGGGGCGAGGGTGAGCAGTGCCATAGACCTCCATGTTAATGGAGGGGCTTCTGCTCTCCAGACCTCACTGCCAGTGTCATGAATGACACTGGCTGTGTGGAGAGGGGAGGGAGGAAATGGCAGGCAGTGTACCTTGTACACTGTTGCCATTGCCTGTACCACACTGTTAAAAACGGTGCGGTACAGGCGGTGCGCTAGGGAGGTTAAATTGGTTTTGTTATATTTCAAGTTCCTCAAATTTCTTTTTTTACAGCATTGTTGTTTTTTTCTTGACAGGTCAACTTTCATTTTATAATACCAACACAAAGCAATTACTTTATAGTTTTAAAACAAAGTTCACACAGCCGGTTGTTCCTGCATTTATGGTAAGTACAAAACGTTTATTATATGGTGTCAAGAAAATGATGCTTGCAACTCATCAAACAAACAGGTATACGTGATATACAGTGGGGCAAAAAAGTATTTAGTCAGCCACCAATTGTGCAAGTTCTAAAGCTGAGAGGCGTGCAATTTTCATCATAGATACACCTCAACTATGAAACAGAATTGGGGAAAAGAATCCAGAAAATCACATTGTAGGATTTTTCAAGAGCCCCAGATTGAGGGAGATTATCAGTGGTCTTGTTTGTCTTCCATTATCTAATTTTCGCTCCCACCGTTGATTTCTTCACAGCAACCGTGTGTGACACCCTTGTAAAGACTTACACAATACGTGTGACCTCTGTTATATACCATTTGTTGGAAATGACAAAGTGAACTTTAAAAATCCTACAGTGTGATTTCCTGGATTCTTTCCCCCATTCTGTCTCTCATAGTTGAGGTGACCTATGATGAAAATTACACGCCTCTTTTTATGTGGGAGAACTTGCACAATTGGTGGCTAGCTTATGTTGTTGCCCCACTATCCCCTAAAGAAACCTGTGTACCATTCGGATTAAGGAACCTTTCCAGAAACCATGCTGTTATGTGCAGTGGTTGTTTACATTGTTAGCATGCAATTGTCAATCACATGTTATCATGATTCTGATTGCCTGTGTAAATAAGCCTTCATGCCGTGCGTTTTGAGCTATGTTTGAAACGCATGTCTGCATGTATTTTGTGTGGATTTGTGTTTCCAGTAAATTTAGCAGGCAATTCATAAAAACTTAGCTGGCAGCGACATCTGGTGGCCATTCTATTTATTACTTCAAACGCCCAGGCAGGTGACAAGTGTCACTACACATTGCTAGGTCTTCTGCCTGCATGCGGACCAGTTGTGTGCATAACTGAACATGGACATGAAGGGTTTAACTCTTAAACAGTTCATTTCTAAATATGTGTCATTATAAAAAGAAATCTGTTTAATAATAGAAATGTTACTTTACATTAGAATAATAATTATGTTTTGTTTCCAGGCATGGTGTGGTGGGATCACATTGTACACGGGATTACAGGTTCCAAGTGCCGTCAGAACCCTTCAGAAGGTTGAAAATGGATTGAGCGGCTCATCTAGTAGTTTAACCAGCAATGCCCAATAACATGACCATTTTAACTAACGGGATGGAAAGTTTGCTCTGGTCAGAGTGGATTGCTAGATTTTTTAAAATATTTTATTTAGTACAATTACGGTTGCTGTTCACCAAAACTAGGAGCAAACTAATTATTTGGGCTATTGACCCCCTGCTGCTCTGACGCTTGCAGTATCTCTGGTGCCTGAACATGTGTTGCTCAGATCCAACTTTAGCATCTGCTGCAAATGATCTAATGAGAGACTGAGGAAATATGAACTGGACAGTCAGAAAGAAGAACATCATGCCACGTTTGTAGGTTGTATTAAAACCATGAATGCAGCCTTACGTTTATTTTTAATTTATCTACATCATCGCTGTACTTCTTATGTGGAAGCCAGGATTCAGTAGAACAATGGAAGTTAAAAAAATGTCTCTGAATTTGCTGAAATGTAAATATTAACAGACAACTGTAATGTGTGTGTATGGTAACAGTGTATGCAAGTCATTGACTGGGTACAGAATCAGGTGCTTATCTTAAGGAATTACTGTATAAGTATTTATGGAATGGGGCCAAAAAGGACATTTGTGGCTGTAATTGCTAATGTTAAAATTGATATTATTTTACACTGCAGTCTTAAAATAGATGTTTTGTACTTCCTCACAGCTATCACCAATCCAAAAACAAGAATTGTAGTGTCTTTTTAAAGGCAAACTACAGTATAAATTCTTAAACATACTTGAGATAATCACTGTTTACCTTGAAATCATTGTTAACTCACATTTTATGCAGGTTTTATATGAACATTGCTTTATTATATATCTAGATAGATCTTCGGCTTTTAGCAATCAGTGTTCATTTCATTAAGCCTTCCCAGTTAACAACGAAGATACATTTGTTTTTTAATGGTCAATATTGACTCTTCTATTGATTTGAATTGACAAAGAGAAACATGCAACGTACAATACTACATTTTAAGATTAACCGATCGATTTGTCATGTTTATCTGACATGTTAAAGACCTGAATTTATTGTGCCAGGAACAGCAGCTTTTTGTCCTAACACTGCTCACTGGTTCTTGCGGGTCTCTTAATCATCCCATTTGGTTTTGGGAATTGAAGGCTGTTCATGACAGCCAGGGTCCAGCACTGAAAGAGAAAAACAATATATACATACTGTAGTTTTACACAACTGCCAGCAGTGATCACACAGTAGGAATGATGTCAGTGGACAGGAAGACCATTAGGTTGTGTATGGAATCAGGTGGGTCTCATGGTAAGGAGGTGTTCAGATCCTGAGATGGAGGGGGAGTGTGATCCCCGTTTTATTAGACAGATAGGAACAAGGACACAAGTCCCTTTAATGCTAAAGGAAAAGAAATGCACTCATAATAATGGAGGCACTGCAAACATGACATGAGGCCCGATAGACCTCCTGAACGCCTCACAAACAGGGATGCTTGGTCGTTTTCCAGGCTGCTGTGGTCACTACTCCTTGCTAAGCCTTCATCATACAAATTAGGTTCAATTTACTTTTACTTTTCCTAGGAGTCCAGCACTAAACAGAAGCAGAACATAATTATGCTAGCATGAAAACACAAACATTCTCTACCATTTTGCCATGTTACATAAAAGTTGCATTAAACTCCCCGTTTTCAGCGACATGGTACCGGCAATCAAAGCACAGTACCCTGCTGTGTTTCCCTGCTCTCTCTTCCTCCTCCCCTCTACACATCGCTGACATAGCCCTCTTAGCATAGAGGTCAATGGCTAATCCAACAATTTTGCCCGGAGAGTGAAGACGCTGTCGGGGAGTGGCCACGGGTGGTACATTATTTTAATAAATAATAATGTATTAGGCTAGATTTGTATTTTAGTTGCATGGCACTGGATTTTTTTAGATTTTAAATTGCAACATTTTGCATATTAAGATGAACTGGATTAAGAATGTATATTTTTTTTGGATTGCGGTGAAGAAGTGGTGGCATGTAACAACCATTTGTATTAAGGCAGCAGTTTCATCTTAGTCAACACTGTACATGGCACATTCGCATGCAAGGAACCTGTAGGATTTAGGCCTATTCAGAAACAAAGTGCAAAGGACAATGATATTTTGCAGTGAAGTAACCAAATGTGAATTCTTAATGTTTAATATCAATTCCTTCACTTCAACAATTGCTAATGATAAATGACCAGCACCCTCTATGAACATCGATTCATTCCACGTTGGTTAATACAAAGCTTTTTTGTGGCTCTGCTGCCACTGTCACTAGCAGGAGAGATGCCCATCTGACCTTAATCTTACAGTCCCCATACACCTTTAGATTTCTCTGTCAGATTTCCTTTAGATTTACTTTTGTTTTACCAAAACCATGTAATATGAGGGACTTTCTAAACCATCAATTCTACCTGTGTTCAATCGCAGAGGACCCAGCACTACATAGTTCTTGGTAGATCTAAAGGATATCTGACAGAGAGATCTAAAGGTGTATGGCCAGTTTTAGAAGCTGCCAGAAGTCAAGCTCTGTCATAGCTGGATATCTCTCACCTGACCCTTTCTTCTTCCTTAGCTTAAAGCTAGCCACACATGGTACAATTTATCATTCAATCGAGGTTCGATTAGATTTTGTACTTCGATTTTAAAAATTAAACATCGATTGTCATTTAATCAAAGTTCTCCACATGGGAAGCACGATAATTGAACAATTTCGACTGAAATTAAATCGAAGTAATCCAAAATTGTCAATTGAATTCCTCTTACGATTTTAGTTTCAATTGGAAGTTAAAGGGAAGTAGCCTAAAAAATCGAGCCACAAAATCGACCAGTACATCGATTAATGTTCAATCGATCTTTTTTCCATCGAAAATCATCGATTGAACGCTTAAATTGTACCATGTGTGGCTAGCTTAACTGTTGCTGATTTCAGTGCTTTTAATCATGGTGGTTAGATCTCACATTTATGTACGGAAGATGCTGACTTCTCCAAACTAATATTCTCCCATCAAGGCAGTTGAGAGCAAGGCGGCAACTGGTTGCATAAAGTTTAAGGGCCCTTGTATACAATAATGAGACTGGAAGCAAGGTAAAGCACCCTACCAGGCCACGTCACTCATTGTGTGCTTATATTGCACAGGAAAGCATAGAGACACTGTTCTGATGTCACTTGATTAAAAAATAAACATGTAGGTGAAACAAAATGGATAGATTTTAAAAATAAATATTTGGAATGAATTATTGATTAGAAAGAAACAAGGGGATGATAGACCACTATTAGAAGAATTCTCATATGTCAGCTCATGTTTTTCATTTCAGTCTACTGTATAAGCAGCGGCCTTAAAATGTGGCTATGTCCTTTATTTAGAAGACCATCAAGAAGGAAGATTTCACTGTTGTATATGCTTTCACTGAAAATGTCTACACACTGAAATAGTTTTTCACATATGCTAAAGGAACATTGTATTCCATATTCATTGAATATTTTGAGCTCAAGATTTGTTTTAAAGAACTTCTGTGAAAGATACCATTGACTGTAAATATGCACCTAATACATACAGAATGTACATTTGCCTTGTTTTTATCTTGATGTGTACTTCTTATTATTTCACTGATTTCCCTTATTACTTGTTAAGTTTAATGCTTCTGATGGACCTTGCCTAAACTCGCTGATTTCTTTATTACACAAGAGCAGCTGAGGTCCTATACTAATTTGGCTTCTGACGAAATCTTAACCTGGCCACACAGGGGTCGATTTTACGTACACTACACTTTATTCGATCAATCCCACTCGCAGTATGGGAAGCCACATTTGGTTCCGGAATGACTGATCGCTGTGTGCGATTGCGGCATTGGTTCAGCGATCAATAGTTTAGGATTTGAAAAGGGGGAGTTTATATATTCAGTTTTATTGCATTTAAATACAAAATGTTGGGTTCACCCTATTTGTAAACCAGACCCCTTTTTGATACAGGGCCTGGTCTAGTAAAAAACCCTGTAAGGCAAAACCTAGTAAGGGAGCAGTGAACGTGTGTGTGCTCACAGCTTCTAGGTCGGGGGTTCCCAAACTTTCCTTGCAGTGTCCCCCTTTTCTCTCTCTCTCTGTCTCTCGGAGCTCCCCCACCCCATTCAAACTACACAAGTTCAGAATGAGGACAAGCACAATGCAGAAACACAGGGTTTTATTAAAGGTAACAGGGATGGTAGCCTGGTAAAAGACAACACACTGTAGCCCCGGCGTGGCTAGTGTGTAATTGCCCTCAAACTTTATTTGAAATACAACTTCCTTTTTGACACACACCAATCATGACATACCTCATATATACACACACCAATTATACAGAAACATTCACCATTCACATAGAGACAAACACACAGAGACACACATTACATGCAATGTATGTACTGTCTGCAGCTGGTTACTCCATGGATCTTTTAGGCTTGTCTGGCAGTGGTGGGGGTGGGTGGTGCACTGTGGCCTATCCCAAAAGGAAAGACAGCGGGGAGAGCTAATAGAATAAATCTCCCCTCTCTCTGGTTGACAGCGCAATTCTGACATAGAGGGCTCCAAGTGCCACCTCGGCTGTCCCCCCTCCGAACGACTGGCCCAGGCAATACCAGGCCCCACAGCAGACCTGGCCCCGCTTTGGCCAAAGTTAACAGGCAGGAGAAGTGGCCCGTTGATGTCACCTAGCAAGTGTAGACTGAGGTGCAGAGAATAAAGGAGTCTCCTGGTATTCACCTGAGCAATCGAGATTGCTAGGTTTCCCGCAATCGAGAAACCCAGCTAATAGCTGCCCAGCTGTCACATCCCTTATTGGGGGTCATGTGATCTAAATGGGCATGACTTCCAGACAAGAATCTAAGAAGATGCTGTCGGCTTGGAAAACAAGTTCTTTTGACATGTATTCTGACTTTAAAAAAAACATTAAAGAATAACCCTCTTTACCAAGAACCACCAGCCAGGCATCTGTGGAGCTTCCCATTAAAGTCAGTGGAGGTCACTTGGATATGACAGGCATAAAATAAACTGTGTATTTAGTCATCTAGCCGTACACACCAGAAAGAAGCCTAATTTTAAGAAGGCCAAGATGTTCTAACTGTTTTTGTAAGAATGGCCGATGAAAGTAAATGCATGTAACTGAGTATAATAGGCCTCAGATATTTGCAGGTAAATTCTACACATCATAGTTGGCAGAGAACGGTACGGCACCATTCACAGGGGCAGAAGTCTGGAAAGCACCTGCCCGCCCTTCTATAGGTGTCTGCAGGGAAGGGGGCTTTACTTTCCCTCCTAAGTTCCTTGTGAAGGGTGGGAAGTTAGGAAGCAGGGTAACTCCCCCCAAGTTAGCCAGCTAATAGGAGGAACCGGAGGCAAACATCCCAATACCGGAAGTGGCGTTTGTAACATCACTTCCTGTCGTTTTCCCCTATTCAGTAACAACTTGACAGGTAACCGGTAATTATGTCTGGTAGTGTGAGAAATAATTGCACCCTAAGCAAAAAAAAACATCCCTTAACAAGGCTGCAATAACATCCTAAACGCTAGAGAGGGAAGCCATAGAGGTGGCAGTGACTGTCCACCAACAATGATGCAGCTCATTGGCTATGTTTTCACGTTCGCATTTTGCTGTGGTTTGAATCATGTGTTTTCATCCAGTGATCTCCCGCAGTCTCCAGCAATTCAAACCACGGGCATGGACCTTCAGGTAAGCCATGTTTCAGATTGTGGCCTGAATTGCGGCCGACCGCAGCTGTGGAGCTGACCCCATTCAAATGTATGGGCGCGATTTCCTGCGATCTCCACCCAAGTGATAACAAGCCCATAGAGGGACCATTCTGTTTGAGCTCCCAATTTAAGGTGCCCATACACCTTTAGATCTCTCTGTCAGATATCCTTTATATCTATCAACAACTATGTAGTATAGGGTCCTCTGTGATTGAACACAGGTAGACTTGATGGTTTAAATGTCCCTCATATTACATGGTTTTGGTAAAACAAAAGGAAAACTTAAGGATACCTGACAGAGAAATCTAAAGGTGTATGGGCACCCTTACAAAGCATCAGGTCGGTCACATCACAGAGATCCCAATGTACTGCACAGTAATGTTTGGACCTCCTGTACTGCTGCTGTAATTATACCTCCAGAAAAACCCAGCTCCATAGTACAATGTCTGCAAATCTTATTCTGTGGGTTCAATTGCCCTATAAATCCCAAGGCCGGAAATTATACACATAGGGCCATTTCACACTTTGAAAAGCCTTTGTTTGAGCTTAAGCAATTAATCCCATTAGGTTGAACAGGGAACCAACATGTTGCTAAACCCTGTACAAATTCTGTTACTTTGGATGGGGACGGTTATCGGGGCGACATCAATGACGCAGCAGTGCTGCGCCACGATATCGAGGAAATGCGCACTGCACAGATTGGGAATCAGTTGCACAGGAATCTACCCATGTATGCCGAGCATAGGTGTGAAATGGTCCTTAAAGCGGATGTAAACATAAAAAATAAAAACCTGAAAGAAATAAAAATATATGCATAGCTTACCTCCATGCAGCGTTCATCCAGGGACAGGAACCCCTAAAGCAAAAAATGAAATCCTCACCTTTCCTGCATGCTCCCTCCCATGCTGCCATACCTGGAATGTCCAATCCTCCTAGAGTGACGTCTACTCTCCTATGTCACCTTTTGCGCAGCGCAAGTCACCGAGGAGGTGGAGCGCTGCTGGATTTTGAACGTCTTGCCGGGTTAGTACTTTTACTTTGGATCTCCGATCTGCCCTGTTATCGCCACCTCTGGTACTGACAATAGAATCAGAGGTGGTAGGTCCGCTTTAACCTGTGATCCTCCATTTGTTTTTCTAGATCAACCTTCATAAACTGCTGTTGTAACATTGTTTATGCTGATTTGCAAGTACGGTAATGTGCACGTCCAGCGGAGGGAAACAAGACAGGCAGTGGCAGGAACACGCATTAACATAAAGAAGCAAAAAAGCAGTGATAAGAGCTAGCTAAAGGTACCCATACACGTTGCGATTTTTCGTGCGATTTTAGCCCTTCCGACCGATCCGGTCGGTCGGGCAGGTCGATCGTTCGGGATTCGTAACATGCAAATGTAGTCCGACCGATGCTGTTTTTAGAAAATCGGCCGAAAAGTCGGTCGGGTCCCGAATGATGATGCCCGTAATTTTCAGTCGGTCGGCCACATTTGAAAGAGACGTTTAAAAGATTCCTGATACAACTGGCCGATCGGTCGGTGACTAATCGGGTGAAAAATAGGGCATCCGACCGACTTTTAAAAATAGCAGTAAAGCAAAAATCGGGAGTCGAATATCGAATCGGTCCACGAAAAATCGCAATGTGTATGGGTACCTTAACATTGTTTCCTAGAAGCACATTTCCTGAATATGGGTCCGCACTACACCGCCCCAGCGGTGATGTATTCGCCGTGTCAGCAATACTGCGTCCTATACGTTTCTATTACAAACTGCGCCCGGAAACACACCAGACGCGGTTTGCGCGCATCACCGTGTTTCTGGTGTGTCAACTGGACACCCCCGGATCTCCATGCCAACAGCTGCTGCGCCACCCCCAAACTCGGGAATGACACGCCAGTATAGACTGGCACGTCATTTACCATAGGGCAGTGGTTCCCAAACTTCCCAAACCCCCCCCCCCCCCCCCCCCCCCCCCTCCCCCCTGTTTCCTATTCAAACAGGTTAAGAATGAGGGCCTATGTACCACAATGCCCCACCACATTTATGCTAAGCCCTGCAAGACCTGGTGATAAATAGGAAGTGATATAAATCAGGGCAGGGGCATGCGAACAGACAAATATATATGATGTAAAAGATATATATATATAAAAGATAAAAGAAGGGTGAGAACAGTAATCGCACATTACAAGAGGTGAGATGTGAAGTTGTAGTGTCATCATGGACACAAGCAGTGCTCATTAGCTTGATCTCCTGCATCCTCTACTCAGATGCAGAACCAATTGTCCTGCATTGTATGGGATGAGAGGTTGCAGGTTCTGTGAGGTTAGTTACTAAACAAGGATATGAAGCTAGGCACTATGCGGGAGGGGTTACGTAAGGAAGGGGTCATGCACTAGTGCGACTTCAATTCGCATGCAACAATTGCGGGTGGCTTGCGACATTTGCATGGGCTTGTCCCCACTTGAGCAATCTCCTGCGATCAGGGGAGATCGGGAGCGTTTTTGGCTGTGATTTTCAGCCGCACCCGTTCGCCCCTGATCGTGCCCATAGAGAATGAATTAGGACGCGATTTTTATCTATGGGCGCAATCAGACGCGATCGGGTGTGACCACCTGTGGCCCGTGATCAAAAACTAGGTGAGCGCGGGCAGAATCGCGGACGATCTCAGCAGTGGGGATAAGACCATTCAAATGAATTGGCGCGATTGCCGTGCCGCAAATAATATCGACCCTCTATCTGAATCAGGCTCCTTGCGTGTTTGATCTTAGACATGAATGGACGCAATAAAAAAAATTGCGCATGGCCCCAATTTTGTTATCGCGCCCATTCATTCTCTATGAGCGCAATAAGGGGCGATCTTGCATAATGCACTTTTTTTTTATAAATCGCAGCGCCTGGTCAATTGCACGTGTCGTGCCATGACTGATCGCTCTGGTGAGAGTGCTGTAGGTAGGATAATGTTTAAAGAACACCAGCGTGACAGAAGGGGAAATGTTAGTATTATTTATGTCTATTCCCTTATAAACATGAATATCACATAACTATACAAGGAGAGACAGTCACAAGCCACCAGAGCAAGTAGGGAAGCTTAGGAGTTGGAACACATAACACTGTGTAACTTGTAATGCTACGATCTTAATCTGCAAATGAGGCTTGAACAAAGATCTGAAAGCGAGGCTTGAACCGCATGGCACAGAAGTGAGGCGTAGAATAAGAAAAGATTTGAAAGCGAGGCTTGAGCCGAATGACCCGGAAGTGAGGCTTAGAACGCAGTACCGTGCTCCAGATCACAGAAGGAGTGTTTGCATCTCTCCTCACGAACAGTAAGGGGGAGATGGAAGTTATGATATCACGGAGCACGTGAAGACTTCTGCTGTCCGCCACGGTGAGGGCGATGTGACGGGGTACAAGGCGGCATATGCATAGCACAGGTAACTTAGAGTACATCAGAGCCATGCTGGGCAGTAGAAGAAATGGCTGTGTTAGCTCCAGCACCCAAACAATATTAATAATAGGTATAAGATCACTGCTACAGCTTATACCCTGTATTATGGGGGGGGGGGGGGGGTTGTGTTGGGGGGGGGGGGGGGGGGGTTGGTGGGTGGGTGGGTGGGGGGGGGGGGGGGAACAATGAAAATCTGGACCATAGTGTTTCCGGATCATGAACAATCGTTCTTTTTGATCCGATTCAGTTCCGTTTAACCGGAAGATCCGATTCATCTAAGGAGCTGATCCGTGGAGAACACTCCCTGTCAGTCTATTGCCTAGGTGCCAACCTGATGCCCGGGGCCGCATGCGCCCTTTGGTTGTTGTTTCGGGATGGACCTCCCTGGTCCTCCCCATAGCGCCTCCAAACCTCAACCTGTTTATGGTCACACACTGACCCAGCTTTCCTAATCCACTTTGGTGGTCCTACATCAGTAAAAATTGTCCCAATGTTGACCACAGAAACCAGGTCCTACATATAGCGATTGCACCCAGAGGCAGGAGGGGGGTTGTTTTGACTGCTGTCGAGATCTGTTCCCCCGCCTGCTGAGATATGTTATGAGGGTCGGATTGATGTTAGGTGCGTCCCTTTAGTGATGGCTGAGGGCCGCCCTTGTGGCCCTGCTTATCACTCGGTTGCCCACACTGTCTATGGTGAAGCTAGAGCAGCCTCGCTCTCCTGCACCAGGGAGCTGTGTAATCTGATTTCTATAGTGAGCTCATTCCCAGCCCCTGACTCGTCTCATGTCTATAGATTTTAAGAAACTGAACGAGTCAAACGAGTTAAAGAATCGAATGAGTCAAATGATTCAAATGAGTCAAAGATTCAAATGATCTACAATGTACTCATTCATTCTTGTGAGTTTAAAAGATCCTTCCTGTTGTTCCATGCATTAGACCTCCTTGTATAATGTCCTTCTCCTAACAGTGTTAGCAAGAAGACCATTGTACACAGAGACTATGCCTTTGGTGCAGCTGTGATCAGAAATACAAGAAATTAACTGACCAGATTTAAATTAGAGGAGATCCTCAAAAGCAGATTGACTTAACAAAACCCTTTAGAAATCAAATTGGCTTCTTAAAAGAACATTAACTATAAGTTTTTACTGCCTGCTAATAGGCAGGTAAAAAACCATAGGTTACATTTGGGCCTTGACAACTTATATCCTTACCAATTCATGTTCCCAGGGGTCCTGTTTCCAGTGTGACTCCCTTCCCTGCCTCCTGGTCCACAGGCGGTCCTTGTCAGTGTCGCCGCTCTGATGACGTCTCACAGTGCCGCTAATGGTTTCCAAAGATGGACGAGCCGGCTCCATACTCCAATAGCGCGCAGCGGGGTGCATGATGGTCCGATACCTGGATCTTTAAAAACCCAGAAGTGGACCATCAAAGGAGGCGAAACTACTATCATCAGAGGAGAATGCGGGCACAGGTGACATGAGGCATCCCAAAAGGATTCCCCCCTCTGCCACCACTCACTTCAACAACACGCCCCTGGGATGCCCCCCCCCTTTTTTTTTCTACAGGGGATAGATAATTCACATTTCAGTCAGGGTTTTTAGAGAATAAACCTTTTTTTTTATTTATTCAAGAACGAACATTGACAAACAGTAACGTATAACGTTTCCTCATATTACCTCCATTCATATTAAGTGTAAACCCTATTAAATATTTAACTTTTTCCTAGACAATACTTTTTTTTAAATAACAAGTTTTTAGCAAACAATGAGATCAATAAAAAATACAAAAAATATAACAAAGTGCCTCATATATTAGCTGGTGTTTCACTCAATGTTGCATTAAGAAAATTATCTGCCTAACTTTATTGTACCTCACCTGTTTCTTCTTCTTTCATTATTCTCTGGCCCAGCTTTTGAAAATATTCTTTCTGCAGGCACTGAGTACGACTATGCAAAGTTTAGTCCTTCATAAGGTTACAGCGTTGATAAATGGGTTTGCCTTGCTGTCCACTAGGCCAAAGGGTCTTCTGTCCTTGGAAGGAGGGACTCGCAGATAACCTCCTCATTTCTGACGTTGGAAGTGAAGTCCGGGTTAGAGACGGTAACTGCCAATCGGCAACTCTCTCATTGAAGTCTGCCCAGAAAGAAGGTTGTTGCTCTGACTGAAGAGGACTGAGGGTCTGTAACTGCCAGTATGAGTTGATCTTTACTTGTGAAGTCATACTATATGCAATTCTTGCAGGCAGCCATCGTTATACTTTGAGGCTTCATCAGCTGCTACTGGTCTGAAATGCCTTTTGCTTAAATCTGGGTCCCAGGAGGGTTGCCTCACAGCCAGAAGTCTAAAGTCTCAATCTGGTAAAGAGCGTTTTTGTTGCATTTCTCGAAAGGCTTTCATCCTTTTCATAACAGTACCATGATTTGACGATAACACCATGTAATCTCTGGAACGGCTTGTTGCAGTCCCCTTGCCATCAAATTCTTTCGATGGCAGTCACTATCTTGTAAATGAGAAAAAAATGACAATACTAAAATGCATTTAATAGACCTACTTTTGGGCCTTGTGATTTGAACTGCAACACATTAATCAACACCTTCTGCACTGATTTCCATAGTAACCTCTTCAAAGGGCTTTCAGTACTTTCGATTGCAGCTTTTTATGTGAGTCCCACTCCTCAAGCGTCAGGTTGGAAGGGTGGGTTTGACACAAAGCAAGTGTAGCAATAATCGCTTCTTTTTTAGTCCCAAAAATCTTTCAGCATGTAGTAATGTGACCTTCCATCTTGTTGCTACACTTGCTTCATCTCAGCTCCTTCAAGGCCATTGCCTTTGTGTGGCCTTCAGTCTTTCACTTCCAACTTGGCTTCTGTTTCACATATTCTACTATGTTTTTTAACCTTTCCACCGTCTCCTGAATGTGTTTTTAAACTTTCCTCACCATTACGTTCAATGTGTGGGCAAAGCATGCCAAATGCTTCCATCCAAGATTCCGGATAGCCGCTTTTATGTTGCTGTCTGGCATTGTCAGAGGTACATGCACACTTAAAGGAAACATTGAATACGTACACCTCGTTGTGATGCCCCACTCCCCCCCCCCCCCCCCTTTATTTTCGCCTCTCCCCCCCGCCCCCCCCCCCCCCCCCCCGCCCCGCCCCCCCCCCCCCCCCCCTCCCCCCTCCGTCCCCCCTACCCCCACCCCCCCCCCCCCGCCCCTCTCCCCCCCCCACCCCCCCCACCCCCCCCCCCCCCCCCCCCCCCCCCTCCCCCCCCACGCCCCGCCCCGCCCGGACGCGCCAGCCTGTGAGTCAGCACCGTTACCCCCCCCCCCCCCCCCCCCCCCCCCCCCCGCAGCCCCCCCTCACCCGGCCCTGATGTGCCTCCCTCCCCCCCCCCCCCCGCCCCCAGCCGCACCCACGGATACGGATTTCAACGACCACTGGCGACCAGGGACTAGTCCTCCCCCCGGGCTCCTCCCCCCGCCGCCCCCTTCGCCCCCGCACGCCCCCCACCCCCCCCCCACTCGTCGGGGGGGGGCTCGGGTTTTCCCCGGCGCTGGATTGCGGCACTGCGTTATGAAAGTCCCCCCCCCCCCCCCCTTCTCCCTACATCAGCTCCTCCCCCCGCCCCCCTCCCCAATTTCAGTCTCCACCCTCAGTCCCCCCCCCCCCCCATCGGGCACGCCCTGCCGCCCGCTCCGACCGCCCCTCTGTCAATGCTGTTGGGTCTCCCCGCTTACCCCCTCCCCCCGCCCCCCACCCATCCGCCTGGGCGCGCCCCCCCCCCCCACCCCCGCCCGCCTGCCCCCCAAGGCTCGCGTGCCGCGCACCCGCCGCCGTCCAGCCGCCCCCCACACCCCCGCCCGCCCCCCCCCGGCCCCGTCCACCGACCCCCCGCCCCCCCCTCCCCGCCACAGCGGGGTTCCTTCTCGCGGGGTGCGGGCGGTGTAGTCGGCTGTTTTGTTGCAGTTTGTGGATTGTGGTGGCTGGGGGGTATGTGTGGGCGAAGGGTCTGTCGTCTGCTGTTCCGCACGCCGGAGCTACCCACCCCGCCGGGGCACCCCCGCCCCCCCATGCCGACTCAGCAATTCCGTCCGTGCAGGATTGGTGGTGCTGCGCCTGCTCGGTGTGTCTGACTGCAAAGAGGAAAAGCGGGTTCCCGTAGCGGTGTGGGGGCAGGGGTGGGTACTGTTTGTTCCCCGCGGGGCCCCGCCCCATCCCCGCCACCACTCTATCTATAATGATGAAAGAATGATTGGAATAATCGTTAGGTAGTAGTGCGGCGAGGGGCACAGACGTCCCTTTGTTGTTCCCCGCCGCTCCGCGCCGCCCCCCGGCCCCGCCGAACTGGTCTCTCCTCTCCGCCTCCCACCGCCGACTCGCCCGCTCCGCCCGCCGCCTCCACGCCCCCACCCGCTCCCCCCCTTTCCCCCTGCGCGTCCCCTCACCCCCCTCCGCCCCGCCGGCCGTCCCCCGCCGCCCCCCCCCCATCCCTCTCCATCCGCACCCGTGCCTGACCGAAACAGGAAATTTGGGCGCTCGGTTCGGGGTGGGTGTGGAGTTAGGTTGGGGTGCTATAAAGGCCGTCCCCCCCTCAGGCTCGGTTTTTTTTTATCGTTGATGTGACGGGAAAAGCTGTGAATCCCCCGTCCCCGCTCGCGGGTGCGCGCGCGTGTGGGGAGAGTAGTCCGGACCGCCCCCCCCGCGGCCACATGACCTCCCCCGGTCTAATAAGGGCTGGGTCCCCCGCCCGTGGATTCTTCGCCCCCCCCCTGATCGCGGCGGGGGCTTTTGTTTTATGGGGTGGAGGGTTTGGGTGTTCTGGGCTCTCCCCACTCGCCCCCCTGTATAGTGCCGGTGCGTCCGTTTGTCCCCCCTCCTCCCCCCCCCCCGAGCCTACCCCCCCCCCCCCCCCTACCCCCCCCGCACATCTCCCCCCCCCACCCCCCTCCTCGCCTACGCCGCGAGCCCGCGGCCCCCGCCCTCCCCTCGGCCTCCCCCCCTCCCCCTCCTTCTCCGCTGGTAGAGAGTGCTAATCCCTGACGGTATAGATAGGCGTGGGTGTTGTGACACTGGGGTATCCAGTGGACCGATTGTGTTGCTCGTCCTCCTCCTCCCCCACGGCCCTGGCCCTTCACGACGGAAACCGTTTCCAGCCGCTCCCTACCCCCGCCTTGTCCGGTGTCCCCCGGCTGCCCCCGTCCCCGCCTCCCCCCCTGCCCCCCCTCGAAGGCAGGAAACTACAGCGGTTTGTGTTCTCACTGGCCGTGTTGGAGTGTATGGGGTGGGGAATGGTACTGTGGTTGCTTGGGGGCGGTTCCCGCACCCCCCGACCCCCTGCCTCGCGCTGGAGGAGGGACTCGGGTTTTGTGTGTTGCAGTTGCTATCGGGCGAAGAGTCCTCCCTGCCCCCCCCGCACCCCCTCGCCGCCCCCCCCCCCCCGCGCGCGCGCCCCGCCGCCCCGTCCCCCTCTTTGGTGAGTTGTTCGGCCGGTAGGCATCGGTGGCGATCACCGCCCCCGACCACCAGCCACCTCTCCCCCCTCCCCCCAAGACACCTACCCGTTCCCCCCGCGCCCGCCCCCCGCCCCCGCCTCCGCACCCCCCCCCCCCCCCACCACTGGCCCCCCTCCCCCGCCTCCCCGCTGACCGCCCCCTGCCCCCCCCATTGGCGCTGCTCAGAGTGCCCCGCCCCGCCCTCCAGGCCCTGCCCCCGGCCGCCCCCCACCCCCGGGCTGCGCATTTTTTATGGAGGAGAGTCCGCCCGCCTCCTCCCCCCCACCCCTCCCCCCCCCGATGCCGTGCTTTGGGCTAAGAGCGGGGTCCCCCCGCCGGTCTCGGTCCCCGACCCGACTGGTCGCGGACGTTCCCCACCCCCACCAGCGCCCCCTCGTCGCGAGGCTGTCGCTCCCACCCAGGGAGATGCCTGCCCGGCGCTGCGCCCCACCGCCCCCCCCCCTCCCACCCCCCCCCCCCGCCCCCCCCACCCGCCCCCGGCCCCCCGGTCTCCCCGGAAGTGTTTTGTATTTAAATAGCAAAGTTCTGAGTTGAGTTTCCTCGGACACTTGTGAGACTGCAATTAGGTAGCAGGCTGTTATGTTGTGATCGGGGGGGGGCGAGAATTCCCCCCCCGGGGGGTGGTCAGTGGAGCAGGTTAGAAAACATGGTTGGGATTACTATACCCCCCCCGCCCCGGCACCCGGGCCCCCCCTAGCACACCTCTGTCCGCCACCCCCGCGGCCCTGGGGGCAGGACTAATTTGTCATCCCCCGCCCCCCTGCCCCCCCCCCACCCACCCCTTCGTGCCCGCCACCCCCCCGAGGCTCCGCGGGTCGCCCCGGCCCCGCATCCCCCGCCCGTCGCCCGCGCGCTCCCCCAGCCCTCGCCCCTCCCCCCCTCCGGCGCCGCCGCCGGAGGTGTGGTTGGTGTCACAGCCGGTTCCGGTGGACAGTCGGTGTTCCTCTCGACCCCCCCTCTCCTCCGCCCCGCGCCTTCCTGCCAGCCACTTGCGGGCCCCCCCCTCCCATGATCTTGTTAGGGGAGTTCAGGATCTGAGTTAGTTCAGAGGTATGTCGGTGGGGAGTTATTTGTTGTCTTGTTTGTTTTGTGTCGTTTTGGGCGGATGTGTCTCCCCGCCCCTGTCACCCGCCTCGACCCCCCCCCCGTCGAGACCGGTTGTAATATGAATAATTGCGAAATGATTTGTTATAGGGTGAATTACGGTGTGTCCTCGCCCGCCTTGTCCGCGCCGCCCACCCCCCCTCCTCGCCCCCCCCCTGACGCACGGGAGTGGCCCCCTCCCCCCCCACCCACCCCCCGGGCGGCCCTACCCACCCTCCCCCTGCTCCGGGCCACCGCGCCGCCCCCCCCCCCCCCTCCCCGGCGTCCCCCCCCTCGTCTCCTGCCCATCCCCCCGGTCCCGCCGCTCCACCGCTCCCACCTCCCGATTCGTGTTGGGGGGGTGCGCTGGTTATTCCGCACGCCCTCTTTTTCCGCCCCCCCCCCGTGGCTTTGCGGTTGCGCCCGGAGAGTCGGAATAGCAGGACTGCGGGTTTTGTTATACTCGCCCCCCTCCCGCTCCCGCGCCCCCCCTGCCCCCTCCCCCCTCCCCCTCCCCCCTTACACCCCCTCCCTGGTCCGGCCCCGCCCCATGTCCGGCATTGGTCCCCCCCGTACCCCGCCGCCGCCCCCCCCCGCCCGCCCCTCCCGCCGACTGCCCCATCCCCTCGCGGGGCCAGGGCCCCCCCCCCCGCCCCCGCCACCGGCGCCCCCCCGCCACCCCCTCCCGCCCCCGCCCAGCCCAACCCCGCCAGCACTGGTTGGGTGAGGGTCCCCACCGCTCCCCCCACCCGCCCCGCCCTCCCGCCGCTCCCCCCCCCTCCCCCCCCCTGAGCGCGTCGGCAGATAGATATCTGAGTGTGGGGTCTGCTCTCCCGCCGGCCCCCCCGCCCTTCACCTCCCCTCCACCCCCTGCCCCGGCCCGCCCCCCCCCCCCCCTCGCCACCACCCCGCCGCTCCCGCCCCACCTCCTTTGTTCTGGCGATATATTGGGCGGGTCGGATAAGATTATTCCCACCCCCCGCTGTGCCGGGTGCCCTAACTGGGTTAGCGTTGGTGGATGGGAGTATTACATAGCGTAGCATGAGCCCCCCCGGCCCCCCCCGCGCCCCAGCCCCCCCCCCGCCCTCCCCCCACTCCCCCACTTCTCCCCCCCACCCCGCCGCAGCCATCGCGGTCGATTTACATTTAGGCGGGAGTTAGGCTCGTGGTGGAGGGTGCACCTGACTTGGATTCCGCCTCCCCCGCCCCCCCCGCCCGCCCCGCCCCCCCCCCCGCCGCCCGCCCCCCCCCCACCCCGGGCGCGCGCTCGACCTCCCCCCCGCGTAATCTGAAAGGGTAATATATTTTTTCGCCTCCCCCCCTCCCCCCCCCCCTTGCCCCCACAGTCCCACCCCAACGGCGGCGATCCCCGCGCAGCGGCGCCCCCCCCCCGGCCCCGCCCCCGCGGTCCATCCCGCCCCCGCTACCGCCCCAGGAGTGATTAGGTTTCCGCCCCACGGTGTGTCGGGAGGGTGAGCATCGGACGTTTCGGTGGGGAGTTCTTTCTAGGGTGGTGGACAGTTCCACCGTCCCCGCCCCGCGCCCCTATTGGTCGGAAGTAGGGAGGGCACGCCCCGCTGCGGTGATCCACACCTCCCCCGCCTCCCCCGCCTGCCACCCCCCTCTGTAAACCGCCGAGTTCCCCCCCTCCCCCTCCGGCTTGCGTCTCCCCGGCCCCTCCCCTCCGCCCACCAGTCCCCGCCCCGCCCCCTCCCACCCCCCCCCCGCCCCCCCCCCCCCCCCCGCCGCCCCGTCCCCGCCCCCACTCCCGCCCACCCCCTAGGGTTATTGGTTCGTGCTCCGCTCATTTTGTGCTGAGTCCCCACCCCGTGCCCGGCCCTCCCCCTGCCCGGGCGCCCGGCACGGGGATAGTTGGGCGTTGGTTATGTCGGGAAGCCTGGGTCCCCCCCCGGCCCGCGCCCCCCCCCGCCCCCGGCTGGTATTTCCTCCCCGCTCCCCGCGGTCCTGTGTGTTATCTGCGCCCCCCCCTGCCCTCCCCCACCCGGCTCCCCGCCCCCCGCCCCTGCTTTTGGGGTCCCCCCTGCGATCGCTCCCCCCCCCCTCCCACCAGCTCCCCATGGCAGGGACTTCATCCCTCCCCCCCCCCTCCAGACCGCCGCCCCGGTGCTGATGGTACCGATGGGTGGTTCCCCCGCCGGCCCACCCGCCCCGCGCTGTGCCCCCTCCCCCCTCCCCCCCCGCCGACGCCCCCCCGCCCACCCACTCTTGCGGTTAGGGGTATTCGATAGTGAGAATTTCTCCGCCGCTCACTCATCCCCGCCCTCCCCCCCCCCCCCCCCCCCCCCCCGCCCCCCGCCTGCTCCCTCTGCAGGGTGGGTGCTCCGTTTCTCCCCCCCCTGCGGCCCCCCCCTCGGTGTCTCCCTCCTCCCCCCCCCCCCCGCGACCTGTGTAGGTTTGCCGGGGGGTTTCCCCCTGAGCCCCTCCGCTCCTCCCTGCCGGCCCCCCCCCCCCACCGCCCCCCCTCTAGTTCAGCGGGGCTCGGCCGCCCTCGCCGCCCCGGCGTCCCCCCCCCGCCGCGCGGCACATCCCCCGCTCCCCCCCCCCCCCAGCCCCCCCTGCCTCATCCTGTAGGGGTGTTGCCCGCCCGGCTCCCGCCCCCCCGCGCGACCCTCCCTCCCTCCCCCCCCTCCCCCGACAGTGCCCCCCCCGCCCCCCCCCCGCATCCCCCCCCTCCCACCTGCGACTTTGTGGGGTGTGTTGTTCCCCCCGCCTCCCTCCCCCCAACCCCGCCCCCCCCCCGCCCCACCCTCCCCGACCCCCACGGCCCCGCTCAATCCGCGCCCCGCCGCCCCTTCGCAACCTCCCCGCCTTAGAGCATGTTCCGTCGGTCGCCCGCGCCCCCCTGCCCCCCCTCCGCCGCCCCCTCCACCGACGCCACCACTCTTGCCCCCTTGTTTATTAAGTTCCTCTGCCAATTGTCAGCTGTGTGCCGCTGTAAATGAGAGCAGCCAACAGACATTACAAAAGTTTGAAACTGTCATCCAATATAATGACAAGTCACTGCCATAGAACTTGTTGTTGTGCGTGATGTCCAGCAGTCAGTTGTCAAACGATCACAGCAAGGCATTGCCCTACTTTCACCATTATTATCAGCTTGAATATTGTTGTACATCTGAGGTAAGATACTTGCTGATAGTGTTTTTTCTGTTTGGAAATTGTATGAAGGTATACGGTTTTCACAAAACTTTTAAATCCCCTCCCGAGGGGGCCATTGGTGCTCTCAAATTATCTTTTCATCTGACTTTGCGAGACCTTTGTGTAGCAGGGTAACAACAGATGTGGTGGTATAGTAGTATTAGTACTAGTCGTGATTGTGTAGGAGTGCTGCTGACACTGCCAACTGAGGTAGACGAAAAAAAAGCGTGGATTCACAGACGGATGTGGATATTGCTGTACCTCTCTTCATAAGCTTAAGGGACGTTTGTTCTTAGATGACGCCTGAAATTTGAAGTTGATCCATGACTAGCCCTAAAAAGTATTCTTGCAGATCTTGCATTTTGCCTTCTGTGGACTCAATTTCCTCAAAATTAAGCCATATATTGCTTCTTTTTTCTTGCAGCATCCTTGCTGTGACAGGCTCGCTTTATACAGGAATCTCAGGCTAAAACACAGTTCTTGCTGTACCTAAAAGTCCCTCTGCTATCACACAAATACGCCAGCCCACATACAGGTAGTCCTGAAGATTGGAAACCAGCGTGATGGGGAAGCAATGCATTATGGGGTTGCTCAGCCAGACCATGTCACTGGAGGGCTGTAATCAGATAGAACATCACAACTGTGTCATGCAATTACGTTATGTTCACTTCTGCAACAAAAGCATAGTCTCTGGTACTTGTTTCTTTTCTTCTAATAACGTTTCAGAAGGACTTTGTACATGGATCTAATGCCATTGACACACGGAGGATCCTTTAACTCAAATAACTGATGTCATGTGATCATTTGAATCATATATGTTTTTAACGAACGGACTCATTCATTTCTTAGACTCCCTATACTGCTGTCTGTTCATATAAAGGCCTTCTTGATGTTATAGTGTTATCTTATGTACATGTTTATGACCACCGCTTGTTTTATACCCTAGTCCTCTACATTCCAATAGGTTGCAAATGTGTGATTTGTCTGATATTTCTTCTGTCTACACATAGACCAAATGCCAAGGAAAAAATATGTTTAATGTGATATACCTCAGAAGACTGTGAACCGACACATGCTGTTGTCAATTCTATGTAAAGTTATTACTTCTGTCAAATGTTCGTTCTTGAAAATAAAAAAGGTTATTCTCTAAAACCCTGTTCTTAAATGTGTATTATCTATCCACTGTAGAAAAAAGGGGGGGGGGGGCATCCATGGGGTGTGGCGTGATTGTGGCAGAGGGGGGAATCCACTTTTGGATGCCACCGGTGCCACCTGTGCCCGCATTCCTCTCTGATGGCTGATCGTGTTTTTTCGCCTCCCTTTGATGGTCACTTCGGGGTTTTAAGATCCCGTGTTCGTGACATCATCACACACCCATCGCTGCTCGCTGTTGGAGTATGGGCCGGCTTTCGTCATCTTTGGAACTCATTGAGAGCATGTGAGCGTCATCAAGCGGCGCTCTGACAGTACCGCTTTGGACCTAGGCAGGGCAGGGAGTCTGACCAGACCCCTGGACCATGGAATTTGGTAAGGATATAGTACGGTCAATGCCACTGTAACCTATTGTTTTTTTACCTGCCTATTAAAGGCAGGTAAAAACTATGGTTATGTCCCTTTAAGAAGCCAGTTTTGATTTAAGGTTACAAAGCGCTTGAGGAGCTCCTCTAATTTAACTCTGTCATGTAATTTTCTGTTATTTTATCACGCTTGCACCAAGCATGTCTCTGTGTACATTTTTCTTCTGCTAACGACTGTTAGGAGAAGTACGTTCTACAAGGATCTATGCATTGACCACGTAAGGATTTCTTTTAACTCAAAGAACTGAATGAGTCATGTATATCATTTGAATCATTTGACTCTTTGATCTTCATTCTTTTTACTCGTTCATTCTTTAGACTCTATAACACAGAGTCCATGGGGCGGGGCTAGCTCACTCTAGAGTCGTTACACAGCTCCCTGCCGTATGGGAGTCTAAGCTTCAGGTCTGCAGAAGGAAATGAACCGAAGATCCGATTCATGACTCGGATCATTTGAGTGATCTGATTCAAATGATCCTAGTCATGTAAAAGATCCAACTCCTTGCTACTGGACATGAGGGGGACCCCTAAGGATTACATTGTTCCTGATCATTCTACACCTTTGTACCTCTGTCATAGACAAAGCTGGAAAAGGGAGGACATTGCAAAAGTGATCAATCAGAGGCACAAATGCTGAACAGTTTTTAAGAACAGCTCATTTCCCCCAAATAAATATATTGTTCTAATATAAATTGTGTATAATGACAATACAGCAAAGTAATAGAACTGATGCTGTGTTTGCAAGGAAACAAATCCTCGGTTCAATGGTTGGTTATCCTGAAACCTGTTTACAAAACCAACTCCCCCTGAGCTGGGAATCAGGTGTACTTGCCTATCCTTGGCAATGATTCTGATTCGCTGTGGCTCCACCGATCGCTTCGGGGGCGGCACCATAGATCTCCATTTGATGAAGGTGGTGCCGGTTTTCTGTAGAGGGGAGCAGGGAAAATCAGCAGGGTACTCTGCTTTGAGTGCCCATACCGTTGAAAACTGCACGATACAGGCTTACCACTAGGGAGGTTGAGGAACACTGAGAAATCAGTATTCTGTGGAATAACTTTGGTTTGCAATCTCAACTTTCATGGCTTTTGGCTGCACTCCACCAGTGTTTTAGGTTTCTGGGTAACTTCCTACAACTCTTTCTTCAAACAATCAAATAGTTCATCTTTGTTGTTGTGATTCCAGAGGTTTTCAAAAGCACTGCTATCTGGAGATCTGGCTGGCGAAGATGGACCCTTGATTTGGTGATCCTCAATCCAGACCTTGATACCCCTGGCTGTGTGGTGTGAATAATTGTCCTGCAGGACATGTGTTTCATTCATGCATCCTTTACAAAGACACATGTGCATCATTACCATCTTGCTGATGCCCCTTATAATTATCACTAACCCTCCATATTTAACAGTTGGTGTAAGGGTTGGTCTCCGTCACTGAAAGCAGCAGCGCTGATGCCCACAAGCAGGGTGGGAAGTTGGAAGGGAGAGTAATGCCCCATATTAACACTTGTGCAAGTTGGAAAATATAAATGAAAAAACTTGTTGGAAGCTATAAGGGAGGGGACATAACACTTACCTGATCGTGCTGAAAGTCATGCAGCGGAAAGTCACTTCAGACATTTGGAATGTGGAAGTGACACTCCGCACAGGCACTTCCGCATTCCAAATACATGAAGTGACACTTTGCGATGTCACTTCAGGGGTCATGGATCTAAAATGGTTGAGAAGCACTGGTCTAACCATAAGTTGATGGTGTTAGGCAAAGATGAACATTTAACTCAGTCTCAGTATCCTACTGAGCAAACCTCAGTGTGACTTTTCTCGGTTTCTCACTGAGGAAGGGCTTTTAATTGGCTTTGCATGAGCCCTGCCTGTAGGAACCTTATTTGAACTGTTCATGCCATGCACTTAACCTTCAAACACCATGACAAGCTGGGGTAAGTTGCTGTCCACCTATGGTTCTTGAGTGACATTCAAACTCATTTGCTGTAATCGCTGTCAGTGCTAATATCTGTGGGGGTAGGTGAACTGATTTTTTTGCTCTGCTCCACTACAGTATCAATACATCTTGCTTTCATCCAAAGTCATTTGTGACTGGACATTGAAAGGAGAAGCTGCATACCAATAAGCTTATATATCTGTTCTCTTCTTCTTTGAGCATGTTGCTTGTTGGCAGGTTAGGTATTGCAGCACAACTAATCACCTCCTAGTGCTGTTCTTTCCAATGTCTGCCTTGGAGCTACTGTTCGGGAATTTTTATAATTTCTTTTTCATGATATATTCTTGAAAACAGGACTGTAATAATGCCTGGGTTTAGAGTTTAGCTTTATTCTTCTGTGTTTATAGATCAGATTCCATGTCCCTAGCACAAGATGATCAGAAGTGGTAACCGTTATAACTGGGTGCCCTCAAGTCCTGGAGAATGCAGCGGATAAACAAGAATGTTGTGCTGGCTTTGCTCACAGCTGCGAGTACCTTGTTTCTTCTGTTTCAACACTATTACTATAGATACTATATATCTGTAAAGGTAAGTGACAACTATTGCTTAAAAAAAACAAAACAAAACTGTAATGCTTAATGATTTGCCTTGTCCTCATGAGGTATATGGTAATTTTGATGTAGCTGCTTATTACTGTATATACTTGAATATAAGCACCTGAAATGTGCTAAAAAAATGAAATTGGGCTTATATGCAGGTCAAGAAATGAAAATCGTGGCATTTTGTAGGTAGACAATGAGTGAATTGCAAAGCCCCTGAATATGATATCACCATTTGCTGGAGATATAGAAAAGGGTTGTGGGAACATTTGGAAAAACAAATTATTACTTTAGCACTTGTAGTTTTTGCATAAATTATGTTCAAAGTCAAAGTTTTTTTTTTTACCTTATTTTGTACAAAAACTGCATTGGCTATAGCAATACACTTTCCTTCACAATGTTTCCACATCCCTTCTCTACATCCTCAACATGATTTATATCATGTTCAGGGGCTTTGTAATTAACTTACAAGTCTGCTAAATTAAACAATGACAACAAAAGCACATTTGCTGTGTGTTTCTGAGCCTTAGCTGCTGCCGGGTTCTACTCGAGCCATTCAGTTTTTCCAGTTTTATTTCTAAAATTAGGTACCTGGGCTTGTATTTGGATCTGCTTATACTCGAGGATATACACTATATGTTTGTGCTTTTGAACCTCCAACTCTAACCCTCTACTAAAGCAGGGTTCAGACCTGCAGATATGGGCCAGATCGATGGCCGCTTTAAATGCCGTGCGCGCACACAGCCATCTATCTGACCCACATAATATGTGCCCATCGCTGTTTTCGAGCAGGACTGATCAATCCAGCTCGAAAACAGCCATATCGGGCATGACTCTAAAAATGTCCGATGCTTTGCATAGAGACCGAACATCGAGCCGTCTGTACCCTTCTTAACTCAGTAGAGACCTGTCTTTTCCAGGAATTGAAGGAAGATTTCACTTCCTTATCAGGTGGAAATGTGGTCAACTAATGCAGCAACTATGGAGGCGCAGCACTACTCCCTCATCTAGCTCAGCCGGTGCTGTAAATGGGGACCCCATCCTAAGCAATGTATATCGAGTATTAGATAAACTTGGGGACATGATGTTTCTTCATGAAGCCAAGCATTTTACTATATCATTTTATCAAATAAACGAAAAACAAACCGCGTGCACCATAAACAGTGTGGGATTTGTACTTTGATTCAGAATTAAGACTATAGAATTTGTCATTAGCTTGTGGTGTAAGGTGACCGGATTAATTAAGATATACAATGGTACCTGTAGCACTTGCCAATTTGAGGCCAACATCCCAAAGATAATCAAAGAAAGAAAATAGCACTGAGGGCAAGTTTTCTCACTGGCCTAGTTTGTAGCACCCTATATCGGAATATCTATATATTTCTTGGGTATACACAATATACAGGACTTAAACAGCCAAATAAGTGAAACAATTACATTTTATTTTCACTAAGTAAATGATGCAAATAACCGAAACAGAAAAAAGTTGCGACTATGGGGTACTTTACAGTTGTCTGGACCGGATTCATTAGTTCTTGATCAACAACCATAACATTATTCAGTTAAACAGTTAAATGGGCACTGGTTGTTTGGGGTTGGTTTGCATTGGTCATTGGCCAAAATTCTAAAATAATTTTTTCTGGCACCCCATCCCCAAAAAAAAGTTTCTGTCTTAAAAGCTAAAAGCAATGTTTTAAAATTTTCTATTTATAAACAAATTGTATTATATTATTGTTACTACTTTTTTTTTTAGCATGGTCCAACCTTTCCCAAACTAAAAGGACCTTTGTCAGCACAAGAAGGTACCAATTGGGTAAGTGAGAACTTATTAAGAAGTATAGTATCATATAGCAGGTAGTTGTCTCACTGTTGTTTAGCATACAATGATGTTCTAGACACATTCTGGTTATTACCAGCACAAATGTATAGCATAATTAGTAGGGTTGGTTTCTTGCATATCGTCTTGACGTGTAATTCGCTCCCTGAAAATGGGGAGACCCCCTCTGTGTAGTGTACTGTGAAGGTTCTTTCCATTTTGTATAGAATTGGGAGGGCTTGTCTTGTATTTAGTTGTCTGTGACTCAGTGTTGGGAGATTTTTAGTCTGTAATTCTTCTGATGACCATTGCCATTTAACCCTCTGAGCGTTTCATGGTTTTGAGGGTTTTTTCAAAACCATGCCACGGGCAATCGCGGCGGAGCACAATGTGCTCTGCTGCGATTGCCAGCTCAGCTGAGGGATGTAAACAAAATCCGGCGTCGCTGGAGACGCCGGACTTCTGCTGACAGAAAGCGACGCCCCTCCAGTTTGACGGAGGTCTATGGCGCCGCCTACCCCGCCCCCTTCGCGTCACCGGTGACGCAATCGGGGGCGGGCCCGGAAGCATCGGCATGCTCAGCCCGAGTTAGCCGGGCGTTCCTCCGGCTAACTCGGGCTGAGTTTCATGATGCATGAAACTCAGCCCGAGTTAATTCGGGGAGAACGCTCAGAAGGTTAAGCAGGGTGGATATCCTTTTTATTTAAGACCAGTTCTGTTGATTTTATAAGGAAAGTCTAAAGTAAAGTGATTTGTTTTGAGTTTATTGCTTTTGGATAGACTAGTATGTCCAAAGCATTTTTAAAAATAGAGAACATTGTGAAATGTCCCTAAACGTCCTGGGTGTTTGTATAGCTTCGGGGTAAGTTTTTTTACAAACATAACTTCACCCCTACCTAACATTGGGTCATCTTACCTGGCGCCAGTAGCGTCCCCACTAATCCTTCCACCTTCTGTTTGGGGGGCGGATCCATTGACATGCAGGCAATGCTGGTGTTTGTCCTCACATCAAGCTGGGGGTGTGAAGGAAGGGCAGATAGTCAAAACTGATTACACTTTAATCTTTTTCAATTACCTATACCAGTCTTTTTAACAGGGGGGTAAAAGTGTGTAACGCACAGAGGGTTAAAAAGATTATTAAACCCTCATGCAAAAATATAAAATGATGTACATATACTTAAAGTTTGATTGCTTTGAATTCTTGCACTTACTGCAATCCTTTTTAATAAGCTGCCCTAATTTGTGCACTGGGCACCTCCTGTATTGTGGTGGCTACTTTAGATATTGGGACACTATGAAGTCCGGTGTGTAGGAGAGCGAGGCCTTCCATAGATAGGAGGATTGGCTCCTTAAACAGGAATGTAGGGGGAACACTGAACAAAGGAAGAGAGAGGAAATAACATAAAAATAAGACTAGTGAAGGGAGAAATGTGTTTATTTGTAAAAAAAAGAAATTTTGTTTATCTGTAAAATATTTCTTGTATAATGGAATAGTTATGTCTTACATTTAATAACTTTAAATTTACTAAATGTTTCCCCCAACATATTTGACAGATACAATCTGAATTCTGTATTAGCATTTTAAGCTCATTTATTTCTTGTTATGTTAAAGGGAAATCAACCTTAAATACAGTTGCAAGAAAAGTATGTGAACCCTTTGGGATTACGTGAAATTTTGCATAAAATTATTATTTAACATTAAACTACACAAACATTACATGTTTTCATGTTTTTATTGAACATAACATGTAAACATTCACAGTGCATGGTGGAAAAATATGTGAACCCCTAGCCTAATGACTTCTCCAAGAGCTAATTGGAGCCAGGAGTGAGCCAACTTTGAGTCCAATCATTGTGATGATATTTGTTGCTTAAGGCTAAGTTTACACTGGTGGTTTTTTACCGCCGCCCGGTTTTCGGGCGGCCGTGCCATAGGACCTCTATGGGGTCCTTAATTAGACGCCCTGTAATCGCCTGCACTGTTTTGCAGACGGCCACAGGGAGTCGTTTATCCTGCAGCTGCGGGAGCGCACTGGCGGTTTCCGAGCTGCAAGCAGCTCGAGAACCCCAGCGTACACTTAGCGTAAAGCTGTGCTTCTCTTTAAAAAAAACACACACCAGTTTTGGGTTTACTGGTTTCAAGAAGCACTGCCTGATGTGAACTACGCCTCAGAAGACCTACGATCAAGAATTGTTGTCTTGCATGAAGCTGGAAAGGGATACAAAAGTATCTCCAAAAGCCTTGATGTTCATGTGTCCACGGTAAGACAGACTGTCTACAAATGGAGAAAGTTTAGCACTGTTGCACTTCTCCCTAAGTGATGACTGCAAGAGCACAGCGCAGAGTTTATCAAGACATTTTGCAGGAAAACGAAAGACCATCTGTCTGCCAACTGCAGCTTTGCAGAGGATGGGGGATACAACGGGGAAAATTACCAAAAGCATACATGTCATTCAACAAAATAATGGCTTCAACAGAACAAAATATGTCTTCTGGAGTGGCCCAGTCAGAGTCCGGACCTCAACCCGATTGAAATGCTGTGGCATGACCTTAAGAGAATGCTTTACACCAGACATCCCAAGAATATTGCTTTACAGTTTTGTGAAGCGGTCCAAAATGACATTTGGTTGAGGTTATTGCTGCCAAAGGATGGTCAACCAGTTATTAATTCCAAAGGTTCACATACTTTTTCCACCCTGGACTGTGAATGTTATGTTCAATAGTGATGTGGTGTTTGCGAACAAGACGGCTCTAAGAGTTAATACTTGGACCCAAACGAGAGGAGCCGATGACCATCCAGCAGAGCTGAATATTCAGCAGCTCCTGCTTAGTTCCAATCTCTGATCGGGGACACTGAGTGCTGGTGTCAGAACAGCGGACAGTTCAGAGATTTCAGAGAGTTTTCTGGTCCTACTCAGCATGGAACTTTGTTGAGTTGTTTTTTTAAGTGTGTGTGTGTGTGTGTATATATATATATATATATATAATATATAATTTGGCTTTCACATTTATAACCACACTCCAGCACAAC
>CM070032.1:109910000-109921370 GCA_036250615.1 Ptychadena robeensis | reverse complement strand
AGTGAGCAGAGGCTGCTGTACCTATCAGTCAGCACGCCGGGCCCCCACGTGCTGACCGTCAGGCTCCCCTAGCTGCCCGGGCCCGGGACTGGAGTCCCCCCTGTTCCCCCCTGACGGCGGCCCTGGTCCTACACACTCTTAACAGGTTTCACACACAGCTACACAATATTTCTCTCTCTCAATCCTTCTCTAAACACTACACATGCTTCATACACATGCTTCAATCTAGTATCATACAGACTACCCTTAGGGGGCCTGCAATCGCCGACTTATATTATTTTTCTTATTATCATCCTGTTTCCATTCACACATTTAGCATCTTTGACATCACATGTACACACCAACTCAATTACATTGGTGTTCACACTTCACACAATACCTTCCTATCACACTCTTTTCTCTTCACCCTAGCTTTCTTCTCCCCCCACCCCTATCTTGGTTAGATCACACATTTTCATCACTGCACCATGCACACTACACATATGGTCAGACCCACTGTTAATCTGTCCCTTAAGAGATGACCGGGTAAGGTTCCCCATACACTTCTGTCAGATTTCCTTAAAACTCCTTTTGTTTTACCAAAACCATGTAATATGAGGGACTTTCTAAACAATCAAGTCTACCTGTGTTCAATTGCAGAGGACTGTTGTTGGTAGATCGAAAGGATATCTGACAGAGAGATCTAAAGGTGTATGGCCAGCTTAAGGTATTTGTTTCCCTAATATCTTTTACTATATCCTTAATAAATTTCAAATTCAAGCTACTACAATATCCCTCTTTTTTCCCTTTTTAGATTTGTCCTTTAAAAAAAGTATATAACAAGGTGTAAGGTGCATTGTGAAGAAATGAGTGAAAGCCTAAAAAGAAGCAGCATCTGGCTGCATTTCAGCGATATTGGAGACTGCAAAGCCAAGTGCAGAGTTTGTAGTATGAAAATATCCATAAGAGGAGGGTCAACAACAAATCTGCACAGACATATAAGAGCCACCCACCCAACCGTACAACTGGATGGGAGCGCGCCCTCAGTCCTGCCATCCACTGACCCTAGAAAACAGCCAAGTACTTCTGCTGAAGCTGTCCTACCGAAAACAACAGCTCAAACCAAAATGAGCAGCATATTTAATACAAAACAAATTTTGCAAGACAAACAAAGAAGAGTCGATGAAAAGCTGGCTAAAATGATAGCTAGCGACTTCCAACCATTTTCCATTGTGGAGGACAGAGGATTTACAGCTTTTGTACAAGCTTTAAACCCTATGTATATTCTCCCTAGCAGAAAAACTTTGTCCCAAACCATTATTCCTCAACTTTATAACACGGAACGTGCGTTATGGCAAGACAGAGTTAAAAAAGCTTCAGCAGTTTGCCTTTCAACTGACTGTTGGACATCCAGAGCAACAAGCTCATACATGTCTGTCACTTGTCACTTTATTGAAAACTTTAAGATGACATCCTGCCTTCTTGACTGTTTTGACTTTGCAGACACACATACCGCAGAAAACCTAGCAGAGGAGCTACTAACAGTGGCAAAAGAATGGCAAGTACATGACAAAGTGGTGTGCTGTATTACTGATAATGCAGCCAACATAACAAAAGCCATAAAAATTTTGCAGTGGACTCACTACCCATGCCTTGCACACACAATAAACCTTATGGTTAAAGATGCGTTGGAAGTCGTGAAACCAACTGTGGACAAGGTAAAGGCTATTGTAGAGTTCTTTCAAAAAAGCACAATTGCCACAGAGGATTTGAAGTCTATGCAACTCCTGTTGGGGATGCCAGAGCTAAGGCCCAAACAAGAGTGTGCTACAAGGTGGAACACTACATTTTATATGTTGAAACGCATCCTCGAGTTAAAAGATGCCATCATCTCCACCCTGGCTATAATCAACGCTCCTGTTGAAACTTTAAGTCAAGAGGAATGGGAGACAGTGAGAGAGGTCTGCACCACCCTGGAGCCCTTTGAGGAGGTGACTGTGGAGATAAGTGCAGAAAGGTACCTTGAACAATTTTTTTTTCTTCCTTTACTACCATACAGTTAAAGATTGCAGTAAATAGCAAAACACTTGGGTATTACAGACAAATGCTTTATTAATTGTAAATAAGGCAATGTACCATATTGCAAAATCTTATTTTCACATTTTCTTTTTTCGCTTTTTCAGTTATGTCACAGCCTCCAAAATGCTTCCTCTCTGCAAGGGTCTACAGCGGGTTACAGCCCACCACCAATGGAGTGTAACAGTGGATAAAGTAAAGGAGCTGGCCACCACTCTTTCTTCATCCATGGACAGAACATTTCTGGGGATGGAGCACAACACTGTGCTTTCAGAAACCACGGCTCTGGACCCCCGGTTTAAAAAAGTAGCATTTGATGACAAGACAGCTGTGGATGAGGCATTACAAAGAATATGTACAGCAGCAGCAAGATGCAAACCCAGCAGTCTGTCTGCTCCTCCATCAGAGGGCCAAGAGGAAGAAATTGGAGCAGGGGCATGTTCACAGGAACCATACACTTCTGCTGTGTGGAGGCTCTTTGACGAAAGAGCAACAGGAGACACTACATGGCGAAATCCCACAGATGATGCTATGCAGGAGTTGAGGTCCTATCTTGAGGAGCCCCTCATCCAAAGAGCTGAAGACCCACTGAGCTGGTGGGAAGCCAAGTCTGCAGTCTATCCACGCCTGGTTCATGTAATGGTAGGAAGACTTTGCATTGTTGCTACATCGGTCCCCTCAGAAAGAGTCTTCTCAAAAGCAGGACAAATGATCACGAAGAGGAGAAATCGCATCAGCCCATCTAAGCTGAAGGAACTTGTATTTCTGAATGCCAACCTGACCTAAAAACTTTAATTCAAAGACTCAGTGTTGTGTTGTTGAGTTTGGCCTTTGTTTAATTTGTTTGCTGTTTTTGTTGTGGTTTTGTGTTAAGTTGTTCATTTAAAGCTTTTATTAACTGTAACTGTATTTTTTGTAATTAAAAAATGCAAAAGGCTCCCTAAATGTACATATACAAGAAAACAACTTCAAGCTGCGATCCCGTTGGTATAGGGTTTCACATACACTTAGCAAAATATTTCCTGGTACAGAGGACAAATGCTGGTGATGCTCGCAGGCCTCGGGAGCCTTTAAACATCTGGTGGGATTGCACATTCATTAATAGGTTTTGAAAGCAGGTCCATTCCCCTACTGAAAAGGTTACAGGTCATGATTTAAAGTTTGCCCTGGAATGCTTCCTACTACACCACACCCCGCTTCATATTAAGCAGTACAAAAACTCCCCGCCTTTTCACATGCTGAATGCAGCCAAGTTATTGATCACTTCATTGTGGAGAGAACCTAGAGCACCAACTCTAAACGAATGGCTAAAGTGCATTGACCAAATTGAAGGAATGGCATGCCTAATCCACACAGCTCATGATACTCACTCGCGTTACGTGCAGGTTTGGTCCCAATGCTAAACACTAGCTAACTGGTCACGGTTTGGAATCCTTTCCTCTTCCGAGTCCCAGGTGCCTTAGATTACTATAGACTTAATATTATTGGTAATAATTACCCTTTCTATGGAACACTGATATACAGAAATGTTATGATAGTTAATGAACGAATTTCCTTGTTTTCGCTGTGTACAGCTCATGCGGGATTATTGTTGCTGCAGCTCCTAACTTGTTTGCTATGTACACATGCTCTTTATTACTTTTTGAAGTTTGACTGTATTTTTACTCTCTTTTATGTAAAATGTTTATATTTTGCTTTCTTATTAAGATGCTTGTAAAACAGGAGAGCAATCTCCGATCCTTTCCTTTCAATAAATTGATTTTGGAAATAAAAATGCATAAAAATATGTAATGTCTGAAAACAATTAAGCCGACCATAGATTGTTCAGATACTTCAGATTCTTCTAGATACTGCAGCAGATCGACTGTGCGTGATGACGTCATCACTGGCGGCTGGTCGTGCAGAGAATCGGCTGCACACCCTCTGTGTGCCGGCCAAATAATTTTTTAATTAACCTCCCTAGCGCACTGCTGAGGTCCAGATTTCTGTACCAAAAGTGCACCATAGACTTCAATGGTAAATTTATGTTGTAGGCCTGTAACTTCCCAAAATATGTCAGTACAAGGGTCTAATAGACATCCTGAATATAGTTTGAAACAAACAATTGTGTAAAATAAAATAAAAAAAATAATGAGAAAACACAAAAATCAGGATACAAAGCTATGCTGCTATGTACTAAATCTCACCCAAATAAAGTCTCTGGTGCCCCAGATGTGCCCATTTGCAGTTAACCCTCTCTAACCTGGTGTGATGGATGTCGTGAGATCACACCAGGGAAGAGAGGGTTACTGCATATGGGCACATCTGGGGCACCAGAGACTTTATTTGGGTGAGATTTAGTACATAGAAGCACTTTGAAATCGGTTTTCTACAAAGAAAATGGATTTCATGCAATGTACGTTCAAATTTCCCACCGCCTCCCCGATGTGACGTCACTCGAAGGGGGGGGGGGGGGAGAGATGCCGGAGGATCCAGCAGCCATGTCTCATCGGGGACACCGGGACAGCGCAAAACTGTAAGTATGTGCTGCCTGTGCCCCGATGTTCACTGGACGGCACCATCTTGTCCAATGCGATAGTAGCAGCGTTGGACGAGGTGGTGCCGTCCCGACTGCTAGGGCAATTTTTAAGCATTAGATTTGTGGCCAACTCTGGCTACTGAAACCTGCAAGCCTGTCCATTGCTGCGGTTTCCCCTCAGTGGATGTAAGTCCGTAGCAGGGAAAAAGACGCAAACAGGACACTTCCCATTTTAATGAATCAGACAGTGTCCACTCTGCCCTATTTGAGCAGCGCAGACAGAGCCGATCCAAAAGAGCTGAAGCTTTGAAAAGAGCTGGAATTCCCATCACTAATGTTCCATAAAAACATATAATGTTTGTGTAGTATTTTTTAAGCAGACTGTGTTTTTCTATTGGTGTGACTTAGATGAAGATCAGAGCACATTTTATGATTCATGCAAAACGCCACGTAATGCCAAAGGGTTCACATAATTTTTCTTGCAACTGCACAAAGACAATCCTTTATAGGGTCACCATGAGTCTGAGTAGTAATATCAATGCTAGGTAAGGTGTCCCCACTGGCGAGGCCTGTGTTTGACTACGGAGGGGGGGGGCTGGATAATGTTACTAAATATAAAGGGGGGGCCCTGCGAGGAAAGTTTGGGAACCACTGCCCTAAGGCTACATTTATTTTGCATCATGAAATTAATAATATATTATTGAAAGACAAGGGTAAGTATACAAATGACAACAGTTTTTATACAAATTGTGTTTTAGAATTTAACTTTTATTTTTTTTGTCTTTAATCCTCCAGCGAGTCGTTAAGAATTTTTTAAATGTGGTTTCCCATCACAATGCTCCAGTTTTCCTGGTGGATGCTGTTGTTTTGCCACTGCTAGCTAAAGATGTGGGACAACTGAGAAGTTCTTTGGACAGTACACCATCTGAATGTCAGTACTTCTGCAAGCATCGAGATGTCACTACATTTGCACTTTTGGATAAGATGTGGGAGCATAGAGTAAGAGTATTAAAAATCATAATTTTTCAACTATTTCAACAGTAAACTATAGTTGCATTTTGTTTAATGTGATAGTGTGCATAAGGGAACACTCTTCTTGGGGCTGTGTTCAACTCTCATGAGGTACACGAATGTCTTCTGGCACATATGTTGTTTGAGAAGAAACACTTAGACCCCAGGTGCCCAACCTGCGGCCCGGAGGAACTAACCTGTCCACTGCTGATGGATCTTCTCCATGGACCTTCTTACAGTGGGAATAGGGGGAGAGGAACAGAATAAGGGCACATAACATTTGATATATATCACACAAAATGTGCATTACCATACTTAAATGTTCCCTAATGCTTGAAGTATAATAAGTGTTGTTATTTATCTTCTAACTATGCCTGCTGTCCTTTCATGCTGTCATTAAAAATTCATATACAAGTCAGTACAGATTGAAAATTATGGGTGGCCCTTTAGTGATGCAGAGGGCCTCACATGTGGCCCTCCATATCAACTCCATTGCCCACCACTGACTTTTGGACCAGTGGAATAGCAAAATACTGGTGACCTTAATCTATACACCTATAGCCCCGCCCAGACTGAAAAGGTTCAATTATAGTTTTTCTGTGTATTAGAACAGTATTTTTACTATTATATAAGTTTGAAGCAAATTTTGTATTGCTTAGTAGTATTAGTTTTATTTCTTTGAACCCCTTTCATGTTAATATTGCCCTGTTCTTGATTTTCTGTTGCTTGTCATATTAGAGTGTGAGTTTAAAAGCCTGACACACGCCTTCCCCACCTTACTAATTGTTCCCACTGTAGGGCAGTTTTTTTCCAGCTGCAGAGAAGATGGGATTTCAGTGGCAAAAATATGAGGGAAGAGATCCACGACTGGAAGGAATGGATGACTTGTCAGCTGTACAGATACCTCTTCATTATATATTCAGGATGGCATCCCATACTATCCATCTGGTAGTGCTTTACGAAAGAAGTGGCAACTACCTGTGGCATGGTCCTTTTCGGCTGAAGAGAAATATGGATAGAAAGTTTGCACCTTTCCGAAAGCTTCAGTTTGGTCGATATGCTGGAGCATATAATAGGTAATTTAGTTTTGCACAAATCTGAGTTTAGTAGTCATGCATTTTTCCCTAATAGTTCACATGAGAAATGGCTCCACTCACCTGCAGAGAATACCAAAATATAGAGTTTGGAAGTCTCCTGTTTTCTGCCTTGTTTACTTTTGACTTTTCCATGACCAACTCATGGTATGTTATTTTTATGCCCAGTAGGTCAACTGTCCTTCACCTTGACAGTCCAGGGCAAGGTATGTTGTTGAAGGGTTAAAGCAGAGGTTACTATTAAGGGTTCCTGCTTGGGTTCCTAGGGAACACTCTTTCTCCCATGACTCCATCTCTTCTAGATCCATTTTTTTTATATGTGCTTACACTCCCCAGAGTCCCTATTGGCAGGAGTCGCGGTCCTTCTTTAGTTTAAGACCTAGAGTGTTAGTTAAATGATCTTTATTCTTCCTTCCCCTGCTGCTCAGTGCAATTTGGTACTATAAAGTAAACCCATTGTAATTGTTTGAGTATCACAATTCCCAATCAATGTATAGCGTTTGGCCTCAAATATTAGCTGATGGGTTTTGTTGGCAGCAACTCAGCCTGTGGTTGAAAACATTAATGTAGAGAGGTTTGTGTAAATTACGAATACATGTAGTTTATTACTGATCCAGCTACTCTCTATACTGAAAAAGATTAAAGGGACATGTGTAAAAATACAGTTGTAAGGTTATCTCAATGCAAGATATGGTGCCTTCTACCAGTTAACATAGAGCTGCCCCTACAAATTGTTGCTGTTGGTTTCATGTTATAATGCTCATTTAGAAAAATTCTTTAAACCTTAAAGCAGTTTAAAACTCAAAATCAGGCATACATTTAACAGACATAATACTCACCTGTCAGCAGTTCAGATGGGTGGACTGCTACACAAAAAAAAAAAAACACACTATACTCCACTTGCTTGTAGTTCTCATGCCTGCATCTTGGCTCCTGGAAACCTGCAGACTTCCGCCCACACTGCCCCCTCTCCTTCCCCCTTCACTCCACCTCCTCCTCCTGTCTCTTCTGTATCAGAGCTGCAGAGACTCATAGAAGGGGGATCAGCTGCTGGCGAGTTCCTGCCTAGGAGAGATCTCCCACACACCACTTCGGCTGCCTAGGTGCGACGTTATGCAGTGGGAGGGGAGAACTCGTAACCAGCTCCCCTCCAGCTGTTAGAAGAAGATATTTTTTTTACACTTAAGGGTGTCCGCAATATCGGCTGAGCTGCAGCTGATAATGCTGAGTGACCTCCCAGGTGGTAGGTTAGCTTTAACAACAACCAATCAGAGCAGTGTTTTACAGACTAGGCACTATGTTGCGCTACTGGGTTGTAGCAATGCTTTTACATTTGGCAGTGTTTTTCTGCTGTAGTAAGGACCTTCCACAACCATTGGCCATAGGGTGCTTGAAGTGTTATAGCATTGTATTATCCTGGCACTTAGCTTCACATTTTGGAATCTTATAGATAGCAACCAGTTGTGGACGTATATGATAAATATCATTGATTACAAAAAGATTTTGTTTTTGCAGAAGGAACTTACAAAGTTTCCTCTTTGCGCCTGTACAGGGGTGTTGCTTAGTTTGACATTATTCTTTTTGCATATTTTTTTTTTATAAACTTTTTATTGAAAACTTTTTATTTACAATTCTTTTGCATATTACACATTTAATACAGGGTTTAGTCCTGGTACTCTGTTTACAGTGCTGGGCTTTATAACTGAGCATAGAATTGCCCATAATTGCTGGATGCTCCAATCTATTTAAATTAAATCAAATTGCCATTTAGATTATCAAAGAACACTAATAAACGCTGTGCAGCTTGAAATAAAAAATCTTTAAAACCAATAAAGTTTAAACATATTTTATAATATCATTCTGTAATTCTGATAAACTTATTTGTGATATTTTATATTTATTCATTGTTTAGCCAGCATTCTTGCAACAGATTAGGGACCAGGCTGTATCATCCAATTGGTTAGAATTACAAATTAAACAAAGTATGCATTTGAACTTAGAGCTTGAATTTAACGCATAAATAATTACATAAAAGTTTCCTGTGAATATCCTTTACAGAACTTTTTTTATTTTTTTTATAATTTTTACTTATTTCAGAGCGGACCTTATCCAAGTCACTGCTGATAGCCTGAAATTCCAAATCCCCAAAAATCTATCCAGATTTTTAGCAGAAATGTCTCATTCAAGATTTCATGAGTGTAGATACAGAGAAGCACGGTCTTTTTTTCAGGTAGGTCATACATCCCAATGTAGTAAAATTGTGCTTTCACATGTATGTTGTCTCTTAAAGCTAAAAAAACTTTTATTCAAATGAAAACCTTTTTGAAAATCCTTGCAGTGTGTCCACCAGGACACTGTAAGGGCTATATGTTTCAGCCTAGGGGGTTCAGGTGAAGAGATTTAATTACCCGAACCTTTATTCCCTTGGCAGCTGTTTCTCTAATAAGTACATCTACAGTTGAAAGTTTTCATCATTTGGCTAGTCTAAACAGCTTTCTTATTATTCTTCTGCGTTGTAGAGTAGGGTTGCCAATACCCAGATAGCCCAGATCATGGGTAAAGAGGACCATTTGCTTTGCAGTTTTTTTTTTTTTAGCCTACAACAGATATCCATATGGGCTGGTTAAACATTATAAAAAATATATTGGTATGTGCCGACTTGAGCACAAAAGAGACAGTGATAAGTGTAATATGGTAGTTGGTGGATTGGAAGTGGTCTGGGGAGCAGCAGATAGAGAAGAGCTATGAAAGGTTGTTAGTAATGTGTTGGAAATCACAGCCAGACTAAATGAGTGGTGCAATTGGTGGCATATCGTATAGGTGAGAACAATGGGATATGATCTGTGTGTATTAGAAGGGGAATCTTCATGTTAAGGAAAGTTTTGCAGCAAAATTTTAATCTTGATAACCTTCACCCAACACCAAATTACAGTTACAATTTGGCATCATGCTATGTAGGATTTTTCCCAAAAAGAATAGTGACTGCATATGAATATGTAATTCAGTTGTAGAATACAAGTCCTTTATATAGATCACAGATCTGTGGTTTTTGAGTATGGGATCAAAGAATATAGAAAGTACACATGATAGAAGCATGCAATGTAATTATTTGTTATGAACAGTGTTTTTTTCGTTTGTAGATTCAATTTAGACCCAACTTCATAGAGAAGAAAGGGTCATGGACTAGGACAAATAGAGGACCTAGGACAAAAGTTGCAATCCACAAGCCAACCGGGCAAGTTTTTCCCTACCGTGGTAGGGAAGTTTGTGGATTGAGGATTGCGACTTTTGTCCTAGGTCCTCTAGTCCATAACCCTTCTCTATAGAATTATATTTGGGATGTTGGCCAACCATGCAAATAGGAGGTAGTCGATCACCCTTTACATTTAGAGATTCATTCAGCATAGTATATGTACCAAATGGAATAGTTGGTAACACTCATGTGAGTTCCTATTCATTTTTCTTCAGCTGTATCCGGACGATGTATCTCTAGAAGGTATTGATTTCCGGAAGAAGGCCAAAGCATTGCTACATCTGGCAGCTTCCACTTTGGGAAACCTGGAAGTTAGCTTCTGGATCAGCAGTGGCACATGTTTAGGTATTATGTCCATCTAGAACTAAAGCTACTTTTCAATGTTATTTGTATAAGTAATAGTAAGTGTAATGAAGTATTTACAGAGGTGGTGAATGCTCTTTATAAGCACATGTTGTTATGTAACTGCAAACTGTGTTTCTACCAACGGCCTATTAGTGTCTCTGCCTTACCAAATAGTTTTAAAAATGAAATAAGTTTTATACCTATGATTTTTGTAATGTCACAATGTGTCACAATGTGACATATATTATAATGTATAGACTGTTATAACAGAAACAACTGTTCCAGCTAAAATATGTATCTCTATTCCAGCTGGTGACTTTTAGGTTTTTTTTTCACACCCAGGTAGAGGGTGAAGGTAGAAGGTGAAACTCTCAAACAGAGACACAAACTGCAATAGTTGTTCACCATTCCATCGAGCATTAATCTTTACTATTTAAATTCAATAATAATTGTAGTTTTTAATGTTATTTTCTATTATTAAACTTACTGTTATTTTCTATTGCATTGTATTATTTACCTTTTTTCTGATGTGTTTTTTCTTTGTTATTTTTCGTTGTCCTATCTCATTTAAAGGAGATTTTAAAGTGTTGTATGGTGGACCAGATGCTAAGCAATAATCTGTTTGATTTGTAGGGTGGTATCGCCAGTGTAATATTATTCCTTACAGTAAAGATGTGGATTTAGGCATATTTATAAAGAACTACAAACCTGAACTAATCCCGGCATTTCAGAAAGCTGGCCTCCCACTGAAGCACAAGTTTGGAAAGGTCAGCAAGTTTAAAAAACATATATTTTTCATTCTGCCACTGTCAATAGTATTTGTTATTGAAAGATCCAGCAAGTTTGGAGTTCAAGTGATACAGTTTATTGGCTAACTGAAGTCATTAGAGAAGCAAGCTTTCGGGATATCGCAGATCCCTTCTTTAGGCTAATACAATTCTGGTCTTTGAAACTTACATTTATACACAAAATAACATGGTCATAAATATTTGAACAAAAGAAACAGTTTTGTCTTGACACACATGACTGATGATGGTGAGAGTGAAGGGTTAGTTAATGGAGATAGTGATCAGAGTTAGAAAGAGTTATTTGGG
>CM070032.1:109896222-109909900 GCA_036250615.1 Ptychadena robeensis | reverse complement strand
ATCACTTGAACTCCAAACTTGCTGTATTTATAGATGGCTAACACGGTACAACACTCTATTATTGAAAGATCATAGTTTTAAAAAAAATCACAAATACAGTGGACCCTTGAGGTACAAGTGGCTTGACTTGAAACCAGCTTAAGTTCCAACCAAAATTTTTGTTTTAACTTACAACCAAAGAATCTTCAAAAGGCTACAAAGCCAGTGTCATGATGTTCTTATGGAAGGGGCTTTGAATTTCCTTTCAAACAATAACCACCTTCCACTTCATCCTCCTTTGCTGAAAGCCAAAGATGACACCTTGGTGATTCTTGTTTCTGGTAGGCTAGACTCACTTACATTTTTGGTACACCATTATATGTTTGGTGGTTCTGGTAAAATATACATATTCTACAACAATTTGTAATCTGAAAAGGTGAGGTAAGGGGGCTTTGGGAATTTCAGAAAACATTATGGGCATTTTAACAATTTCTTATGGGAAAATTTAGATTTGACTTACAACCAACTTGAATTAAAATCAACCCTTGTGAGCCAATGCATAAGTCTGTAAGTCAACAGTCCACTGTATAGCAGGTGATTTCTTCATTTACCAGTCTTCTTAACACATTCAGCATAATTATACTTGCAACCACATACACTTCTTTTAGTCTAATTGGTTAATTGTTTGTGGTACCTTAGTTTTATCATTTACATATATACAGGTATGTGTGTTTGTAAGGTTTGTTAACATGAAGTTCCTCTGTTTTTGTGCAATGGAATTTCCTCTATTAGCTATAAATTGGCTTTCTTTAGGAGAATGTCTGACAATAATCAAACTCCCCAGGAGATGGCGCTGTCACTTAATGCTCCACTGCTAAGGCATATGTGTTCTGCTTACTATTGCTTTTCATTCTCCTTTATAGCTTGACCAGATTGGTGAGCTGTTATTATTTCCTGTTGGTATTCTAATATTCTAACTATTCTTATAGTCATTCTAAAATGAGCTAAAAAAAGTTAGTTACAACAGAGGCTTAATATGTTTGGAAAGGCCTTTGGACTGTTTTTAAGTAAAAAAAACGTAAAGTAAATTTGTTCCACAGTACTCTACTTAATATGAAGCCCCCCCCCATACACGCTTAGATTTTCTGCTGATCTCCCTGCCAAGAATCGGCCAGGCACCCTTTGGCTCCCCATCCAAAGAAATGACATTGGTCTAAAAATGTTAGCCTATTTCGACCACTGTGCCCGCTCACTGAAAAATCGTGTGAAAATCTAAGCGTGTATGGGGTGCTTAACTTATACCTCCTATTCCCTAAATAGTGGTGTATTGCTGGGTAGAAGTGATCCCATATGGGATGCAGGACAGACCTGCCTTAGCTTTGCCTCAGCCTATAGACAATGGAAACATTGTATTTACATTTCTAATCCAATGAATGCTTTAATCAGAACCTCGAAAAAGTCATGAAAAAGTTAATTGCGCTGGCTGCTATTCTAAAGACCTGATGTAGTAGACTTCACTAAACATTAGTTGCAACAAACCATTGGTATCCAGACTTATCTAAGCTTAGAGCATCAATGTAATGTGAATGTAGTGTGTGAATGTGTTCTGATATGCTTTTATGGAACATATATTTCTTTGTTTTAAGGTGGAGGATAGTTTGGAGCTCTCCTTTCTTGGCAGCGATGAAGTGAAACTGGACATATTTTTCTTCTATGAAGAAGCTGATTATATGTGGAATGGTGGAACACAAGCTAAAAGTGGCAAGAAATTCAAGTATGAACATTTTTTTTATTACAACTGATTACAAGCAAGGGCCCATTTTATGCCGCACAATAATATCGGGGAATACTGATTGCCAAACCTAAAAAACATAACTTTCTCTCTCCCTTGTTCCCAGCTTCCTCGTCTTTCCGATTCACTATCCTCTTACCCAGTCTCCGCTCTGCCTCTTTATTGGTCGTGACAGATGGTGTTCAGACTAGAGGAAGGGATTTTCATCCAATCTTCACTCGGCACCACCCCTTCAATGGCTGCCATCGACTGAAGAGAGTGGATTGTATCTTCATCTAGTTTCCACCCTGGCAAAGAAAATGAAAACTTAACATTTTCCAGAAATTCTCCCAAATGAGGGACAAGGGGGCTTTTACGGCACGAATATCACAAATATTCTTTCATTAAAAGCAACTGCAAAAAGGTATTCCATTTTTAACATGTTGTGGATATGATGTAATACAAGCATTTCTACAAGTTCATACACATATTTGTTTTGTTTTGACACAATATATATTGCATGTGCCAACGCGTTTCGCAGCAATCCGCTTCTTCAGGGGCTTCATAAATTCAAACTATAGTATCTATGTAAAATTTGAATAAGTAAATAAAAAATTACCATAGTATAATGCAACAGTCAAAATATGGGCATTAATCCTGTAACCACTCACTTGTATAGAAATATGCTAAATTGTATCCAGATTGGCAAAATCCCAATCGTAAGGTGGTAACCATAGGCAACGGATGAGTTTGCAAGCAGAACGGGAGGAAAAATATATATCTGTCAATGAACAAAAGATGAGTCCATTAGAAGTATCAGTTTTTGACCGGGGGAGTAATAATAAAAGTAATTGTCTAGTTAATATATAATATGATGCTTCACAGGGAAACAGGGTTTGGAGGATGGGTGAGCTCAAGTGCGTCTGTACGTTGCAAAACGCGTTGGGACATGCAATATATATTGTGTCAAAACAAAACAAATATGTGTATGAACTTGTAGAAATGTTTGTATTACATCATATCCACAAAATTTTTAAAATGGAATACCTTTTTGCAGTTGCTTTTAATAAAAGAATATTTGATATTCGTGCCTTAAAAGTCCCCTTGTCCCTCATTTGGGAGATTTTCTGGAAAACGTTAAGTTTTCATTTTCTTTGCTATGTTCAATTGGGATGTGGCACATTTTGGGCTGGATAATCAGATTTGGTCATAGTTTCCACCCTGCTCTGCCCCTCTAGTTACGCAAGGGAAACTAGGAAGGTAGGCGTTCATGTGACTCATTGTCTGGAGTGCACCATGCCACAATGTTACCGGAGAGGCATTACATTCCAGGTAACTAGTTTTTTTGTTTGTTTTAACACCTGCTCAGCCCTATTATTGACAATTCTGTTGCAATTAGAAGAAAATGGCAGCGCAGATGATTTTAAGGCCAGATAAATACGTTTTATTGTTTAAACAAGTTTAAAACCGAATATAAAATGTCAGTCCTTGATAGTGTCATGAGAAGCAAAGTGATCATCCATTATTTTGGAACTAATGCACTAAAATGCAAGATCAGCCATTTTCTCAATCACAGGTGCAATATTTTTAAGGAAAAAGCACAAAGTGGAATTGGTGGTGCTTTAATGCACTTTCAAAAACAAAAGGTATTGAATTTGCTGCTTATATCTTTCTAGTCAAAACGTGCCTCTCAGCATAAAGCTTAATGCTGGGAATACACCGCTACATTCAGGGACGCACATAAGTGGTACTCTGGTACTCAAAAGTGGCCAAAACTAGCTCTAGGTAGCCATACACAGGTCGATTTGTCAGCGATCGATTGACGAACGATTGCCGATCAGATCTTTCCAGGCGATCAGGAATCGGCAATTGATCGGATCGGGAATCGATGCAAAACCACCTTAGGAATCTGATCTGAATTGGGGTCGATTTGGGTCGATGGTCTGATCTCCCAAATGGGCGATTCCACAAAATCCATGGATCGGAAAGGCTGCTGTATAGGGAGCTATGGGTCCAACAAGTACTCCGATTGCCAAACAATCGACCAAAAAAAACATTTCGGTTCATTGTCCGATCCGATTTTTAGTCAATTCCGATTTTTTGGGGTCGATCGGGCAGGGTGAGCAAAACCTGGTGGATTACCGATCGAACTTGTGAATGCGCGCTGCGATCGATCAGTCAAAAATTGAGCAGAAAATCGACCTGTGTATTGCTACCTTAAGGGTGTTGGAGACTCAGAGTAGGAGCATGTAAGGGAGAAATCTGACAAGAGAATAGCACTGTGTGACAGCTGGAATAGGACTGAAAGGTTGACATTGGACTGCTGGAAGTCTCAAGGGTTAGTTACTAAGCAAGAAAATTTCAGGGTTGTACTACTGAGGTATGAGATCTGGGAGTTCAAACGTGTAAATCCTGAGCTAAATCCTGAGCTAAATCCTGAGCTAAATCCCGAACAGGGAGGTCCATCTGCAGTAGACTCTACCATGCAGGAAGCTGACGCGAAAGACCACATACATATGGGGTGAGTACCAAACACAATCTCCTGGTACTCATCTGAGGAGCTCACTAAAAAAGTTATGTGCACCCCTGGTTATATTCGAGCCATTCAAGCTATCTCGGCAGCAGCACGATGACATCATCGCGCTCCAGTCGAACATCCCCTTCAACGAGCAGCAGCTCCTATACTTTGGAGGGGGAACCTCTGTCCCCCTTTAAAGTAAAGGCATTGATCAATGTTTACCAACATGTTGGTAACCTGTAGTTTCAAGCACGATTGTTTGATGCCACCTGAAGCTACCCATACCCAGCTCAATTTTTGTATAGATTTTTGCACAATAGAGCATAGTGAACACACACAGCACTCTATTATGCAAAAATCGAGTTGTGTATTCCTACCTTAAGTTGAAATCCATAAAATGTCTGGGGTTGTCATGCTTTAAAATGCAGGCCACATTTCTTTACTTCTCTTGGAACTTAGGGTTGTGTGTATTCTCTTTTATTTCAGATACTTGTTTCCAAAATTTACACTTTGCTGGACAGAGTTTTTAGAGCTGAAGGTTCAAGTACCATGTGAAACACTGGATTATATTGAAGCCAATTATGGCAAAAACTGGGATGTTCCTCTTAAGGTTTGGGACTGGAAACGCTCCCCACCAAATGTACAAGCAAACGGAATGTGGCCTCTGGATGAATGGGATGAGGTTATTCAGCTATTATAAGTGTGTTTCCATATTTAAGGAACCTGGAATGAATGAAGTATTTGAGCGTTTTCTCACAAGGAAGACGGGAAGAAATATGGAATACAGATCAGATTCATCACTACTCCACTGAACTGTGACTGAACGAACAATCTCTCAAGCTTTTTTCTTTTGTTTTTAATGGTTGTGTTTGATACTAATAGGTGGTGCTATTCTCTGAAAAATACTACTATGTTTTTATGAAGATATTCCCCTCATTGACTGAATTTCTTTATGAAATATATAAATAAAGAAAGGTTTACAGCCCCAGCAAGGTGATTTGTGTCCCAATTAAGAATATTGCCCCTTCCTCTTCCCAATGTGAGGAGAGCGTAAATATCCTCAACAGACACCAATTCAGACCTGAAAAAACTATTCATGATTGTACAAATCTTGCTTTAGGAACAAGGCTAATACAAACAAAATGTTTGTAACTTATACCTGCTTTAAGCATCTACTGCTGTTTCTCCATATTAAATACGACAACATGCAGTTGCAAGAATATACCCAAGTAATGCATGAAAGAACTGGTAACAAAGGTACAGAGTCTTACAAATTCACTAGCCATACCTTCAATGTATGTAGGTACAATGCAATCTGCAGATGTTAATGTAACACTATGGAAATCACCTGTGACATTGAAAAAAACATCAAATAGATCATTAACCTCCTGGGCGTTCTGCCAAGTTAACTCAGGGTGAGTTCTTCAGCTACTAAAACTCACCGCATGTTAATTACAGGCAAACTCGCCTGTCTGCTAGAATGCCCTGGCTATTGTTTGTATGGGCATACCTGCCAATGGCTCCGCGTCCACCCAGGCGACACCATTAACCTCCATGTTATGAAGGGGGCGTAACTTTGTTAGAAAACACTTCTGGGGTGTTCGGGGTCTCCTAAAGGGCAAGAAAATTGCCGCAGATTTTGAGATCGCCCAGGAGGTTAAGGGATATAATCAGGTGCATGCATTTTTTGCACATTCTTCATTAATCATGACTTTGGTAGTATCATGCATTATGTTGTGGGCTTGATGAAAAGACTCTAGCAGTAAGGCACCAATAACACAGACCTCTGCAAATGCAGCCTGTAAGACATCATAATGGGCATCCTCCAGTAGGGTTTCTTTTTCCTTATAGGGGGACATGGAGGTATTTCCCCCCCCCCCCCCCCCCCCCCCCCCCCCCCCATGTAGGCATATTCACCCAAAGACAGGTATCAAAACTGTTAGAATTATTTGCAGTCGACTTGGACCCCAGTTCCTGAAAACCGAAATGTATGATCCGACCATCACTATTCTTCACTGTATAATGGTAAATTTGGTGATGAAAAGTGATGTCTGGGCCATGTAGTAGGGTTGCAACATTGAGACCTGACTAAAATGTATGAAGCTACATGAGACCAAGGTTGAACGTTTTGCTCAAATATGTTTGGCACAAAAACAATGCTTTGCAAAGTAATAAAATAAAAAAAGGGAGTAGGCATTGGTGTAAATGAGCTGCCACAAACCCATGAAAGTCTGTATAAAGTTGTCTTATGGTTTAAAATTTTTGGTGTACTTCCACGTACGTTTTAAAAGTGTTAAATATGATCTCTGTTTGCAATGGAAGGACAATACACTGACCTCCTAGCTAGAAGTCATGTCAATAAATCCTTAAATGTCTGGCCCATAGAGAGGGAGCTGTAGCAGCTGTTGGTTTACTGGTTTCTACTTTATATACAGGATATTGGTTTAACTTCAAGCCTAAAAGGAAACCTTAAAAAGCCTTCCATAAGTAACAAAATAAACACTAATTTGTCTACTATGTTTTGCTCTTAAAACTTTTTTTATTTTACCAGCTTGATTTTGTTTATGTGATATTTTATTTCAACAAAGATCTTGGTATTTATTTAAAAGGAAATGAATAAATATTATCTTTTGTGTGAATCTTTATTTTTTGGTATTTATATGTATGTTATGACATATGGTCACAATTTTCATTTTTTTTTTTAAGTGATTTGTTGCCCGTATACAGCAGCCTTTCTCAACAACAACCATGTACAGCAGCCTCTCTGGTGTCTTTTGACAGCTCTTTGGTCTTGCTTATGGTAGTAGTTGAAGTCTGACTGACTATGGGATGGACAGATGTCTTTAAAGAGCTCAGGTGCTACTAATTTATGTTAATTAGCGTAGAGGTAGACTTTTTAAAGGCAGAGTAACAGGTCTTTCAGAGACAGAATTCTTTGCTGATTGTCAGGTGTTCAAATACTTATGTGCAGCAGTGCAATACAAATAAATTCTGTAAAAATCATACAATGTGATTTCCTGAATCTTTTTAAAATGATGTCTCTACCAGTGGGAATGCACCTACAATATGAATTTCAGACACTTCCATGATTCCTAAGTGGCAGAGCTTGCAACATCACAGGGTGTACAAATACCAAATTTTTTAGACTATAAGACACACTTTTTCCCAATCCTGGAAGCAATAGCTATGCATCCCAGGGGGCAGAAATATGTACATTCCCTCCAGCCAAGCCAAAAAAGCATGATCTTATCTGCATTACCACGGACAGTACCCATTCTCTGAACACACTGACCAATTTATGGAGAGACACATTTTATAATTAGATAGCATGAGTTGTGTATTTACAGCATTGCATTTAATATATTTTGTGACAGACTCATCTTCTCCCATATGTAAATAGCTACTCATGGGTAAGTTGTTAGTGCCAGATTGTAAAATGTGTCTCCTCATAAGTTGGTCAGTGTGTTCAGAGACACATGGTAAAGTTTAAGCCCTGCAGCCATGGCCTCCCTCCTGGCACCGGCCTTCTGGCTGGAGGAATATAGAGTGAATACTGCACGGTACAGTCCTGCCTACTTTGCTGGAACATTCTGTATATTTCCGTAATATCTGAATAGCTGTGTTTCTGTTTTGTTCCCCTAATTTTCTCTCCAAACGCAGCGTTTTAATTATTAGCCTTCTACAAAAATGGTTTGGAATAGGTAAATTATCATCATGTACTTCTAATTTAGTTCTAAATTAATCATATTTGATATACTTTTGTGCATTTTAAGTCCACCTTGTCCTTATTTTATTTTTTTGAATGAAAAAAGATATATATTCTTGTTTCTGTACATTTTTCCTATTCCACTTTTGAAATTTTCAAGATAAGTAGCATGCATTAACCCTCTGGGCGGTTAGAGCTTTTTGCGCCATTTTTTATGGCACGAAAAGCTGTTTTAGCGGCAATCGTGGTGGAGTAAACTGTACTCCGCCGTGCTTGCTGGCTCTCCGCCCAGCCCTCTACACACCTCCGACGTCAAATAGACGCCAGCGGTGTGTGGAGAGGAGAGCGGCGCCCCCTCCATTAACATGGAGGTCTATGGTGCCGCCCGCCCCACGGCCGGAAGGGCTCTTCTACAGAGCAGCCGGCACACAGAGAGGCGGTGGTTTTGCCCGATCCCGGCACGGGCACAGTTTGATCAGCTATCAAACTGTGCCCGAACTGAATTTGGGCAAACCGCTAGGGAGGTTAAATATAGTAAACCAATAAATAAAAATTTGATTTTTTTCATTATTATTGATTAATGTTTAATCAATAATGCAATAATATCAAACAAAGTTATAATTTAACATGCCTACATAACTCAAGCCCAAAATGCTGAAAAAAAACCCTTGGTTTATACTTGGGTCAAGGGTCTCACTTACCTGTCCGGGTGTTCGCTGGTCTGGTTTGCAGGTGCTGCACTGCCATCTACTGGACTATTTGTTAAACTGCCTTAAAAAACCCATCCTGTAATAACACTAATCCTGTGTTCTCTAAACTTTATTGAGGTTGTGGCACTAAGGTTCACCTGTTTGCTTCATTCCTAGGGGCAATGGTGCTTTCTCTGTTTTTCTCATTTAGAAAGCTACACTATCTGACATTTTTCACCCTCGGCTTATACTCGAGTCAGTGCATTTTCCCAGTTTTTGTAAATAAAATGAGGTATCTCGGCTTATATCCAGGTCAGCTTATGCTCAAGTATATACGGTATGTTGTACTTAGAAGCACATATTACAATTTTACATTTTAATCTTTGAAATTATATTTCCTGATCAAACTATTTAGAAGACCACATTTAAGAGATTTTATTTGATGGATTTCTCAAAATTAACAGCCTGATTTCACAGGAATAAAAGTATATCTGGTTAGACTGATTAATGTACAATCTGGGAAACAATTCTATAAATGTAGAAAACGTATATCAGATAAAGAAAATTAAAATCATAACCAAAAACGTGTGCAGCAAAAGTAGGACAACTCTATATATGCATCCAATGTCCCAGGTGGGTGGTACAGTAGTATTTGCCACAAGCATGTATTGCCAAATATTGCTCATATCCTGATAATATTGTTCATTCAGTTACATACAAATGTGCTTAATTTGCACAGTCAGTCCTACAAAGGACCTGTTAGTAATCATATATCATTGTATCACAGAACCCATTTGATGTTGTGTGTTTAGTAATTGTATTTATTTTACTTTTATTTTATCTTCTCATTCAACTCATTCCACAAGAGATACACAGGCTGCATCTAGAAGCAAATCCACTTTTTCATAAGACTACTTCACTTCATTTTGAAAAGTCCACCATCTCACTTTGTCAGTAAAGTACTAAGCCCCTGAACATGATATCAACCTTCCAATTGGAGATGTAGAGAAGAGCTGGAGAAATATTAGAATTAGAATATTGCTTTAGCTCTTGACGTTTTTTAATAAATAAAGTCGAAAAGTCATGTTGAATTTTCCACTTAAATGTTAATTTAAAGCGCAACTAAACTCAAAAATAAAAATTTTATTACATTTTTACTTACCTCTAAACCAGTGGTGGCCAACTAAGTTAATACGGAGGGCCACAAGTGCGGCCCTCAGCATCACTAAAGGGCCACACATAACATTTTCAATCTATACTGACTTGTATAAGCATTTTTAATGAATCATTGACAGCAGGCATAGCTAGAAGGCATTGTTTTTCATTTTTAAATAACAAAAATTAAATTACACTTCAAGCATTAGGAAACACCGTAGTTTGGTGATACACATTTTATGGTATATACATCGTTATGTGCCCCATTTTCTCAGGTTATGTGCTGATATATCGGCGATAATCATCACCTGTTCATTGGTGAAATAGTGGGAGCATAGGCAATTACCTGTCTAGTGATCCCCCACCAACACTAGAGGAGAAGAGGCAGAGAGGCAAGGAACTTGCTCAGGCGCCATCTGGGATGCTGATTTGCTTTTACATACGCCTATCATGTAAGTTGATCTCCTCTTTCCACTCTAGGAGGATTCTGGACAAGGACCTGTCAGAAGGGGGATTGGCAGACAGGTGAGTTACTATGCCCTATGCATTATCAGGTAGGTTTCGGGGGCCGCATATGGAGGACTGAAGAGGGCCGTCATAAAACGCCCAAAGGGTTGGGCACCTAGGCTCTAAACTGTCCCAATAGCTCAAAGTTGCTCAAAAACCTAAAAAAATATACTTTGCTATCCTGCTGATGTCTGTGGGAGCTGCCATTTTATATTTAGTGTTCGCTTCCCGTCTTGAATGAGTTAAGGCTGCAATAAAGCTGGGGGCCGCCAGAAACAATGTATGTCAATGGACACAAAGTGAAAGCAGGAACAAAATAAAAAATTGTGAACATGTGTCACCAGAAAGGAGTGTCCCATGAGAGACAGTGTGAGGAACTCGGCGCCGCGGCCCTTGTGAGATCAGAAGGAGGGGGGAAATATTCAGATATCTCCTCACAGGTAACAATTTGTAATATTTTTACATATTGCTCCAATAATGTGGGGTTGGCTAGCTAGGGGGAAAAGTTTCTTTGGTGGGTTTAGGTGCGCTTAATTTATGCAAACGTTGCAGATCAATACTTTCTTTTTTTGTAGCGTTCCCCCAACACTTCTCTATATCTCCAGCAATTATGGTGATTATGCAATGTTTAGGGGCCTTGCTCCTGGCATCTCCTTCAGACTTCTGCACACACTGCCCCCCTCTCCACTCCACCTCCTCCTCCTGTTTCTTCCATCTGAGCTGCTGAGACTCCTAGGGGAGGGGGGGGGGTTGTGAAGAGGGGGTTCTGCTGTTGACGATTTCCTGCCTGGCAGAGATATCCCAGACACCACTTCGGCTGCCTAGTTGAGATGTAATGCAGTGGGAGGGGGAGCACTCCTAACAAGCTCCTCTCCCTGCCCGCTGTTAGAAGAAGATTTGTTTTCTACAATCAAGGATGTCAGTTACCTATTTCGATGTTGTGGAAACAAGGCCACCTAAAGTAAAGGAATGGTACTAATGGATAAACACAGTTGCAGAGATGGAAGGACGTATTCATATGTCAAAAGATAACATGAAAACCTACCTATATACCTGGTCAGAAGGTATACATTACAAATATTTCCCCTCGTACACACAGGAAATTTTTAATTCTCATGACATTCCTGCTGAGCTTCACCTCTTTATTACTAAAGCCTCCCATACATCTTTAGATCACTCCATACAATTTCCATTAGATATACCAACAACTATGTAGTGCCAGGTCCTCCCTGATAGAATACATAGTGATTGGAAGGTTTAGAAAGGTCCTCATATTACATGGTTTTAGAAAAAGAAAAGCTGATTGTACAGAAATTCCTGTCCGTGAAGGGGGCGGAGTCAGCACTTTTCACTTGTACGTGGAGAAGCAGGCTGGATGGATTTCTGCCCAGCTTCTAGCGTGTTCGGATTCCCACGCTGGAAGCTGAAGAGAACTCTGCTACCCGGAGGTCCCCATTAAACGGGAATCAATGTGTCCATGTGGTACACATTGATTTCCGTTCAATTGATCCACGATCAATCACAGCATGGTGACGTCAACACGCTGTGATTGATCAGGGGTCGATTGCACAGGAATTTTCCTCTGTATAGCTAGCTTAAGGTGTATGGGGGGGCTTAACCTTTATTTCTTTTTCTTATGCACCTCTGTTACTTCCTCTTACCTTTACCTCTCATGATAGCTCAACCCAAAAAATTAATTCTGAGAAAAAGTTAACCGTATCTTCTTATCTTTTGGGTGCACTTATTTCATAATTTTTTGCATTTTTGTTATTCTGCTTTATTGTTCTTTAAGCAAAATTTAAGAAAATTGTTTTCTTTTACTTGCACCTGTTATTATATGTCAGATGTGCAGCAACATAGTTAATACTTATGTGTGAAACCTATTAATTATAGGTGTTATTCATGTTTTCTTACATTTACTCAATAAAATCTTTTCATGAAAAAGAAAAGAAAAAATTCATGCAAAACATGTACTGCTTTTGGTCCTGAAAGCTGGACTGAATCGGAACACCAGGTCTAGCTCTGCCTGCTGTCATTTCTTCATTATAAAATGCTTAAACAAGTCAGTATGGATTGAAAGTGTTATGTGAAGCCCTTTAGTGATGTCAAGGGCCGCACTTGTGGTCCTCCATATTAACTCGCCCACCACTGCCCTAGTTGCTACAATATATGGCTGCATATTCAAGATGTGTGTCTCCATTACATACTACAGGCACTCTATTGGATTGAGATCTAATGAGTGAAAAGTATTTTGGTACCGTAAAGTCACTGTCATTTTTAGAAAGCAGCTTGAGATTTGAAGTTTGATACATGGCTTGTTACCCTGGTGAGAGTAGCCACAAAAACATATGTGCACAACAGCTGGAAAAGGATGGACATGATTAGGAACATCCCAATGTGCGCATACATAAATATAGTATCGACAGTACAGTATTAGACTCACCATATGATCAGTAATGCACACCAAAGTGGATACTGAATGTCTGGTGTTCATAGATGATTACATTTCAATTCAATGAAAAAGGAATCATGCTGACCAGGGTCAGTATCTAGGCAGGGCATTTCTGCCCTCTCTAGGCTGCCATGTCACATCTGAATACAAAAAAAGGCGACATCATAATCACCAGCTTCTGAGAGGAGTCATCTCTCTGTGTGCCCATCCCTCTCAAGGAGCATGCAAGCCAGCTAATGGGTTATATTTTTTCACAATGACAGTGTGTTTTTTTGCGCACCACACTTGGCTCATTCTGTGTGTCTTGTTTGCTGCAGTTTAAGATATACCCTATGATAAAAAAAAAAAGATATACCCACTTTCTGTTTTGCCCTTAAATTTACCAGAACATTTGAGCTATTAGGCCCTAACTCCACTATCTGTTAAAAGGAGTGCACAAGCCGCCCATTCTTGGCAATGGAGCTTTGACAGGACCGTCTCCACAGCCCGTCAGAGCCACGGATCCGCTGGTCCGAGCCTCCTTTGTGTTCATATCGAGGCAGCAAGCTACGCCTGTAGGAACGTAAGGGAGGCTTAAGTGGACACCAGCAGATCTCAGTGTACAGTGGAGCCTAAGCCTATTTTTTGTTTTGTGTTATTGTTATGTTAATGTTACAGAAAACTGTAATAAACATTTTTATTGATAGACACTTGTGTTTTTTAACTATGTCTGTGATCTGTGATGATGTCTTCACGGCTAGTCGGCTCGACTGTGACTTTACTGACTTGTGACTCCACTTTATAAAATTACTTATGGCCTTATTGAACTAACCATTTATATTAATAATATAGTATATATAAATAATGATATACAGTGGAGGAAATAATTATTTGACCCCTCACTGATTTTGTAAGTTTGTCC
>CM070032.1:109852325-109892572 GCA_036250615.1 Ptychadena robeensis | reverse complement strand
GACTGGGCCGAAGGTTTACCTTCCAACAAGACAATGACCCTAAGCACACAGCTAAAATTACAAAGGAGTGGCTTTAGAACAACTCTGTGATCTCAAATGGCTACATCAGAGACCTGACTTAAACCCAAATAAGCATCTCTGGGGAGACCTAAAAATGTCTGTCCACCAATGTTTACCATCCAATCTGACCAAACTTGGAGAGGATCTGCAAGGAGGAATGGCAAAGGATCCCCAAATCCAGGTGTGAAAAACTTGTTGCTTCATTCCCAAAAAGACTCATACTCATGGCTGTTCTTCTACTAAATACTAAGGGTTCTTCTACTAAATACTGAGCAAAGGGTCTGAATACTTAGGACCATGTGATATTTCATAAATCTGCAAAAATGTCTACAATTCTGTGTTTTTCTGTCAATTTGGGGTGCTGTGTGTACATTCATGAGGAAAAAAGAGCTTAAAAGATTTTAGCAAATGGCTGCAATATATCAATGAGTGAAAAATGTAAGGGGTTCTGAATATTTTCTGTAACCACTGTATGTATGCTTGTCTGTATTGATGTATGCCAAGTGCACTGTTTTGCTCTCCTCCTGACTAGATGTGCTGGAGAGCTAAAAGTCTCAAACATGTTTTACTTTCTAATAAATATAATATAATATTTAAAAAAATCTTATAGGGCAAAAAAAAGTCATTTTGTTAGGGCTAAAAGTTTTGGGAATAAAGACCCAATAAAAAAACAGGGCAACTTGAACCATTTTTAATAATTACCTACAATCTTTAGACCCATATCAGTGTCTAAAACAGGGGTGTCAAATTCAAATACACTGAGGGCCAAAATTGAAAATGTGGACAAAGTCACAGGCCAACCTTGATATTTACTGAAAAATGTCTACAATTGAAATTGAAAAATTACGTTTTTCCTTATCAGATGTAACAATTAATGTTTTTATATGAAATACACAAGTTTTGTTTAAACATTGAATTTGAAACAAGCAAAGTGCAATACCCATGTGAAGTCAAATGTCATATAAAATACACATATATGGTATTCATTTCATACATAAAAAAAATAAAAATCTTGCACACCAAATACAATTACACTGCGGAATAGATTTGTCTCCAAGGCCTGAGTTTGACACTTCTGGTCTAGAGAAACCAGTTTAAAGAAAAATGTTCCCTAGGAATGAATGTTCAGGGCATGTCCTGTTACAATTATTATAAATGTAAGGAGAGATAGTAGAAGAGGTAAAGTGAAGTAATCATTTAGGGAGCATTCACATGGGAAAATTCCAGGCAGCTGACAGTTGACAACAGCCCAGAAAGTGCATGCCAACCCAGTCCGAAAAGCACTCCTAATGTCGCGTCTTCCTTGCTGCAATGCTTTTCTTGCATCCAGGTATTTAAAATGCTGGGTTTCCAAATGCTTGTTTGTTGGAGATGGCTAATGATACATATTTGTTTTGAGCCCCACCTTATTGATATGGTTGCACTGCACTAGAGATAGAAGTTTAGTGTAATACTACAACTGAGGGTTGATAAGAGGCCATAGACTCAGTTCAAGGAATTGGTGGGCCTGGGACGTTTTGTGTCCAGTTTTGGGTGTTGGATGTACTAAACCACCTCTCATCCTGTAACAAATTAATAGGTGGAGGCTTTATTGCTGAGATAACAAAACACTGAAATTAATTTTATGACAGATGAGTCACATCTCCAAAGTGCTCAGTGTTGAAATATGAAAAGGGTTTCATCCTCAGTATGAGGCAAAATCTATTGCTAAGATTGTATATATTTAAAACAAAGATGAAATGTTGACTAAACTAATCATTTTCTCCAATTCAGCAATTCACGTGGCATATTTTCGTTTATGTTTTAAATTGTTTATGCCTAATTTATGCTTACATTTGAGAAATGTTGTTGATATATACAGATTTTTATACTTAATTCTGTAAATGGTAATTGTCTGAAAGCTTGCACGAGTTAGCCTTATTCAGAAAGCGATGACCTTAAGTGATAGCTCTAACTGGTCCAGCTTTCATTTTCAGGCCTGCTTGAGACTAATCCAGACAGATCAATTACTCGCTATGTACACATGGAGCAGGGAGCCTGTGAACTCCTCCCATGGCTCCACACATTGGCAATCCCAGTAGAGTTCCAGGCAGTGCTCCTGCAGGTGCAGTTTCTCTGCAGGGCCATAAGAGCAATGAATAGTAAAGGTTTGCAGCTCAAGCACACTGAGCCTGTTTAGCGGCCACTAAATAATCCCCGTTTAATCAGATTATGTAAATTCCTACTTCAACACCATCACCTCCTCTCCCTTGCAGCCTCCCCTACTCATTGAACTCCAAAAAAAGCATAACAAATCCTACTAAGAGGCCATGTCTAAAGAAATACATTATGCTCAACGAATAGGAGAACTCCATTTACCAACAAAGTAAACTGGTTAAATTGGGAATTGTCTTTGTCCAGTAAAAAAAGTGTGATGTGTTTTTTCCTTGTAAGATGTCCAAGCGTTATACGGGGATAGTTTAATATTATTTACAACAACACTGTGAAAAGATTGTTTGTACTCTATTTAATAGACAGAACATGTATAAGAAGGCGTATAAAAAAAAGCCACATGAGATGCAGTCTGAAGGGAGTGCTAGATGAGCAGGTGACACCAAAGAAAAGTAATGCAGGGTGTTAGGAATTCTGGTTCTTGTTTTTGGATTCTATACAATGTGGCTCTTTCATCATCTACATTAATATTAAATGTAGTGATGTATTTTAAGGCAGTTAGAAGTCTTCAAAAAATTATCCAAGTTGTGGCCAATGAGCCACAAGATTGCCTGCTTAATAGAGTTTATACAAATTAAAATGTATCTAAAAAAATCAACACAAGTTTTTTCTGTCGTTAATCTGCTTTTTATATTCTCTCTAGTAAAAGGGTGTGTTTACTTAAGCTAAAAGACATTTCTTCAGTTTTAGCATCCTGAACGCAAAAATCTCAACTTGCTTTATTAGAAATCTACATGCTTTTGCCACCCTACCCCCGCCTCTGAGCCACTAGTAGTTTTAGTCATAACAACATTTTCAGGGACTTTGCAGCAAAAGTGGACCTACCACCTGGGTTGATTTATGGAAAAATGTTATATGTTATATATACCTGTGTAGTCCATTCTGCAATTTTTTTTATAACATGGTCATTACATTTAAAAATGGCAATATTTTCTTTTTGCATTGGCTTTAGTTTGATTAATCAACAATTGCACCCTACAACTGAACACAGGGGAGCTAGTCAATCACTTGTTATCTGTCTACTCTGTTTGGAACATGTTGTTTTTTGTTCAGTACATAAACATTTAATGCATTCCCATAGCACTATTAGCTAAAGAACCAAAGTAGGTAGGCCATTACTGTAGTTTTGAAATGTACTTTTTTTTTAAAACATTTATAAAAAACTATAAATAGAGCACAATGGTTAAAACCCACTTTGTTCTAAAACTTGTATATATATGATGTAACACACTTATAAAAAGATAAATGTCTAATGTTTAGTTCATTAATATTATATATTATGATATATTGTATATATTTACAACTGATGAATTCCAGGGGGTAGATCTTTTTTGTGCCAAACTGCACACCTAGGTTGATTACGTTCATCATATAAGGTAGTAATGGCGAACCTATGGCACAGGTTGCAGAGGTCGCACTCGGAGCCCTCTCTGTGGGCACCCAACCTGCCAGCCAACACAGAGGCTAATGGAGGAAAGAACTGCAGCCCATTGACTCTCAATGCTGTCAATTTTCTTCCCCTCTCTTCTGGTTGCATACAGCACCCCATACCCTCCACTAGTACTTCCAGCCAATCAGAAGCCTGGGGAGGGACAAGCAGGGAGCCAAGAAAAAGGTGTGTGTGTGTGTATTTATGTAATGTGTAAAGGCCCCCATACACCTTACAATCTTTCAATACAATTTCTGTACAATCAAATTTTGTTCTACCAAAACCATAATAATAGTAACATGAGGACCTTTCTAATACTTCCAATCATTATATTATCAGGGAGGCCACTATACTACACAGTTGACGGTAGATCTAATGGAGATTGTATGGATCGATCTTAAGGTGTATTGAGAATGTGTGTGAGTAGAAGACAGAATGATAAGAGAAGGCAGAACAATTCTCACAGGTTAGAAGCTGTAGTTCTACAACAACTAGAAAAGACAGCAAGGCATGCTGGGTAGTGTAGTTTTTTAGCAAGTGCCAGAATGTAATGCTTGCAATTATAATTTCTTTACACAGCAACTTGGGTCTTTGCCTTTTATGCTATGTCATCAGAATGCCATGGGACACTATATGCTGAGGTCCGTAATTCCTAGACCAATGTAATTACTTTTAACAGGGACCAGCGTTCCCATCCAAAATTTTTGCACAATGTAGGTAATAATGACTGGAGATCACTACATTTAAGTATTTTTGGAGAATATTAGGGGAAAATTTGCAAAATATTTTGCAAAATATCACAACATTTTTGCCTACTACAAATATTTCCTGTGCTGCTCATCACTACTAATTGTTACTTTTATTTAAAAAAATGGCAACAATTTCAGTTGCGTATTTCATTTCATAAGGGTTGAAAGACAAAACAAGCTCAGGTACAATAACAAACTATATAATAGAAGAGAAAGAGGACCCTGCCCAACGTAAAACATATTCATTTTTTATTACCATTTGGAATTAGGTTGTTTTTGCTCATTCAGCTTTTATAGCTGGTAAATGTATACAGTGTTTTCAGTTTTGGCTTTATTCTATAAGTAATGTTAAACAGATTAATGTATTCTTTTTCTGCTTAAAAGAATACATTAAGAATTGTTCATGATTTTTTTAATATGCTAATATTTAACATTTTTACTGTTCTACACTCACAGTTGTATTTTCATTAGTCATAGAGAAAATGCAATAGTTAATATAAGCCATGTACCTACACAGTATGCTACATGAAGATAAGATACACTCACAATGAGGATTACTGCTGCCTAAGATTCCCCTGTTTTTCACAAATACCTTTCCATGCCTGTAGGCTACATTCATAAGCTAAAGTATATACAGTATATACGTAGTATAGGCACACTAGTTCTAGTTAAAGGCCACCTAGGTGTCCCCCTTCCCAAAATCCAACACTTGCCACTGAAGAGAGGAGAGGTCTGTTATACACCAAATCTCCCTGGAGGATAGGAAAATATGCAAGCATCACTGGGACCAGCAGTGACACGTGTCGGACAAAGAGGCAGGCTTGCTATAAATGAGACCTTGGTATTCGCATTCGCCAGCTAACACAGTATGGTCAAAAGCTGACAGTACTGCCTACATACAACTGGATACACTGCAAGTACATGATGCTATAGTGTTTATTGTGAACATCACCAACAAGCACGATCAGCAGGAAAATAAAAACTTTCAAGATCCGTGTACCGCAAATGTAAGTATATATCTTATATCCATTACTACGTACAAGCAATATAGCCTTAATTTTGGCAATGTTACAGGTCAGAGAATGTGCATATACAGTTAACAATTACAGCAGATAATACATAGTAATGGAACATGAATGTTGTAAGCTGGTATGAGATTATATATCATGCATGTGTATTAAAACTATTTGGCTGACTAATGGACTGACTAATGAACTAAAAGCATATTAACTCTAATTTAAACATTTTAATTCAAAGTTTGTATTAGTTTGAATAATATTTCTTTCTTTGCATTTAATGCAATATCTGGAATGTATTTATTGTTCCTTTAATATGAAAAACACTTAAACATGTTTTCATGAATCCATTTATGTATGCAACACATTAACTTTCAAATGTGGATGGACAAACATATAATAATATAATTTCCAATAAAATCGTCTCAATTTAGAATGTGATAATAATAATTAAAAATGATATATTATTGTCTGAACATTATGTTTTTGACGACAAAAAGTATACAAACAGTGAATGTAAAATTTACTGTAGTTTTATCTTCCTGGTGAACATTTTTCACATTAGCGATTGATTCACCTGTAGGGAGTGTTTGGAATGTTTTGGTGTTATGAAAATGTCCCTGTAAAATGTTGCTACAGTATAAAAGTACACTAATACCAACAATAATGCTTTATCAATTTAATAATGTATTTGTTGATATCTAATGGGGAGCATGTAAAAAATGTTTATATAAGAAATAATCTTGATGTCGCATTGTCATTGCTTTTGTGTTATTTTAGCGTTATTAGTGATTACATATTACATGGGTATGAACTGATTGTCATTGCTAGTGAATGTGTTCTTTATCTCATCAGTAGAAAAATTCGTTTTACCAACTAAATTGTGTAGTGACCTATGAAAGCTTCTTTTTGTTTGTTTTGAATGTTTGAATTGGAACTTTAAGAATATTAAGCCCTTTGTGGATGGAGGGAAGGGGAACTAAATTACCCACCATGTGGAATAAAATATCAGACTCCATTAAAAAATATCCAGCCATAGCTGAAATACCCCACCTTTTAATAAGTGATAGGCGAATAGATGCTTTCTTCAGTCAGACTGTGCTGCATTGCAGATGCAGGTTACTTGATGCAGTGCAAGCATACCCATTGTCAACTGCCAACGTTGGAAGTATACTGCAGATAAGACCAGTTCTTTATTTTATATGGAAACATGTCATCATTCATTGAAAAAGAGAAGAAATGTAAGCATCTTTACTACATTGTGATACATTTTATCAACTAGATAACACATGATTGTAGTTTTTTACCAATGGTTCACAAAAAATAACCGGTGTTTTATCATGGGCGTGCATTGGTATTCAGCATCAGTTATGGGCTTATTTTATCTTATGGAGTACAGGGAACCAGGGCCAGCCTTGACTATGAATAAGTGGAACGGCTACACAGGGCAGCACATTTTTTTTTGCCATGTTGTGGGTGTAGAGCCTGTGGTGACATTATTTTAGAGCATATTTGTCCAACTACCTTGTACCTTAGGCTCTGTTCCCTCATGCATGCACTCCCTGAAAGACTAACAATACCACTGATTGTAAAAGGACGAGAGAGGAAGTCACTATGGAAGTCACCATATTGAGCCACTAGTTGGGGTCTTAAGATGATGTCTGCATGGGAAGACTGCAATGCACATAGATGTCAAGTAGTTTTTTCTCACTATTTATGGTGCAATAAAGTAATCTAGGTTGATACAAATGTAAAATGTATCTATCATTTTATACCTGTCACTGTGTACCCTATTGAGTCAACAGTATGTCTGTCATTTTCCCTGGTTCCCTGTTGCCCGTGCTGCACTGGTAGTTTATCATCCTTCACCACCATCAGACAGTGTCTAGCCAAGTCTTTGCTAGCATCAGTCTATGTACAGTTCGCAATGGCTCAGGTTCATCCTTAGATTAATGTGCATCAAGTAACACCATTACTTGTGACAATGCACATTTGTGGGTTCCAGGACAGTGAAAAACATGTGTAAAACAAAGAGTGTGATTTCCATATGCTGTGTGGCAGCACAGACATGGTAACATATACTGTCCTTTATGCCTCAAGTTGCATGATGGCAGTCTGTTTATTTAATTAAGCTTCTCAAAGAGCTACTCAAAATTAGTATATTTTAACTTGTGTAAAATAAATAAAAATAGGGAACATGAGGTACCTTTGTAATATCTATGATATCTGTACATGAAGGAGGCTGTTTTACTGAACTCATGTTAATGATGGTAAACGGGTAGCTCTTATAATATATTAGTTTAGGAATACTGATGATAAATGCTTTAATTGATTATATATTTTGATCTTTTTCAGAAACATATTTTGAAGATGACTCGTAAGATCTTTAATACAAGGGAGCGGTGGAGACAGCAAAATGTTAACAGTGCATTTGCTGAGCTAAGAAAGCTAATTCCAACCCATCCACCTGACAAGAAGCTGAGCAAGAATGAAACTTTAAGACTGGCTATGAGATACATCAACTTTCTAATCAACATCTTGGGTGATCAAGGAATAACAAAAGCCACAGCAAGCTCCCAGACAAATATTTGGGGTGTCTTTGAACCAGAGCCTCAGTTTTCAAACATGAAACATTGGACAGTATTAGACCAGAGCAGTGACTGTTCTCCTGGGACGAGCAGTGACACACAAGAGTGTTGGTCATTAGATCCTTCACCACAACACTGACTGCAATCAATCAATCATTATCAATTGAAATCAATTAATCAGTTAAGTGATTTTGTGAGTCTGCCTGTCATATTTATGTAACTGTTAAATATCAGTTTGGTAAAAGAAGGCTTTGACTTCTCTCATAAGGTGGCATTTCAGCCGGATATAACTTATGATATAATTTTTGTACTCTAGTATAATAGAAGTGGACTTTTGAAGGCTTTGTCAAAAGAAGAGAGATTCAACCAATGGATTCTATTTTTCTGCAAACCACTAAACATTTCTGGAAGATCGTCATTTTTGGTACAAATACTGTTTGAAAAATATTATAATTATTAACTTTTACTTATATAGCACCAAGTGCTGTTCAATGAATTAGAGTTGAGATGCAGCACAAAATAACACACTGGTACAGGTTATGACAAAGGAGGAGTTTACAACCTTGCCCAATCAGGCTTAATATTAACATGTATATGAAGAGCACCTAACCATAATATACAGCATTATACACCTCTGCTGTTAGTCAGGAAATGCAAATGAAGAGGTACAGCAATAACACTTGCCAACCAATGGGCAAATGGGGTTTGTTCATTTATGATATAAGAGTGAATTATGTAAATAACATTATGTCGCAGTAATCTATAGTAACCAAGTAGATGCTGACCTTCATCCTACAGTATCTTATGCTGATTTGAGTTTATTATGATCACTACCCACCACAATATACCTTCTACTGTAGAAGTGTAATACATTTTAACATACACTATACAATGCTATTGTATTTTTTTTTCAGAAGTTCAATACAGATAACACCATCTCCTTTTATCTTTGCTCTGTTCTATATATTAGATGAATTGGGTTTTCTTTGTTTGTTTTACCTTCTTAAATTAACTGGTTCAGTCATTATAAAGCACTTTATTTACAGACATAAAAGGAACCCATTTTTTTTAATTGTCAGTGCTTGTGTTTGGTAAACTAAGACAAACCTCTAGATTATTTTATATCATACTCTATATAACAGCTACATTTGTTTAGTGGTAGCAATAATAAAAACGAGCTGCAGCCAGGTAGTTGGCTTCTTGCAGTTACTTATTAATTTTTAAACATCACTAAAGCTAGGCATACACGGTTCGATTTTAGTGTTCAATCGACCTTAAAATGATCAAAGTTTTCGATCAAATTTAAATCGTATACTGCACACATGGTTCGATCGCTGAGAATTGTTTGATACTGTTCAAAACATCGATCCTAATGTGATCGGACATGTTAAAAAATCTTCGGCGATCGTACAACGATCAAACTAAAATTGTAGCATTTTGTTTGTTGGTTGGGTCAATTACATTTTATTAACATGTTTATATATAACTCTTTCCTGTGTTTTGTGATCGAAACTAAAATCATAGATTTTGGTCGTATTACGATCGTATTACTAGCAAACCTTCCATGTGGTACTACATTGGATTCGATTACGGTCGGTGTCCGATGAAAAGATCAATATCTAAAATCTAACCATGTAGGCCTAGCTTAAGAGTAATCCTTCGGTCTAAGCTTTTCTTCATTTTGTAAACATTAACTAGACACTATGTTAGTTGCATTTACCAAAGAAGGATTTAATTTATAGCCCTAAAATATTTGAAATAATAATTTTGTATATATTTGTTAACATTAAATTATTATTAAATGCATTTTTGGGAACTTGTATATTGGTACTTTAAATACTTTCCAAATGGAATGTCCATAAACAGTAAATTAATGGTTTAAAGTAATGATACAGAGGGTTTGGTGTTGATTTTTTTTTATTAAAAGTTTTTTTTACCAAAAACTATGCTTGTTTTATTTATTTCTGTGTTCTAAAATGCACATTATATTTGTGGTATACTCATGATACTGGTTTCGTGGAGCATCCTCAGGAAAACAGGTGTATCCTTTGGATTCTTTGGAGGGAAAGGGATATTTCAATACTGTAATTCAATAAGCAATGTAGTTCATTTGAGTTTCAACTGTACTTGTTCATCAAAACAGGTAAATTACCGTAACCAGTAAGCATAATGCCCAACTACTGCCTAGAATTGGTAAGTATGAAATATTAAACAGTTATAGGGGTACCTGATTATAGAAAAATAACTATTGATACTTGCATGTTTTTATTTACTGATCAATTTTAGTGCTGAATATAATTAAACACGTAAAAAAAATCTATACCTTTCCCGTAGAGATTACTTTGTTGGATGCATAACAATTCAGTCCTCCTGTGCTTGCCTTGATGGCTTATATATCTTACATGTTAACCAATTCCACTGAAAAGCTGAAAGGAAAAATGAAAGAAAATAATTAAAGCAATAACAAAAATAAAAGCAAATAAATTTTATTACTGCAACATTATTTTTGTTATAGTACAGAGAAGGGATTTAACTAAGCAAATAGGTACAGGACTAGGTTCAGCAACAGTATGTGCTCCAAGAATGAGGTCAGCTGACTATCTGAATATACTGAATGACCAGGTTATTCCATCAATGGATTTTTTCTTTCCTGATAGCGCAGGCATATTCCAACATGACAATGCCAGGATTCATCGGGCTCAAATTGTGAAAGAGTCATTCAAGGAGCATGAGACATCATTTTCACACACGGATCGGCCACCACAGAGTCCAGACCTTAACCCCATTAAGAATCTTTGAGATGTGCTGGAGAAGGCTTTGGGCAGCGGTCAGACTCTACACCCATCTATGCAAGATCTTGGTGTAATGGAAATAAATCTTCTTCTGTGTCGCGAAACGCGTCAAATTTTTTTGACAAGATGAGCAATTTAGACAATGTGTTTATTGTGTGTTGAACTGAACACTAAGATTGTTTTCTTTACACATCTCTGTATGTGACTTTTTGATTAAATGCACACGCAACTGGATTATATTTTGTTTCTGTAATCCTTACTTTACTCTACCATTTTAAGTAGAAATTATACTACCGTTTTAAAGTCCCATCATGTTTATCAGGGGATAGCCTTGGCTACCCTTGATAGTGGGGTGCCACATGTTTGCCATAATTACTTGATTTTCTGGATGAGGTAGTTGTAAGGTTGATACTGCACATGGTGGGATGAATTTGGATAACTAGCAATATAAAGAATGTCAAAATCAATGACAGGAGATCTATGTCAGTACTTAACTAGGGACCATCGTTTTATATACAAGTTGTGAGAGAAAAGGAACAGTCCAGGGAATAAAATATACCTCATTTAAGAGATAAAGCAATTTTAGCCTTTAAATACCTTCAAAAAAACTGAACCTGAAAGAAAATGGTGAAAGAGTATCCCGGTATATCAACAGTTTCTGACAAACTTAGACAAGTCCATCTTGCACCAATAGCCACATTTAAAGTCTTTCAAATTCAAAAGCTTGATTTGAGCTCCACACATCTGTTTTGACAATGTATAACTACATATATTGACCAGACATACCTAATAAAAGGACACCACCATATTATCTTAAATTGCTTTGCATCAGGCATTTATGTTTTAAAATGTTATGATAACCGAATAGGGTGCATTATGTAAACAAATCTGAAAAAATTTGTTATATGTAAACTAAATATTCATTACCATTGACTTCTGTTGCTTGATGGTCCAGTGATGAAAGAAACATGAGAGAATGGGCAGCTTAACTACTGACCTATAAGGTCACAGGTCAGCCCACAGGCTTCCTTAAGTCTTAAGCAGTCTAAATCCAAGACTTTTAAAAATTTATATAAATTTTCTGTCAATTTAAGCAGGTGCTATGCATCCCATGGAAAGAAAAATATGGCAAACTCTGCAAAAGCTGACCTTGGTAGCTTAGCTCTCCTTATTAGCACAACACTGGTATTACTGGTAATTGTTTCATATGTAAAAAAATACTGAGTTTCCCTTGAAAAATGAAATGTCTTCATTATCATACATGAATCAAGATTTCAGTGGTAAACTATGGTTTACTGGATTCTTGTAAATATTAGCAAGAAGTTGAACTCTTTTTGCCTTTTCACGCTACATTTTCATAGTTTAGGGTCTAGTAGAACTTAAAGGGAGTAATTATAGTTTTGCCACTAATATTATCCACCCTGGCGGAATGGTTGTTTTCAGTGACATGGTACGGGCAATGAAAGCTTTATACTTATTGATGAAGCTGGAGATGTGGGGCAGGAAACCGCCGCCGCCTCCTTTAGATGGAAGTCAATGGCACGAACCCTCACCACTTCGGCGTCACAGATGAAAAGGCTGTGCCGGAAGTGAACGGTGAATCCGCTGAGCTTCAGAATTGGAGGATAAGTATGTCCGATCCCAGCTCGGAGTGACTTTGTTTTGTGAACAAACTTGCCCTGAACTGGGTTCGGGCAAACCGGCAGCAAGTTTAAAAAACAATCTGGCCAGTCTAACCAGTAAAGAGTTTTTATAAAGAGTAGTTGGTACCTATCACCTTGATCAAAAGTTCCCTTTTCTACAAAAGGGAGACACCATCCTAATTTAGTAATGAGCTTCCCATTTCTGGACTATAGGTATCTATTTAATACTTCTTAAATATATATAAAGCCAAAATGATTGTCCTAATTCTATAAATTTAGATGCGAGCAAGCCTTGGGTAAAGCAAGCTTTGGGTTTAACAAGTTGTGTGTTTTAAAGTGATTGTTGAACTAGTCTATTTTTACTACTACAGATGTTAAACTCACTGGCCTATAGTTGCCAGTTTCTTCCTTGCTACCCTTCTTGTTGATGGAAATCCACACTCTTGTATTTGTTTTTTCATATAAGGTATCTTGTAAATTTATACTTGAGTATAAGCCGACCTGAGTATAAGGTACCTAATTTTATTTTCAAAACCTGGAAAAATGTATTAGCTTGAGTTGCCAGGGGGGGGGGGGGGGGGGGGGGGGGGCAAAAGCAAAGTCTGATAGTAGAGTTTTCTAAATTAGGAAAATATAGCAAAAGCACCATTCTCCCTAAGAATGAATCAAACAGGATTGATATTAGTGCCACAACCTCAATAAAGTTAAGAGAACAAAGGTATATTTATTGTTATTACAGAATGGGTTTTCAAGGCAATTCTTATGTTAAAACATGAAAATAAATGTCCATTTAAAAAGTCTTTACTATTATTATTAGGCCCAATGCATGGAATGGAAACTTATTTTACATTACTAACACAAGTAACAGTCACCAGAGGGCAGTGCGGTGTTTGTTTACATCAGCTGGTGTTAGAAACACAACGGAGCTTCACAGAGGCTGCCAGTGCCTTGGGATCTGTGATCTGCGACCCGAGACACGTAAGTGGACTCTGACTCTGACTTGAGTATAAGCTATGGGGAGCTTTTTTTTAGCCCATTTTTTGGGCTGAAGAAGTCAGCTTATACACACGTATATATGAGTAATATGTACAAATTATCCTTTACAAAATTTGAAAAAAATTGAAAAAAAAACACTTGGCATGTCATCTTCTAATTATATACTATGAAGACATTCAATCTTTCCCCTTAGCTTTTCTATTTTGTTATTTTGTATTATTTTATCTGCAATGGTCTTCTGTGTGACACACCGCAGCCAATCAGCTTTCATTACAAAGATGTGGAAAAGCAATACTGATTCTGTTCAGGCACAGCTTTTCCACATCCCAGAAAATTAGCACAACTGCTTGACTAAAGTAAGCACACTTTTATGTTCTATGTATTCATTATGTACTGGGGGGTAATCAGGAACATTTTATACATAATTACAAAAGTTTGGAACAAAAACGCTTGAATCACCCCAAAAAAAAACTATCCCCATGGAGAAGCATGGTGGTGGAAGTAAGATTATTTTAAGTTGCTTTTCTTCATCTGGAACCTGAGCTTAAGTCAAGATAGAGGGAATGATAAACAATTTCAGATACCAATCACTTTAGGGATTTCAACAGGACAATGACTTCAAGCATACATCCATATCAACAAAGGACTGGACTTACTAGATGAAAATTACAGTTTTGGGAAAGCTTAGCCAAAGAACTAATTTTAATAAGAAAATTTTTAGGGTGAGATTTTGGGGTGATTTTGAAAGGAAAAGAGGGCGAATACCATCTGACATGAAATAAAAAAAATGCTTCTATAAATTATTAGTTTAACCTCCCTAGCGCACTGCCCGTATCAAGGCAGTGTACAAAGTACACTGCCTCTCACTTCCTCCCTCCCTCCGGGGCTCTTCACGCAGCCCGTGTCATTATTGACACCAGCTGCGTGAGAGGGAAAGCCGGCGCTCCTCCATTAACATGGAGGTCTATGGCAACCCCGGAAATGCTGATGCAATGAAGACAATCGCTGCAGCTTTCCAGGGAGGCATCGGGTGGACCCGATGCCGGCTTCCCCTGCGGTTGAGGTGAGCCTTAACAGCGGACGAGCTGGGCTCGTCTCAACCGCTAGGGAGGTTAAGGGTATGCCATCAGCCTAATCTAATCTTTTAATTTTTCCTTTTAATAAATTGGTTTTGGACATTAGGTAACTACGGTAATTAGAATAGGTCAGAATAGATTTGAAATAATTATCTGATTTTTGTTCTTAATCTTTTGTCACAAAAACCTGAAACCTGAGTGTGTACAGCACTTCATATGTCTTCATATGTCTCTTATATTTCTGATAAATTCAATCTTGTCATCACACACATAGGTCTATTAAGCTTCATGCAATTATTGGAATAAGTGAATTAAAAAAGAAAAATTGCTATTATTTAAGAAGGAAAAAAATATTTCTTAATAAAGCGTGATGTGCTTTGCAAATTTACAGATAATAAAATTGGAAAACAATAGTGCTAAACCTGCACATGTACGCATATATAATCCACAATTACATGTAAATAAGTAATTATTGTACCGATATCCATGTTTTCCACACTACCCCTCTGGGCTTTTGCCAAGAAAACAGAAGCCACCGGGATAGAAAACATGGATTGTAAAGAATGAGTTTTTTCTTATCAGTCTTTTGCAGATTCTGTAACTCTCTTATCTGCAAAGCACAGATTACCGGCCTGATCTGCCTCTCCAAGCTAAGTATGAATCAAAAGATGTGTGCTTCTTTTTTTTTATAATTTAAACAGCACATTGTGTGTAAAATGCTCAATCTCCAGCCAGATAAATCAATTAATGTGATGCAGAGCTGTTTCCATTTTCTTTACATTTTCTTTATGTTTATGCAGCCACCCTTTACATTTCTCTGTACACGGATGTTGTAATAGCATCTAAGAGTCCTTAGAAGAAGACTATACAGTTTTGCAGGTGCAGTCTTTCAGAACAATGTTAGCAGGCCAGTCCACCTCTTTCCTCCTCCCTTTTTTCCACGCATTAGGATCTCTCCCCTTGTGTGGGACACTTTGTTTCCACTACCCTTTTCTTTCCAATGTACAACACTGCAGTTAATCTGATTATGCAAATTTTTACTTCATAAATCTAGACACAGAGTCCTTTGCAAGCAGAAAAGGAAGAAGAGCACGGCTCAAGGGGCCTTATGGTGGGAGAAGAAGGGGGGCAAGACAATAAGTTCAAGTTGGTAAAGAAAACATCTTCTGTTTTAGTGAGCACAGCACTTACTGGGGAGTCTACATAGCTCTTGACAATCTGGAGTGTTAAAATGGGTACACACATGCCACCGGATATGGGCCAGACAACACCTTTTCTTGTGTTAAGGTAGTGTACGGAGTACATTAAATAATTGACTGCTGGTGACAGTGTAAACAAATACTTTTTTTCAGGGTTCTTCAGGTGAATCAATCCCTTTTTCTATAACCATTATTTTGCAAATAAGCAATTAAAGCACTTAAATCAAATAATCAAATAATGTCAATGTCAAAGTCTATTACAGCCAAATAGGCACTTTTGCAATGTGAGGGGAACTCAAATTATATATCCAGTGCATTTTTATGGTATTTGCTACAGTGTGAGAAAGAACTGCCTGATCCCCTGCTTCAACCATGTATTTTGTGTCATTTACCTCCCTAGCGCACTGCTGTGGTCCAGATTTCTGTACCAAACGCGCACCATAGACTTAAATGGATTATTTTTATGTTGTAGGCCTGTAACTTCTTAAAATATGTCCGTACAAGGGTCTAGTAGACATCCTGAATATAATAATGTTTGAAACACACAATTATGAGAAAAAAAATGACATAACATTTTTTTTAAATAAATAAAAGGTATCATGTGAATTATAAAATCTCTAAAATACATATTTTGTATGATAGACTTAAAAACAGTATGTATATATATTTATATTTTGTTCATAATAAAATTTTTATTCAATTGGAAATGTGTGATGTGGTTTTTTTTAGCTTTGAATTACATTGGATACAGTTACCACTGTATCCCGTACAATTTACCTTTGGTAACCTCTCTCCTCTGGTGTGATGAACACACCAGGGGAGAAAGGGTTAACTGCAAAGGGGCACCCCCTGGCATGGGAATCACACTGGCAACAGTCTTCTCCATAGAAAACTGATCTGGTGTGATTTACATTGGAATCTCCTGTCATCACGTCACTCGAGGGGGGATGTTGGTGGAGAGGGGTCCGTTCTCCTCCTGCAGCTTCTCCTTCAGATCAGAGCCACCGTAGCAGCGCAGAATGGTAAATCTGCGCTGCCGCTGCTCTGATCTTCGCCGGACGGCTCCATCTCGTCCATTGCAGGGCTGACAGGACAGCGCTGGACGAGATGGAGCCGTCAGGAAGGGCAGGGGGGTTAAGCATCCAGGACCCATTTTCAGTGTCCTGGCTGAAGGAAGTAGAAGCTTGATTGAGTTCTGTCCCCTTACTAAAACTCCATGTTTGATGGTGAGGTTGTTGTTCTTGGGGTCATAGGTAGCATTTTTTTTTCATCCATTTTCTTCTCTGGATCATTCAGATGTTCATTGTCAAACTATGGACAGGCCTTTACATATGCTGTCTTAAACAAGGATACCTTGCGGGTGCTGCAGATATGAGTCCCTTATGGTGTATAATGTATTCTTGATGACTATGGTCTCAGCAGCCCTGAGATCATTGACAAGCGCCCCCCTCATGTATTTGTAGCCTTTTTTTTATCATGGTTCTCATTATCAATGCAACTTCACAAGTTGAGATTCTGCATGCAGCCCCACAGTTATTTTGTGTCTCTCTTATTTACAAATTATCACACAAACTATTGTCACCTTCTCACAAGTTGCACTAGCCCAGTTCAGCCTAGTGTAAGTCTAAAATCTTGTTCCTGACATGCTTCAACAGCTCTTTGGTCTTGGTCATGGTGCCTAATTTAATATTCTGTGACCAGGTGTATTCTACCTAGTCCTAGGTTGTACTATTATAACAAGCTAGGATTCAGAGAACTCCCTTACAGGGGATGTTCCTTCTGTGAAGACATATGGGAGCCTGAATCCCACAGGTTGATAGGGGATAAAAATATGTATTTAAATTGTTACGGCAATTAGTGTGGATGATTTTATCTAGGGTGTTGCACCCATGCTCCCTACAAGATTTCATTCATATAATCTAGAATGCTTACCAAGAACTGGTAAACCCCCTATTTGTATCACAGATGTTTTAAACTTTATAACCTCTTACCCCTTCAATCATAACAATCTGCAGATGGTTGTGAAATTATTGATTACACAGTAGAAACCTCTTTCCCAGTGCTAGAGGGTTGTACCTTGAGATCTAAAAGCTTCTTTTACAGTAGAAGAGGTTATAGCTATAACTGTATTTACACAAAGATATTTATACCAGTTTACCCAACAGCGCTACCCCGCTATTCGCATCACCCTTCATAGTACCCCCTCTGTACACTTCCTAGAGGCGCCACCCTGCCAATACTTAAGATGGCGGATTTGGTGCTTACCCCTGCCCTGACATTCAGTCTACTGTACCAAGAGGGAGGCATGAAACTTCCTGGAGTGCATTTGCACTCCAGATGGGGAGTGACAACCTGCAGTCAAAAATCCGCAGCATGGACATCGATTGGTGGATCCAAATGGATCCTACTGAGATAGAAGGGAAGGTCTGGTAGACAGACCCACCCAACCTTAACCCTCCACTGTCATCACCATCTCACTGAAGGGTGTGTGCACATGTAGCTGTAGGTAATCCAGCCCTAACCAGCAATCCACATAAAAAGAGGGCTGACCCTACAGCCAATCTCTCAGACATCACTGACTACACACATTAAATCAGACACTGTTTTAAAATGGACTTATAAGCTAATCACATATATGTTGCCTTCTGTGTATGATCCAGTTGACGTTTTAACCAAACTACTCAAAGTGTGATCAGAAAGTTAGATTGTGGCACAAAAATCAAGGCAATAAATAGGTAACATTTTGAGATGATACTTTATTATTAAAAAATACTTTAAAACAATGTTGTTCTAGAATAGACATAGTATTGAGAAGTCTAAAAGAATCCTACATATGCTTCGGTCTTTAAACATATTTGCTAACTAAAAATGGGTCTTGTAGATTTAAGCTGTTATCCATCTATCTATTTATTTACCCCGCTATAGGTGTGGGTTGCATCAGGCATTCCCCTGTGGGAACATATCACTTCCCCTTCCCAATCTCAAGCCCTCTCTTATAAAAGAATTTGAGTTGGAGAACAACCCCACTTTATGGGAGGACCTCCATGTTTGGGCATTGAAGTGTGGGAGTGCATATGTGCTGAATGTGCTGAATAGTTACAGTATTAGGCTTTGTGCCTGAGTAAGCCCTGGTTATAAGGGCGAAACGCTTTGCATAGAAAAGAAGCCATAATATTTAACTTTTGGATTTCATGTGTATGATGATGATGATTGATCCATTTTAATTATAATGAAATATTGACACACTGGTCCTTACAAAGAATCGTCAGATTCCGATCACTAGCCGGTCAATCGGTGCATCTCTAGTGCAGAGGTGGTGTTCCATTGGTGTTCCTCTCCACCCTATTCATATGGGGTATGGCTATGCTCTAGTGGAGTACCCATTAGCTAATATTGGATAACCATTGTTTGCCTAGTCTAGTCTGCGTTACAAACACTTTAAATGTTGTTTAGAAGTTGTGTAAAATATATGACATGGCCTTGATACCTCTTTTGTTTAAATTTTCCATCTAAATTTCCCTGTAGCCGCTATACATCAATTTCATTGTATAACATTATACATACCTACTATGTACCAGAAGGAGAACAGAAAATGGCAAGCTTTAGATTGACCTTTATTTTTACATACCAATTAAATGCAATAAACTGTGAAAAATGGTCTATCTAGTACTAAAAAAAATAAGTCATAACATAAACAAGTAAGTATAAAAATAATGAAAAATTCTGGGAAGTAGAAAAAAAGTGCCCTGTCAGGATCCAGGACAGAGGGGGTGACCAGACAGGCAACACACACTGACATTCAGACAGAGGTATGGAGTAACAAAAAAGGGTTTAATGTGGACTCACAATAGAGGAACAAACAGGTGCAAATAATCCAGAGTTCAAGAGTGTCCAGGGTGCAGGAGAAGAATGGGTAAAAATCAGGAGTGACAGTCCAGGGTCCAGGCTCAGACAGGGATTGGTATAGAAATGCTCAGCAAGTGTGTCTGAATTAAGCACACCTATAAAGCCCTAAGGCTAAAGAGGCAGGTGTGCTCCACCCAGCCCATGCTTGCAGGGAGCCACCTGCTGGTGACAAGGGAACCAACCCATGGAAGGGCAAGCACAGTGCCACCAGCTGGCGGTAACCGGTACAGCCAGGGTCCTCACATGCCCATTATCCAAATAGGAGCTAGAGTAAGTGATGGATAGTTTACTCGTAAAAGTACTAGGGGTTCTACCATTTTCATTAGAAGAAAGAATAATGAAAAAAAAATACTACTTATGCACAATAAATTAGTGATGATGCCCTTTTTCTATTGATTAAAATATGTGTAGTTCAAACACAGCAAACAAAAAAGACACCTTCAATGGTCAAACACCCTGCAAGTTTAAATAAAATTAATTATTCAATATCCAGGGGCATCAGCCCATAGCCAAACAACTATTCCCTTAAGTTGGCCATAGATGTATCGATCTATGGCCGGCTTTTAGCAGACTCCTCACAGTGTGGTGACGTCACCACGCTGTGAGGAGTCGGCTACAGAACTGACAGGAATCCTGTGTGTTCCACGAACACACGCGATTCCTGTCAGATTGTAGCCAATTAACTTGGAGGGGGAGGAGACTCCTCCGAGTTAACTGCCTGCAGCAGGATCAGAGGAACGGCCACAAAAAGAACCAGCAGGACGAATCTGTGTGCGATCCACCTACCTGCTTTTTTAACTTCTACTACTTGATAGGTGTTTGGGTTTAGGTGTTTTTAATTTAAAAGCCAAGGGAAGCATTGGTGTCCCAGAATTGAAATAGCACATTCTCTTGAAAAATAAATGGACAGCACCCCTTTACTAAAGGTAGCCATACACAGGTTGATTTTTTTGTTCAATCGAAAAAATCTATTGTTTAGGTTGATCTTCAGGAATTGATTTCTGTTTTAAGGAATCGTTCCACCAAAAATTATCAATATCGAAGAACAGAAGGTGATGGTCATATCCATCCATGTTTTTCAGTTGATCATTTGACAATCGATATACAGTATGTTAGTGGTGACCCTCGATCCCTGTCTGTTTGATTGGCCCATATTTGCATATACTAGCACCCTTTATTGCAGCCATTTTAAATCCAGAATTCCCATTTATATGTAATAATAATTACTTTAAAAATTATTACAGAGTACAGGAGTATTAGGTCATATTAACCCCTTACTCCTTCCAAAATCATTAACCCCAGCACAAGAAAAAAAAACCTTTAAAATACATTAAAATAGTGTGATCTGTAAACATGAAAGAAATGATTCCAGGTAACATGGAACAAGTGTTGTATTAACCTCTTACACAAATGACAAACCTTTAACCCCTACTCTAAAACAGCCAACAATTTAAACAACTAAAACCGCAGACTTCTACATGAAATTACAATACAATGTTATATGTCATAACTAAAAAATTATGACATCTAACATGGAATGAGTATAGGGGTCGTATTAACCCCTTACACAAATGACAACGCTTTAACCCCTCCCCTTAAACAGCCGACAATTTAAACAAAATAAAACACATTTTACATTAAAAATACCCCCCATGCTTGCATATGTTCTTGCTAATTTTAATGTTATTATTTTTAGTTGAAATCTCTACTGTCAAATTTCGACCTTTACAATCCCCCTATTATTACAAATATGTGTATGAGCATCTTTTTGCCCATACACATTGATATGTAATCATGAAATAAATGAAATGTAATCAACAATATAAGTAAAATATTGTTAGCTGTAATCATGAAATAATTACAGGTAACATTGAGTGTAGGGTCGTATTAACCCCTTACTTGTTCCAAAAGCATTAACCCCTGCCCGGCAATAAGTGCTTTAAATCAAAAAACAGGTTGCCGCGTTGGGGTTAATGATTTTGGAAGGAGTAAGGGGTTAATTCAGCCCAATACTCGTAAAGTACCATGTAATTTTGTCTTATCATTTATTTTATACACATATTTGTAATAATAGGGGGTTGTTAAATTTGCAGTAGAAATGTAAACTTTTTTGTGAAATTTACATTGAATTGAAGCAGCTGATTTCTTATTGATAGTAGTATTTCCTCTCTATATCTGATTGTAGAATCTTCTTTTTATAACTTTCTAAATCACCGAATGACAGGAAAGCTACTGGACATGCACTGTACTGAAGTAAAATTTGCTTACGTTTCTGCGCATGCCAGGGCCTATCATATGAGGGCATACAATATAAAAAACATGGCTGGAGAAGTGCAGAGGTGTGGGGAAATTTTTACTAGTGCATTAAAAAACAAACACTTGTAAAACACAGTAACATACGTATTGTTAGCTGTAATGATTAAATACATGTTTACAGGTAACATGGAAGGAGTATTGGGTCATATTAACCCCTTACTGCTTCTAAAACCATTAACCCCAGTGTGGCAAAAAGCGGTTTAAATAAAAATACAGGTGTAAAAAACAGTCCATGTTACGGGCTATTCGGTTTTTGGAAGCTGTATTCATTTTATTTTTCTTGGATTTTTTTTCATGTTTTTTTTTTAAAGAATAAGATAGAAGCTGGATTTATATAATTTTTCTTTCTTTTCTTTTTGTCCGGGTTCTTTTTTTTTTTACAAGGATTGCTTTATTGGAAATTATTAGTGAAGAGAGAACAGCGTTGGTTTGGACATTCTGAAAAAATAAACCTATTTGGGAGTGAGAGGAACAGTGCCTGTGCACAAGACCTATACACTTCCATTTTTAAGGAGCCTAGGTGCTCCAAGGGACTTTTAAGGCACCAATAATTAATTTGTCTGATATATAGAATGGGTAATTTATTGTTAAAATGATAATATAAGCCATACATGATGTATCACACACAAGGGACTAAAAAAATGCATATATTTCACATCCATATTGACAATGTACATCGAAACTATATTAGTATACATACAAAACAGATCTTTCCATGATAAAATAACATTGCTTGACAAACACTTTCTCAACGCGTTTCGCCTTTTGGCTTCTTCAGGAGATTTGCGTGTTATCCATTGATCCTATGGATGTAGTGGGGGTCAGCTGTGGCTGGTTAAGGGCTTCCCCCCAAGGAACAGAGCGGGGGCCCCAGAGGCCCAAGTGGTCCCCTCCCATATACGTCCACGGATGGGACGGGGGTTTTAGACTTCTGGTGGGAATGCTGTGTCCACACAGATGGGGGTGGGCGAACCGCCGCATTTCTGGCACCATCACCCAGGTGGACGATGCTGGGCACCACGCACCTCTCTGGTCCCCCGTTATCCTCTCAGGGCGGCTCCTCCATCGGACGGGCTGGACGTATATGGGAGGGGACCACTTGGGCCTCTGGGGCCCTCGCTCTGTTCCTTGGGGGGAAGCCCTTAACCAACCACAGCTGACCCCCACTACATCCATAGGATCAATGGATAACACACAAATCTCCTGAAGAAGCCGAAAGGCGAAACGCGTTGAGAAAGTGTTTGTCTAGCAATTTTATCATGGAAAGATCTGTTTTGTATGTAATATAGTTTTGTATTGTTTGTAATATAGTTTCGATGTATTGTTTGTAATATAGTTTCGATGTACATTGTCAATATGGATGTGAAATATATGCATTTTTTTTTAGTCCCTTGTGTGTGATAAATCATGTATGGCTTATATTATCATTTTAACAATAAATTACCTATTCTATATATCAGACAAATTAATTATTGGTGCCTTAAAAGTCCCTTGGAGCGCCAAGGCTCCTTAAACAGGGAAGTGTGTAAGTCTTGTGCACAGGCACTGTTCCTCTCACTCCCAAATAGGCTTCTTTTTTCAATATATTATTGTTGGGATGTGGCACACGCATACACCAGCTCATGAGAGAGAACCAGCTTTGTTAAAAAATTTGGATTGGACATTCACTTACTGTCACCAGTATATATGAGTCAAACATATAGGTCAAGTGAACTAAAAATCACAGAACTTTATTATCATCCGAATGAAAACAGATCTATCTCAAAAATCATTCACACATGATTATAGGGGATTCATCTTGTCATAGTGTCAATATGTTTCGCCCTATACAGTGCTTTCTCAGGACAGAAAAGGAATGGAATGGCACCTCAGATACACCCACCCTGACATCATTTTCGATTGAAGGAATTAGAGGAATCAAGCTTTTTTTCACAGGCGAGCTCGGGATGCTTTTTACTGTGTTTTAGGAGATGAAGCATGTCTAAAGCGTGCAGATGAGCCCAAAAAGAATATAGCACACCTAGCACTTTGGTTTTTAGAAAAGAAAAAAAATAAGCGTGTCCAGAGGTGTATTTTATAATAGCTCCCAAGGCGCACTCAACTGCAATGAGATGTGCCCTAAAAACATCCATTTTTTACATGCGTTTTCTTTTTTAAAAGAACATAGTGGAGCCTTGGCCTAACTCTATTGTAAACTTGCATAATTATTTGACTTTTTCTTTTATTCTAGAGTTTGTTCTTGTGTCTTCATTTTGTGTTCACCTCTGGGACCATGCACCAAAGCTTGGCAGTGCACCTGGTATACTTTGTGTATATTACAAACACACTTCTAATCCTGAATTTTTAACTGAACAAGTCATACTATAAAAAATATACACAGCATACAGCCAATGTGTTTATTTCTTCTTGGTGCTGGATAGAGTGGTGACAAATACTTCAACATGTGCTTAAATAATGGTGTCTGCTGCCACACAGTGGACAATAGAACATATTACATATTTTAGGAAACTTGGAATAAAAATAGATTAAGTATTTATAGAGCAGGTCATTCCTGGAAACCAGGCAGCTAAGTTAAAGCAGACCTAAACTCTAAAATTAGATCTACAATGAGATATCTAAGGCTGATATGAGATATCCATATACTCACATGCTTGAATTAGAATATACCTCCCCTGCTGTTCTGGCTTATCAGCATAAGTTTAAAACGCTTAACATGACATACAATATTGGTGAAATGTGAGTATTTATGCAGTATTATGTATAGGAAGCATTGTAATACTAGCATACTCCCAAACAAACATACTCCAATACCTTTTGCTTAAAGATCATATCTACCACTATGTACTGTGATATTCAACACAACCTCTACATCACTGCTTTGTCCTTTTTCTAAAGTGAATCATATTTAATTGAAGAACGATAAAGAAAACTTAACTATGGCTAGTTTTTAAGAAGCATGGAGCTGTGTGTGTAAATAAAGATTACAATTACTGTATTTTCTGGCATATAAGACTTTTGAACCCAGGAAAATCTTCTCAAAAGTGGGGGGTCGTCTTATACACCGGGTGCTGAAACTTCTGAGCCGGAGGAGTCTGCCTGTCAGACATCGGAAAAGCTCCGTTATCCCCCCTCCCTCCTCAATGTGTGAAGTGAAGCCGACCTGCTCACTAAAGGCTGTGGCTCCAGTGGCTGAAACTGGTATTGCAGCTCAAACACATTAAAACACCTTCACTGTATCATGTGACATTTTGATTGCTAAAAATTCTTTGAATAAAATGTATACAATGCATGTCACTTGGATAACCACAGGTAAACATTAATATGAGAGGTTGCAGTGAGGGGTGTGAAATTAGGAATGTCAATTACTCAAAAAAATAGGACTTTTAAGGTTGTTTGAGATGTGGGAATTCAAAGTCAGAGTAGACATATGTAAGGCCATGGGTCCACTGCGGTTTCCCTGAGCTGGACAAAAAAATTACACACGCCGGCACATTTGGGGGTGGATTTCCTGTGACTTGCAGGCAGTTTGCCCGTGTCATAAGAATTAAAATTAACATATTGAAAGCAAATCTGATGTTTTTTTTAATTTTTATTTGGTGTGCGTTGGAAGGGGTAGTCTTATATGGCAAGAAAACCTCTAACTCTATATTTTAACTGGAAAAGTTGGGGGTCGTCTTATACACCCAGTCGTCTTATACGCCGGAAATGTTTTTTTGTATTTTTAAAATAACAGAACATTTTCAAGAAAGCGATATTTGAAATGAAGCCCCAAGATCTGCCTCTTTGATGAAAAACATATATACATATAAACAATATACATAGTATGCATTCCAGATTTATGAAAATACATATAAAATTTTTATTCTTTAGTCCTAAACTACTATATACAGTGGCTTGCAAAAGTATTCGGCCCCCTTGACCTTTTCCACATTTTGTCACATTACAGCCACAAACATGACTAAATTTTATTGGAATTCCACGTGAAAGACCAATACAAAGTGGTGTACACATGAGAAGTGGAACGAAAATCATACATGATTCCAAACATTTTTTTACAAATAAATACCTGCAAAGTGGGGTGTACAGCGTAAGTATTCAGCCCCCTGGGTCAATACTTTGTAGAAGCACCTTTTGCTGCAATGACAGCTACCAGTCTTTTAGGGCATGTCTCTACCAGCTTTGCACATCTAGAGACTGAAATCCTTGCCCATTCTTCTTTGCAAAACAGCTCCAGCTCAGTCAGATTAGATGGACAGCGTTTGTGAACAGTTTTCAGATCTTGCCACAGATTCGCGATTGGATTTAGATCTGGACTTTGACTGAGACATTCTAACACATGGATATGTTTTGTTTTAAACCATTCCATTGTTGCCCTGGCTTTATGTTTAGGGTTGTTGTCCTGCTGGAAGGTGAAGGTGGAAGGGAAGGTGAGTCTTTTGCAGACTCCAAGAGGTTTTCTTCCTAGATTGCCCTGTATTTGGCTCCATCCATCTTCCCTGTCCCTGCTGAAGAGAAGCACCCCCAGAGCACGTTGCTGCCACCACCATATTTCACAGTGGGGATGGTGTGTTCAGAGTGATGTGCAGCGTTATCCCACCACACAGTAGCGTTTTTGGCATTTTGGCCAAAAATTCAATTTTGGTCTCATCTGACCAGAGCACCTTCTTCCCATGTTTGTTGTGCCCCCACATGGCTTGTGGCAAACTGCAAATGGGACTTCTTATGCTTTTCTGTAACAATGGCTTTCTCTTCTTCCCACTCTTCCATAAAGGCCAACTTTGTGCAGTGCACGACTATAGTTTGCCTATAACAGATTCCCCCACCTGAGACTGTAGATCTCTGCAGCTCGTACAGAGTCACCATACCTCTTGCCTGCATTTTTATCAACGCTCTTCTTGTTCGGCCTGTGAGTTTAGGTGGATGGCCTTGTCTGGGTAGGTTTACAGTTGTCCATATACTACTTCATTTCTGAATGATCGCTTGAACAGTTGCTCGTGGGATGTTCAAGCTTGGAAATCTTTTTTGTAGCCTAAACTAGCCATACACAGTCGATTCCAGGTCGCTCGATCACCTATCCGATCGATTCCGGCGATCTCAGCGGGAAATCGGAGGTCCGATCGATCGGCCAATTAAGGTCTGTCCGATCGCTACTACCACTCGTTGCCCACGGATTACGGACGATTCCGTGTCCGACAGGTCGGGATGCCCCACCATCAGCGATCGGCCATGACCTCAATCAGATGGGATATGCATTCCCCAGCAGTGGTAACCCTCGATTCATGGCGCGATGAACCAGAGGGCCCTCACTGGCATGCAGCCACTTCCACCAACAGGCACATCCCTCCAGCCCCCGCCAACCGTGAAGGCTATGCAGCCAACTGCAATGGTTGGGGCTGTGTCTGGCAGCATGACCGACCACCTGAGTCTCCTCCCATACACCCCATTTGATGGGCCAAGGATTAGGCATTGAGTATGGTCAAATGGTTTTTTATTTGCAGCCAAAATAAATTAACCTGTTAACAGTTACAGGGAAGCGCGATGGGCTGTGGGAATTGGGGTGAGCCGGAATCGCGCAACACTACGCGGATCTGCAAACAAACACAGGACATGAATCGGGCGAAAACACTTTAGCACACGGGATGCAAGAGCACATGGGGTGAAGTCGGTAAACACATGGCCTGAGCTACTCACATGGTCATGTATCTGTGTGGAATCGGCGTGGCTGTGGGATCGGGGTGACCTGAATCGGCGCAACAATACGACGGAATCTGCAAAACAAACAGGGACATGAATCGGGTGAAAACACTTTAGCACACGGATGCAAGGCAACATGGGGCAAGTCGGTAAACACATGGCTGAGCTACTCACATCACATGGTCATGTAATCTGCGTGGAATCGGCGAGCCACACAGAGATCGTCGGGGGATCCTACAGGGAAACGTCTTCTTATAGGAGCCGGAAACCGCCCCCGAGAGTTGGCGCCGAAATGTAGCAAAACAACGGGGGCTGCCCAGGGCAGTCATAGCGACATCTGGACTGAGAAGCGCACGGGAGAGAAGCCAGTGGACCATGCAGCGTGACAAATGGAGACGAGAGTGCGATTCCGGAGCGATCAGCGGAGAAGGTAGCGTGGGTGTCGCTACGGGCACAGGGTTTTAGGTCATGATGCAAGTGAGGACAGTTCTGTGACATGAAGGTCATGATGTGTTTTCCAGGGGAGAGGAAGAAGAAAAGGAGAAGACCGATCCCCCAACGAGGGTCCAGGAGCCCCAGACAAGAGCAGCCTGGTCCATCTAGTTCAGTAGGTATGACTGTGCAGGGCCTCAGACATGCTTGTGTTGCTCATTGTGGCCTCAGCCCGGTTACAGCTCATCTTAGTAGGCCAGGAGTGTGGGTGTGATTGCCGAGGGCACAGGGCTGATGCACGTTGTGGACATTTCTTTGACATGAGGTCATGATGTGTATTCCAGGGGAGAGGAGAAACCAGGAAAGAAGCCCCGATCCGCCAAGAGGTAGGGAGCCCGACGAAAGCAGCCTGGTACTTCTGCAGTAGGCGACTTGGGGTCTGTGCAGGCCTCACACATGGTTGTTATGTATTAGAGGGTCAGGCTGCGGTTGCAGTTATGATTATTATGTGGTTGATCAGAACAGTGACATCTAGTGTAAATTTTTGAAAACTCATTCTATGACTGCCCAGATGTGTAGTATTGTGGAGGCCTATGTGAACCACTGAAGTATGACATTCTCCATTGGTGGCAGTGTTTTTCTGTGTGTCCACTGCTTTTGTAGCGGTCAGAGTGTCAATGTCGCCCACTTCTCTGTCCTGCCCAGTGGCCCAGGGACCTGCCAGGGGAGGAGGGCGTCAGGTGGCAGAGGCCAGGCCAGCCAGCTGAAGGTAGGATGTGACAGGGCACCGGTGAGGTGGAGTGCGTGGGACCTGTATTGCGGCAGAACACAGACACATAACCATGCAAATTTGTCGTCCCCAGGAATCCGGAGAGGCCAGTCAGGCCATGGTGGTTGCGGCGAGCGGCGCGGCGGGCGAGGCGGGCCGTCATGTTGGACCTCTTCGGGGAGGCCTCTGATGACACCCCAGCCCCCCAAAAGGGAGAAACCTCTCGGGAGGCCTCTGACGACCGCCACCACCACAGGGGATGATGGGGCCAGGACCCAGCAGGGACCGGGGAGATCGGTCTGCCACCCCCACCGCCACCCTGGAGGCGGAGTGTTGGTTGTCGCCGAGCACATTGCTTGATGCACTTTGCACAGCTGAAGGTAGATGTGACAGGCACCGGTGAGGTGGAGGGCGTGGACCTGTATTGCGCAGAACACAGACCCATACCATTGCAATTTGTCTCCCCAGGATCCGGAGAGGCCAGTCAGCCATGGTGGTTGCGGCGAGGCGGGCGAGGCGGGCGAGGCGGCCGTCATGTGGACCTCTGCGGGGAGGCCTCTGATGACACCCCAAGCCCCCCAAAGAGGAGAGAAAGCACCGCACCCACCACAGGAGGACTGAGGGGCCAGGACCCAGCAGGGACCGGGGGAGGAGCGTCCCTGCCACCACCACCGCCACCCTGGAGGACGGAGGACCGGTGGTGCCAGCTTGGGCCACCCGCCCACCACCAAGGAGAGTGACCCCTGCTGCACCTCAGACCTGGGGGGCCGATGGGGAGCAGGTCTGCATCCTGGTGCGGACCTTCGAGCTGGGACTACGATAGAGGCGTCTACTGGAGAATGGCCAGGAGGAAGCGGGACCCACATTGCCATGGCCAGGCAGAGATCCGGCGAGGTGTAGGCGAGGTCGTACCCCGTGACCGCCTGGTGAAAAGTGTACGACCTCAAGAACCGCCAGAAGTCCCACCCTCGCCGATGAACAAGGGCCATCATCAAGGCAGTGTATGTTAGAATTGTGACATGGTGCCACCACGAATGCTGGGAACCATCTAGGCAGGGTTTAATTTGTTTTTCATTTTACAACAGCAGCCCGCACCCATCAGGACCGTCCCCAGATTGAAGGCAGGACAAGCACCAGGGAGGGACACCAGGAGCAGGCCCAAGTAAGCAGTCACCTTGCACAGACCACCCCCCTCCAAACGTGCGGCCTACGATGGAACTGAGCTAGTTGGGAACTGTTTGATGGACTACCAGTGCCCACAGTTAGTAAGGGTCTGAGGTGAGGCCAGGGGCTCATTTGAGCCAGAATACGGAGTCTCCTCCTGTTTGTTCCAGGCCTGTTTTCTGTATGTGATTATTGTGACTCACGAGAGACAGACCATTGCCAGCATCCCCTAGGCCACAAATGTTGCCAGCACACTGCCTTATTGTTTGGTAGTTCAACATGGTTGTTCTTTTCATGACCACTAGCACGGGATTGCTGTTCTTTGCCACTGTTCTGAGGTGGTGGGCTTCCTGTGAAGACTGTGGACGTGGGCCAGACGAACCCCTCCGTGCCCCCCTAGAAGTTTTCCCCCCCACTGATGGCAACTAGATGACCATAGCAAGGGCCTGGGCGTTAGCAGGCCACATGTTTTGGGATGTGTTTAGCAGTGGGAGACAATTTCTTTTATTCTTTTCAGTACCCACGAACCAGTGGCCACGGGGCCCGTGCAATCACAGGCTCCTGAGGTGTGAGCAGCAGCTGCCAGAATGAGGCAAGCAATGCAGGCGGTCATGGAGGGCATGGGCAGGCTGAGGGACACCTTTCAGCCTGCGTCGGAGAGCTGAGGAAGGGAAGCGACATGACCCGGAACCCCTTTCTGTTCCCCCCCTGGCATTTGACCATTGTGTTCCTGTTTGGACCCAATATGGGTCCTGGTTGCTGGTAGGGGTGGCCAGCTGTTCCTACCCTGCCCTGTCATGTTGACCGGTGTGTATATAGTGATCAGTTTATGTGTTTTATTATTTTATTTTTGTATGGCTATTTTTACAATAGTAAGACCTTTTTGCCCTGCATTCTATTGTGTGTCGTCTTTACTGCTGCGCAGGGGGTGGAATGTTGGGAGGAGTGTGTTTTTCCCCCAGTGCTGGGAACGTGCAAGGGGGCTGGCAGGACTTGATTGGGATTGGTCCTGTGGTGCAATCTCCTGGTGACGATCTGAGGTCCACCAACCAACGTGCCCAGATCGGCCCGAAAATCAATCTGATGGAACCAACATGATTGGGTTCTCTGTCGGATCCGATTCTGGGCCCCCGAACGATCGAACGTGATCGATGCGACAAGGTGGGCTGCAACCGATCCGGCACGATCGTTTCGCGTCACACGCGCCCGGAATCGATCGTCCCGGAATCCGGGTCAGAATCCGACAACGGTATGAGGGCCTTACAGCCTGCTTTACATTCTCAATAACTTATCCCTGACCTGTCTGGTGTGTTCTTTTGACTTCATGGTATTGTTGCTCCCAATATTCTCTTATGCCATGACAGAACACGCGGCGACCATCGCCGACATCTGCCCCCGATTTCTTCCGGGATTGTAAACGTAATAACGTCATCACGTTTACAATCCCATTGCATTCTGGGGCACCCTTCATTCGGCTGGGCACCCTTGTGTGCCGGCATAACTACAATGAAGCACCGCTTCATTGTAGCTTATGGCATCGGCTCCTATCGGCTTCAGATTTTCCGACACTGTCGGATCTCTGGCCAGCCAAGAAGTGGGGCGACGGATCTGTCCCCCGCCCATGTGGGGACATGCCGATAACGCCGGATTTTAACCTGACCGATGCAGAGCGCGCAAACCCGTCGGTCAGAAATTAAATCCGGCCTTTATCGGCATGTGTATGCCAGCATTAGACAGCTCTGAGGCTGTCAAGAGCAGCTGTATTTGTACTGACATGAGAATTACACACAGTCAAACTTATTAGTCATAGCACTCATCACGGCACAATTCTATGGGCAACTGACTGCACTCAGAAACCAAATGGGCTGAATAATTACGCACACCCCACTTTGCAGTTATTTATTTGTTTGGAATCATGTATGATTTTCGTTCCACTTCTCACGTGTACACAACTTTGTATTTGTCTTTCATGTGGAATTCCAATAAAATTGAGTCATGTTTGTGGCTGTAATGTGACAAAATGTGGAAAAGTTCAATATACTTTTGCAAGTGTAAGGAGTAGGATTAAATTGTGGACTTGGTTCTTGAAAAAAAAATAAAAGAAAAAAAAAGATCATCAAAGGATCAAATATAGACAACTTAGCTGACATGATCTAACTTGTTTATTAACATATTCTAGGGGTATTTACTTTTTTCCATACCCATTGTACTCATTACACACTCAGAGGGATGTAACTACGGTAGTAAAATCCTGCATGGCTTCAAGTAGTAGTTTCAGTGTCACATTACTCTCCACCTTGTGTAGTCCTCTTATGTTTTTATGATAAACAAGGTCTGTAAGGTAAGCCCAGTTATTACTGCAAACACAGCAGGTTTTGCTTGTACACTTGCCATTTGATTCCTCCAAGCCTAGCCAGTAGATTCAGTTTTACAAACATCAGTAGCAGATAATTGTTTTAGGAACAACAGGGTTGTTTCTCCTGCTATGCAAAGTATGCAGGCACATAAGGCCATAGAACCCCCGGTGGCCCCCACATGTGAATATTTGTGCGTAGAGCATATCCACATACTAACACTACTAACAATACCTCCCCTGCTCAATTCTTCTGCTAATAACCACACACATAACAGACCCATACCCCCTTGAAAAATTTGGACAAACATGGATAAGCTTATGCCTGCCATACACCCACAGATGGGTGCCGACAGACATGCTCCGATATGCACCAGAATGCAAACGTGATAACGTCATCACGTTTGCATCCTGGTGCATTATGTGGCTGCTTCAGTCGGCCGACACCCTTTGTGTGCCGGCCATTAGCTTCAATGAAGACGCACATGTGATTTTTTTTTTAATTTATAATAAATTTGCCAAAACCCCACGTAACCTCTTTTTACATTGCCATTATGGGGTGTTAGAATTCCAAAGAAAAAAATGATTTGATTGATTTTGGAATAAAGCTTTGACATAACCAAATGTGGAAAAATTGTGGTGCTGCGAAGACTTCCCAGGTGCATTGTATTTCCAGGTACAGACAAGCTGGTCACCTCTGACCATGGTGGCACTTGACCCAGCACATGAGGTTGGTGTACACAAGGCTTCCATGTTTGCAGCTGCTGACTGGACTGTGGCAGGGGATAAAGAGTGAAAAGAATACATGTCTCTGGGGACACAGGGTATGCCTTTGCCTAGCATAGTATCTAAGCACTTTAACTTTATTTCCTTGTCAGCTGGCAGCAAAATATCTTGCCAAGGGCTGTCTATGCTTTTGTGTGGGAAGGAAGCTTGGGGACATTCCTGGTGAAAGCTGCATTACCATACTTGGCAGTGGTGAGAGAACTATAGTATTAGGGTGACAGGGAGTCAGCTCACTATATAGCACAGAGACATGTTCCCTAGAAGGGACATTTCCAGCACTGCATGCCTCCCGCCATTCTATCTTAGCTCACACTGATCTGTCAATGCTGGTAATCTCCCTCACTAACACGTTCCTCACACACACCTCCACAACATTCCACCGCAGCCAATCATAGCTCTTCTTCCACACACAGCCTTCGTGTAACAGCATGCCTCTCCCTCTGTGCTTGGCTGTCTCAGCAGTCAATCAGTCTGCAGAGGGGCAGTGCTGTGTGAGGTAAAGAAGTACATGGTGTGCATGGCTGAGAGAAGAGATTAGTAACTGAGGAAGTAGAGAACGTCCGGCTGTCAGCATGGAGCTGGTCACCGAGGTCTCCGTGCTGTTCTCCCGCCTGTCTATGTTTCCTTACTTCGATGGAGCTCATTATCTGGTGTCTGTGCTGTCAGCCAGGGAGCAGCCAGGTGAGAGTTCATACATACACTAATCATAAGGGATGGCAGCAGTGCTTGTGTCAGGTTCACCTGTGCTGGGTGGGGTATAACATGAAGCCCAGAGCCCAAACATATTCTTCAATGGTCATGTCATTACTACCGAGTTCACCTAGTGATCAGCTGTCACTTAAATACAGTGCTTCCCAAACTGGGGGAAGGTATTCCAGGGGGGCGCTTGCCTCATTCTGAACCTTTGTTTAAATAGGGGGGGGGGCTCGATAATGTTGCTAAATCGAAAAGGGGGGCCCTGCAAGGAAAGTTTGGGAACCACTGCTTTAACCTCCTGGGCTTACTGGGCGCTCGCGGCGGAGTACACTGTAATCTGCCGTGATTGCCTGCTGTCCTCCCGACCCACTACACACCACCGCTGTCAATTAGATCCAACCCCCACCATTAACATTGAGGTCTATGGCCCCTCCCCCTTCGGAGTCACTGATGACGCCGAAGACACGGTGCCGGAAAAGCTTGTGATTGCGCCCGATCCCAGCACGGGGGCAGTTTGATTGAATTCCGGGATCGGGCGTAGTACTCAGGAGCTTAATAAATGATTACCAATTCCCTGATAGAACTGCAGCTTACTAACATTTTACTGTCCGGTCTTTGTGACCATCAACATACTCATCACCTCAAAAATTATTATTAAACATCTCCCGCCATCTTTCCTGGGGACCATAGGCCACACAGAGATCAGGGGTGTTCCAAGCACCCCAACACTTGTGTGTGATCAACACCCAAACATGGGCATCACTGCTAGGAAATGGTGCAATCATTTACCTAATTCAAGGAAGTGGAGGTTCGCCTCTATCTTTGAGTACAATTCGCGTGGTACACAATTACTGACCACCACTAATGGAATATATATATATATATATATTAATAAGGAAGAATTCATCTAAATCAGAGAAAAGATGAGCAAATAATTTACAGTTTCCATTGTGACTTGCTGTTAATTATAATTCATGTAAATGCCAAGTAGTTAAAGTAGACCTAAAAGTGAAAGAGATAAGTGAAAGAGAAAAGCACTGTGTGACAGCTGGAATGTGACTATGAAATGTTGACATTTGGACTGCAGGTAGTCTCAGGGGTTAGTTACTAAGCCAGAAAATTTCAGGGTTGCACTGAGGTATGAAATCTGGGGGTTCAAACGCCGTTGTACTGCAAGAGTTACATTTGACCCAAAGCCAGTTGGTGACCTGTGGATGGAGACAGCAAATCAGAGGATCAATCAGGACCAGGGAGGTCCATCTGCAGCAGAATCTCTCATGCAGGAGGCTGATACAAAGGACAGTGAGGAAGACCACCCTACATATGGGGTGAGTACCAAACACCATCCTTAAAAAAGTTATGTGAACCCCTGCTAATAGTCCACTGTATGTCAGGATGTCTATAGAAACAATGCAGTCTGGTTCTGTAAAAAAAAAAAAGGGGGGGGGGTAGGTCACTGTCCTCTCAACATCTGCTATTCTGCGGCTTTTCTTCTCCCTGAGGTCTCTGCTGGTATGTTATGTTTACAGATATAGGCCATGGGAAAGGTAAAGGCCCCCATACACGTGTCGGATTCGCACCGGATTCCGGCACGATCTGTTCCGGACGCGTGCACGCGAAACGATCGTGCCGGAATCGCATGCAGCCCACCTTGTCCGATCGATCAGGTCCGATCGTTCAGGGGCTCAGAATCGGATCCGACGGAGAACCAACATGTTGGTCTTTCTCATCCGATTCTGCCCGGATCAGGGGTAGTTGCCATTTGTGAGGTGGAATCGGAGGTGGAATCGCACACGGAATCGTGCCGGAATCCGCTCGGACAAGGTGGTATGCTGCGATGGATTCTCTTAATTGGCCGATTGATCACACCTGCGATTCCCGGCAGAATCGCCGGAATCGATCGGATGATGAATCGATTGGACATGGAATCCGACACGTGTATGGCTAGCTTAAGTGTATATGATCATTTTACAGCCCAGATTTCTGTTACGAGGTCACTATGGTTGGAGAAAAGGGAAGTTACCAGCCAAACCTTTTACTCTGTCAGGGTGCTAAATCATGAAAGCTAGTAATAGTGTGCTAAGCCTTAAACCAATATGTATATCAGCAGTGCAGTGAGAGCAGGGCAACTTACAAATATATACTTTATTTTCTATTGACAATATGAGATCGGGAAGTTACTCTTTGACTAAAGGTAGCCATACACGGTTCTTTCAACCAAAATTGTTCTGTTTATGTTGATGTAACGGTAATCAATTCCTTCCCATCTGGTACCATCGACTTAAATTGACCGATATTAAAAAGTGATTGGACATGTCGGTTAATTTTAGTCGATCATTTACATTTTTCTTTCCAGACGCCCTCCTATGCAGAAAGCATTAATTATGCCTTAAAGCATAGCAATCTATTGGTTTTAAATCACACTGTGTGATGGTACAATCAAAGTTTTAAATCGTGCAAGACGACAATCGCAAAATAATGGACCTGTGTATGGCTACCTTTAAACAAATGTAGTTTCCTTGCTGGACTAGTGATTATCTGAGGGTCCTGCTAAATATCCAGAGGGTGTAACAGTAAATTTACACTGTCGGTTTTCGAGCTGCTTTCAGCCCCTGCGAGTGGCTGCAAAATAGTGCGTTCACAGGTCATCTAAATTAGGACCCCATAGAGGTCCTATATGGCGGGAGCCTGAAAACCATTTCCATTTTACGTTACGTTAAAGGGTCGTTTACCGTCGTTGTAAATGAGTCCTAGGGGTGTCAAGACATTAGGAGATAGCTGTCCCTTTTCCAGATAGCAATTCGATGTCATGTGGGCCTTGCAAATTCCAACACACATTTCACGTCTCTTGAGAGCTTATGTGTTTATGATTTGTGTTAAGTAATAATGTTTACATTATTCATTCTAATACTCTTCATTATGTTCCCTTGAGGCAAGTCGACTCAACAGATTTCTTGTGCCTGGGTGTGTTGTTGTTTTCACAGGTGTGTGATTTCCCTTCCGGTGAACATTTAGTCAATATCTTTACTTTTCTGATCAGCTGACCTGTAATATTTGTTTGTACAAAGCTGGACTACGAAAGTAAACCACAAACAATTACAATTTTTATGTTAAAGTACTCCTCACTTCGAAAGAATATACTTACCCATTTAGCCCAGGGGTCAGCAACATTTAATATCAAAAGAGCCATTATGCACATTCTTTTACTACAGAAAACTGGAGCCACAAAACATAACACAACATGCGTAACATATACACACATACATGCACTGCATTCACATTTTTTTTTACATGTAACACAAGTGTTTCCCATACACTTGTATGGGAAGTGTCAGTGCAGCACGTCAGATAATGCATGTATTCTGTGCAACATAAACTGTGCCCTGTGGTCCTCCTCATCAGTTTATTTGTGTTTCCTGCTCTGTAACACACACACCTAATTTATTTCTGTTTATTAGAAGTTGATGTATGATTAGAGCTCCCTACCTCTCTCCTAGAGGCTGCTGACACACTCTCTTCCTTCCAGTGTGTATAGGCCCCGATACACGGGTCCGTTTCCCATCGGATTCTGGGTTGATCGATTCCGGGCGCGTGCACGCGAAACAATCGTCCCGGAATCGCATGAAGCCCACCTTGTCCGTCCGATCACGTCCGATCGTTCGGGGGCCCAGAATCGGATCTGCCAGAGAACCAACATGTTGGTCTTTCTGATCCGATTCTGCACACACCAGGGGGAGTTGCCATTTGTGAGGTGGACAATCGGACACGGAATCGTCCAGGAATCCGTGGGACAAGGTGATATGCAGCGATCGGACAGACTTAATTGGCTGATCGATCGGACCTCCGATTCCCGCTGAGATCGCCGGAATCGATCGGATAAGTGATCGATCGGCCATGGAATCCGACTGTGTATGGCTAGCTTAAGGGCTGGTGGGAGGGAGGAGACATGTGACAGCTGGAAGCCACAACAAGGAGGCTAAGAGCTGCATGTGCTACAGGTTGCAGACCCCAGCTCTAGCAGCATAGGTTGCCATGTCTAGTCCTCTCTAGCTGCCAGCATTGTGAATTACTCAACTGCAGTTACACAGTAATACAAATTTTCACTAGGCCCATAAAAAAATGTGAAAACATACCTTTGTAGGGGGCATGATCACATTTCTACCTACACAAAGCTGGCATGGCCATTGAACAATGAAGTCACAATATTTTTCATTGGTCAGTACGGAATAAATGTATTTGCCCATGCTCCAAAATGCAGTTGTATTTTTTGAACAGAAATCAATTAAGAGACCCAAAAATCCTGTCTTAGTTGATGGTTTGATGACTCTGTAGGTCTTATTTGCATACACGCAAGGAAGCTGACTTTTTAGAGGTGTGATAAGTAGACAAGATGTGTGGAAGATGATTCTTCTTTGTGGCATTTCATTTACCATATTTTTCGGACTATAAGACACACCTGACCATAAGACGCACCCAGTTTTTAGAGCAGGAAATCATAAATTTCATGTGTTTAAATACCTTAGACAAAAATCCCCTGCAGTACCCAATTTCAGCCACAAAAATGGTGTCACTAGAGAGCACTCTTAACGGCATCTCCTCTTCCTCACACACAGAGAAGGGAGAGGGGGCTGTGGGGGAATCTGCACGCTGGTCTCCCTGTCTCCTCTCCGCTGTGTGTGTGAGGAAACTGCCAGTGAGTGCAGCTTTCCCCACACACACTCTGCATTGGTTATAACAGCGGGGCTCTGCAAATATAGCCAATACAGTCCAGATGGGAGATCAGGCTGCGTGCAGATCTCCCATCTGCCGGGCCAAGTTGCTATCACTCGCGGCCATTTGGACCATAAGACGCAGGTGCTTCCCCCCCCCCCCCCCCCCCCCCCCCCCCCCAATTTTGGTGGTGAAAAAGTACATCTTATAGTACGAAAAATTATGGTATATAAATGTGTAATATCGCATACATTGAGTTTAAGAGTAAAAAAGCTACACTTAGGGCTACCTGATTTTTTTAAATGTAAAGCACTGAGTATGTTTTAGAAACAGATGTTTGAGGCATGCGTGAAATCATAGCAGTCTGGCCTTATAACACATTCTATATAAAAATAGGAGCACTACTAAGCACTGTGTTCTTTGTGGAATATGGCAAAATAAATGGAATTAGGGTGCATTTTATTTTTGTTCTCCTTTTTTGTATTAATGCTTTATTTTTTATATTTATATAAATCAGTGCCCACATATGGATACCTGCTTCCTTTGTGATTGTTTTGGAAGCCTGACAGCAGTGAATGTGTTGCCAAGTCTTTATGCATTGCATCTACACCCTAGTAGTATATCACCTGGTTGTACAGGATGGACTTTGCATTGCTGCATTCTTGGAATTTGTGAATATTTGCCTAAGCAGTTTCCATGTGTTTTGCATATCCACATAGGGTTGTCAGAACAAAACACATCTATTTTTTCTGTCCTTTTTATAAGATATATACAAGATTTTAATCCTTTATATTGGCCACTGGAGTATAATCAAATACAAATCTGTAATATGACACAATGTAAATTCTTTCCATGCCTGTGAATGGCTACATTTTGGGAGATGTAAATATTTTTGTAATTTTCTAATAAACATTTCCTTGTGTTGTGTCCCATGACTGTATACTGGGAGCCTGAGCCAGCTGTCCATTAGACGTTCATCCTCTCAACTAAATGTTTGAATGTTGCGGGGGAAAGAAGCTGGCAGAGAAACACCAACAATTAAATGAGAACTCTTCAATGCAATGGTTAGAGATATCTGATGTTAAGTTCAAAAGTGTTTTTTTCTTGTTATTACTAAAATGTTTAATATAGAACTTTGTAGTTCACAATGAAATCATAAAATTCAAAATGTAATGCTATGTGCACATGTCCATCACAGGGAAAAAATACATGCGGCTGGTGGTTTGCCTGTGACTTGCATCGGCGGGAATGCACCCTATTAACCAGGGCTGTGGAGTCGGTCGATAAATTCTCCGACTCCTCTGTATTTAATATGCTAATGTATTTTATCCATCCATTGAAGGAAAGGTAGGCAACCTACATTAACCACAGAACTACTGGCACTACTAGGAAACCAACACTGTGATGGCCAAATAAAGCAGAGAAAGAAAGTTAGGTATAAGATGCGGCTGCTTTCTCCTTAAGCTAGGCACCACGCTGTGATCGGGGATCAATTGAACAGAAATCAATGTGCACCACATGGGCACATCGATTCCTGTTCAATGATGACCCGTTCTCCCCAGCTTGCAGTGTGTGATTTACAACACACCACAAGCTGAGGAGGAGCAGCCTGTCTCTTACAGCTGCCTCACTCACACAGCTTCCGAGTGAGGAGTTCTGGCT
>CM070032.1:109817206-109847906 GCA_036250615.1 Ptychadena robeensis | reverse complement strand
CCTTAGTGAGTGACAAAGATACACTTTTGTTCTTGCTGTAAGACGTACTTTTCTTGGGACCTGGTCCTCTAGGGCAACGATATTCTAGTTTTTGTTGGTACTGCTTGCTATAGCAGAGCTGGCTATGTATGCGTCTCTGAAGCTTCCAGTTATTTCTGTAGTATCTAGTTTACTGTGAGTTGCAGTTTAAAATCCTGGTGAATGGTGCTTTTTCCTATTTGTTGAGTTTCTTTTTGACTGTATTTTTGCATTTCATTTTCCTGCAATATGCAATGTTGAGAATCCAGCACATTATTATCTATAGAGGTTTCAATACTTTTTTTTAATAAAACCTTATGTGGGTTACAAACTGTCAGAATATGGAACTGGTTGCTGTACGCCATTAGATATACCCGTTTTATCATAGATGTACAGCATAACTTGCTGCATTTAAAGCTGACATTTTATTTCTCTGAAGTAGTTGAAGTATTAAATTGCATCATCCTGCTGAAAGACAAATTCCTATACCTCCGGCGCCATCTGCTGGCATCCTAGTATTATAGCATATACATCTTAAATATAAAAGGACATCTAGAAAATCGAAACTATCGGAAACAAATATTAAAATGTACAGCAAGATGAAATGTTGAAATATTTTTCAGTCTAATTATGTGTTTGTTAGCATGGTAAATTTTAACTTGACTCTGAGAAATAGAATTTTTTATTACATTTCATGCAAATAGGTAAAAGATAACAGAATGAACCTGATTCAGTTTCACATACACCAGGGATTCCTAAACAGGGGGGCGTGGAGGTATTATTATATGTACTAACTTTTATTTATGTAGCACCAACATATTACGCAGCGCTGTACATTAAATTAGAGTTTAGATTTAACACAAGATAATACACAGGTACAGGTTATGACACAGGAGGAGTTAAGTACCCTGCCTAATCATGCTTAAAATCTAATAGGTTGTGGAACAGTGTATACAATAGGTAGGTATTCTGGGGCGGGGCACAGCTAGGGGGCACCTGAGGTGGTACTCGCACCCCTCTATGTGAGAATTAGCTGTCAATGCCAGCCAATCATAAGCCTGATGGAGAAACAGGAAGACGACCATGGGGGAACTAGCTGCAGACATTTATTTCAAAAAAGTTTGAGGGCTATTTCACACTAGCCACAATGTGCCTGTGGTACTGCTTGTGCTACCATTCCAGTCTATGGAAGATGTTTGCGCTGTGGCTCCCAAATGTTGTGCTACAGGGTGGCTTGGGGTAACACACTGCTTTGCACGTTACCTCAAAACACAAATGTGGGCCCAGTGTGATATGTACAAGAAAGCTCTTATGGAAACCTGTGTACCTTATGTCACTTCAGTACTGCAACACAAATGCTGCTAGTGTAAAAAGTTTCAATGGGGGGTCTCTATAATGTACCTATTTAGAAAATGGGGCCCTGCAGAGAAATTTGGTGAACCACTGCCATACACCAACAGATTACTCCTTTTTTTGCCAATTTTAGGTTTGCCTAGACATAACATTTCATTGCTTCCTCTACAATACTTCTAGTGCTAATTAATAGTGGGAACACACTGCCATGCATTTTGGTGTGCTGTGCCAGGGAAAAAAATAATTTTAAGTCGAAAATATACCACAGCTTTATTGCACGTTACACTTGTGTAGTTTGTTAGTCCACCACTTCAAAAGCTCAATTTAGAATTACACATAAATAAGTGGTTTGTCTCTCTTAATATTTCTCCTTAACAACTGCCACACAATACACATTTAAAATGTAAACAGTTGTGGCAATAAAGTATTTTTATTGGAGTCTGAAGGCCTATTGTATTTATGTACTGGCTTTACATTTTGAACAGGTCAGGGCTGTGGAGTCGGAGTCGAGGAGTCATTTTTGGGTACCTGGAGTCGGAGTCGGCAAAAAATGGGCCGACTCCGACTAAATTTTAATTTTTTAATTTTTAAAAAAAAAATAGAAAAAAATTTACTTCAAATGTCGCAATTAACAAACAGTCATAAACAAGAATATTAACAAACAGTCATAATGCACGACTTCTCTGCTATAAGAATAAATGCCGTGCATAACATTACAGCGCCCACTGTAACCCTAGCCTAAAGGCTCTCACACACATTCAGAGTGGGGGCCGACAGATCAGCTCAGATGAGCTCCAGACTGCAGTGTGATGACGTCATCACTCTGCTCTCCAGAGCTGACAGCATCGGCCGGCACCCTTTGTGTGCTGGCCGTTAGTGGAGACCGGCGTCTTCATTGAAGCTGACACTAACGGCATCGGCCAGAGATTATCAGACATGTCAGTCCTCTGGCCGGCTGAGCTGTGGGGCGTCAGCGATCTGTCACCCCATGTGGGCACCCCCGATCGGCGAGTGTGCACGCCCATCGGTCGGCGGCAAAATTGGCCGCCACTTGGTGCGTGTATGGCGGCCTTAACTCTCGAACTCTGATAATGAAGTAAATGTTTGTTCTCAGACTAGAGACGCTTGTATAAGTGAAGGGAATGGATCGCCAATAGTTCAACACTGAAGCTGTAAAGCATTTGGAAAACCGCTGTCATTCAGCTGAGGCGACAAATACTTAGATTGTTAGCTTCAACTTTATACGTACCTATGGGGTTCAAGGGAAATCATGAATCATGTTTAAAGTGCCCCTTCATTCTGCCTCTTCTTGGAGCCTTCCACTGTCCTATCTTCAGCAGAAGATCAAAATACTAAAGCTTGGCACACATGGGTAGATCTGTAAAAAGAGTACAATCAATTAACTGGATCAATAGAGCCGGCTAAAAGGAACTTGATTGAACGGGTTTCCAACATGTTGAAAAGACCCCGTTCAATCTCCAATACTTTGCATGGAGACATGAGTCTTCATGGAAAGTATTGTAACAGCTGCGACTCCTGCCTCCTCCACAGCCGTCAGCTGTCAGTGTGAAGGGGGCAGAGCCAGCACTCCTCACTCGGAAGCTGTGTGAGTGAGGCAGCTGTATGAGACAGGCTGCTTCTCCCAAGCTCGTGGCGTGTTGTAAATCACAGACTGCAATCTGGGGAGAAGGGGTCCCCATTGAACAGGAATCGATGTGCCCATGTGGTGCACATTGATTTCCATTCAATTGATCCCCGATCAATCACAGCGAGGTGCCTAGCTTAAGGAAAAAGCAGCAGCATCTTCTGCCTAACTCCCTTTCTCTGCTTTAATTGGCCATTACAGTCCAGTGCTGGTTTCCTGGCCAGTAGTTCTGTGGTTAATGTAGGTTGCCTTCCATTCCTTCAATGGATGGATACAATACATTAGCATATTAAATACAGAGGAGTTGGATTCGAGGAGTCGGAAGAATCTGAAACTGAGGAGTCGGGACATTTTTCGACCGACTCCACAGCCCTGCAACAGGTACAGGTTTGGAATAAATATAGATAGTTTTATATGTGTGAAAATGAAAATCTTCCCCAAAACAATCATTGCATTAAATTTTTATATGTGATCTCAGTTTTACATCTATTCTTAAGCCAACCATACACAAAATATTTGACCAATCGGACGCAGCTTGCAGCTGCCGACCTTGAGCGATCAAAATTGTTTTGGGAATGGATCTCACAGGGATCCACCAGGATGGTAAATCCCTGTGTGCTCTGCTTTGAATGGGAACCTTCGATCTCCATCCAAAGAAACCCACGGGAATCGCTGTGTTGGTGGTGAGTCACGCAATTCCCGTTTGTTTTGCTGGTGACCGCATACAGTGTACTGACATCGCCACGCTGTGATTGATTGCCTGCAAAACAGGAATCTAAACGTGTATGGCTAGTTTAAGGTTTCGTAAATTATGGACTGAATTACCTTCTGGTTGTTCAATCCTCTTTCATGGCCCACTAGCTTTTGTTTACATCCTTACAACAGCTTTTCCTGCCAAAAGGAACTCCTTAGCAGTTTAATCAGCTCCCTAAATGCTTATTGCAATTATATTGGAGTCTTTAACTTTTCCAACAAGTCTTCATGGATTTATTGCACAACCTTGGCAAGAAATGTTGAGGCCATGTGTTCAAGAATGTAGACTAACCCAGTGTCAGATAACTCTGAATTTTGGAAAATATAGCTCTGTGGATAGAAGGAATGATTAGGTTAGTTAAAGCGGACCTACCACCAGGAATCTATGTTTTCATGAATGGCACTAGAAGTGCCAATAATAGGGAGGAATGCAGTGAAAAAACCCAAAAACTTACCTGTAATGAGCAATTTAGGAATATAATCCGGCATTTCTCCTCACTTCCTGGTTCATGGTCTCAGCAGACCTCGGCAGCATGTCACAGGGAGCTTAGATTTCACAGTGAGCTGCTTTGAAAATTCCCATAGAAGATCACTGAACGCCCCCAGTGGCCAGCCGCGATATTGCACCACCATGTGTTTCATGTGTTGCCTTGCAGGGAACCAGAAAGTGAGGGAGCTGTGTGGTATTCTTGTTAAATTGCTCATTACAGGATAGTTTGAGTTTTTTTTACTGCATTCCTCCCTATTATTGGCACTTCTAGTGCCATTCATGAAAACACAGATTTCTGGTGGTAGGTCCGCTTTAAGTGAAAATATACAGAAAATAAATAATATTTGTATATAAAAAAAGCTTTTGCTTACCTCCTGAGCTGGGTGGCAGGTAACAACAACACAAAACAATGCATGCCCCCTGGACCTATATCAGTGATTCTTTTTTCAAGAGGGAAAAGTGTGTCTCCATAGGTTTGTATAGGGAGCTTCAATAAATATTTACCTGGCTGTTACTGAGCTTGCAGCTATTGGCCTTTTTCCCCCATCATGGTGCAATTTCATTAGAAGGTAGGAGTGAATGGGACAAGAGTTAACTTTTACAGGTAATATGTTGGTGGTAGTACATGTTTATCTATTATCAAAAATAGTTGTGGTCTTCAAGGAAAAACAATCTATCCTAATTGCTGGGTTTTATATCTTTTTCAATATTAATGAACTGGGCCATACATCTACTGCATTCAGGGAAATGAAAAACGGAAAGGCTTTAGGCTTCTTTGTGTTTGTTACGTGCACTTTGGTTTGTGCCCACTTGGAACTGTCCTCCAGCAATATAATAACCCCCCAAATTGTTTATTTTATTATTCAAAAGGCTTCAAATTTAATAATAATTTTCTTCTTTGAATGTTTAGGTATATGGTATACTACTTTCCACGTGACCTGGTTTACAGGATCTTCAGTTTCCTACCTCTGCGTGTTATTGCTGCAGCAATGAAGGAAGTGACCAGGACTTGGAAGATCTTGGGTGGAGTCACACAGGCACATGGCCGTTTTAAAGATGCTTGGCTTGTCATGATTGCAAACGGCTGGGCTAAAGGTAATTGTGTGATAAAATTTGTTGTAAATGTCATGTAACAGAAGCATAAAACACAACCTCTTTTATTCAAATTGTCAGAGCAACATAAGATTCGTGACAATCCTGAAACTTCAAAATCATGCTAAACTGTTAGTGCTTGTTTCCATTTCGTCGGAACCCCTCCGCTAAGCGTATACGTTTAGCGGGAGGCCCCGACGTAGCAGATAGCCTTACCTGCTCGGCAGAGGATCTGTAGTCACAGCGCCAAGCTGCTCCGCCGATGTAGGGCTCAATGTAGTCGAATACATTGAGCCTCTGCACCGGCGGATCTGTAAAACCAATCATCTGCCGGCAGGCAATGTCAATCTGCTAGGTCGGGTCAGGGTTCTGACGTATAATGGAAACAACCCCTTAACCTCCTGAGCGTTTCGCCCTTGGCACGGTTTTTTCATTACTGTGCCACGGGCAATCGCGGCGGAGCACAATATGCTCTGCCGCGATTTCCTGCTCAGCTGGAGGACCTACACATAAGTCCGGCGTCACTGGAGACGCCGGACTTACGCTGAAGAAAAGCGACGCACCTCCAGTTAGACGGAGGTCTATGGCCTACCCCCGCCCCCTTCGCGTCACCGGTGACGCGATCTGGGGCGGACCCGGAAGCATCGGCATACATGCCGTAAGCAGACGGCGAGACCTAGAGCACGGCTCTAGTTAACTGGGGCTGAGTTTCATGATGCATGAAACTCAGCCCGAGTGAACGTTCAGAAGGTTGATGTGTCACTTCTCAGAAGTGAGAATAGTGATTGCTTAAATATCGGTATACTCTTCTTCTTATCTAAAGAAAAAAATGGATGGAGGGGAATCTCGAGGACCCCCTATATTCAAAGTAAGTTTTTCCTAACACTAGGCCAGGACGTGGGGACTTTGAGGCCATCTTATTGAGAATGTTATAAGAAGGGACACCCTAAGGTCAGGGGTCCAAACAACAACTTAGTAATACAAAAACATGTCAAGAAAAAACAGAAAAAAAAATTCTTGACCAACAAATAAGTTATAGTGAGTCTAAGAAGGACTCCGATAATAATTACAATAAACATAGGTATGTGAAGGAATCCAATTTTCTTCCATTTATTGATGCAACATCAGTTTTGAACACGTAGTATTGGATGAAATTGCCATCGTGTCCCCTAGCTGGACGCTTGGAGAATGATGCTTTGGAGTGTATAAGGGTAGATAGAAATAGCCACAAAGCCTCGACGCGCGTTTCAAATATATATCTAAAAATCTTCTTCAGGAGGTATGGCTTTCCTGAACCCCAATGGGGTAGTTGATATAAAGTAATATGGTATATAGGTTCCGAAGCATGGAGGTAAGGAAGAACGGGGGAGCACTGTTAGAATATAGAGGTAGTCTAGGAAGCAGGTACTTGTATAGACAGTATTTAGGGTAAGGCTCTCCGTCCAGATCTCCAGCACAAGAAGGTGGCCTCAAAGTCCCCACGTCCTGGCCTAGTGTTAGGAAAAACTTACTTTGAATGTAGGGGGTCCTCGAGATTCCCCTCCATCCATTTTTTTTTCTTTCGATATTTCTTTGTATTTTCTATTGATACTCTTCTTCTTATACAAAATAAGCTGAGGTTTTGCATATTTAATGTGTTCTATGTAGACAAATATCTTCCATAGAGCATGTTTTAGTGCAATAGTGTCCTATAAATATTGCTCTCAGTTTTAACTAATCCACAAATTTAAATGTAATGTGTTTTATTAAAAAAATATTCCTTACAGCCTTGCATTATTACATCTTTTTAGGAAAGAAAAGTTTAAAATATTTAATGAAGCTAGATTTTCTTTAATTTCTTGTTACTTTAATAAGACAAAAGGAGAGTGACCATTTATTGAAATAGGGAACAGCAAGCAATAAAAATGTTTTTCCCTACTCTATACAATGTACACAGTTTTTTATGTGCATGTAATAACTGATTTGTGCATGTTGAGGGCATATGATTGTTACCGTTACATGTCAAGCGCTTAATCCAGTGGAACTTGGGGGGGGGGGGGAAGGGGGGGGTGCCGAGGTATCCCAGGTTGGGGCCAATCTAGGGGGCTGAGGAAGAGTGACAAGCAGTACTATGGAGGAACAAGTGCAGTACTAAGACATGTGGTGTCTCTGTTGTGTTTTGTTCTATGTGAAGGATTCATGTGTGCATGAGTGTAATGTGTGTGTGTGTGGTGTGTATCTGAATGGTATGTATGTATTTTAAATAAAGTTTGAGGGCCATTCACACTAATACTAGTACACAATACTGCAACACAATATGGCTAGTGTGTGAATGAAATGTCCCCATCAATTTGAAACTGTGGAGTTAAATGGGGGGGGGGGGCGCAATAATGTTCATACCTAGAAATGGGGGGTAAATGCAGGGAAAGTTTGGGGACCCAATGCCTTAGTCCATTGAACTCTATGCCTGTGGTTCTGTTTTCAGTATCACTGCAGTTATAACTCAGAAACATTTCCCTTTAAAAATGAATACTAGTTTTCTTTTCCAGGTATGAAATTAAAGTTAATTAAAACTCCTGGCGGTCACTGAGGTGCAGATTTCGTACCAAAGTGATACAGTGTTTTGCATTTACGCCCCCATCGGCGTCACTTGGTGACGCCCGATGGGGGCGGAAAGGCTTTGTGTGCTGCAGCTTTGTAGAAAAATGCTGCAGGCCACAGAGAGCCAGCGGTTTTGCGCCTGATTCCGGCACGGGCGCAGTTTGCTGATCACGATGGACGGCGCAGTACTTGCTCCAGGTGGGCGCGTCATTTTTGCCAATTGTGATCACCAAGCGATTACCCCGATGCGCTGAGTGATCATCGCAAAATCGGACAGAATAAAGCGCTATGGCCGGCTTAGAGGTACAGAAAAAAAAAAAATTTTGGTGGAAAAAATTTTTTTTTCTTTTTTAGAAAGTTTACACTTGTTTTCTTTTGATTTGGATTGGATAAAACATTTATCCAATCAAATCAAAAAAAAAAAAAAATCTGCAAAAAAAAAATCTAAAGCTAGCCATACACGGACGGATTCGGCTGATCGATTCACCATCCGATCAATTCGGCGATTCCGCCGGGATCCTCACGGTGTGATCGATGGCCAATTAGGAATCAATCGCTAGCATACCACCTTGTCCTGCCGGATACTGTGTCCGATTGATCACCTCCCGAATGAAACTCCTCCGCACTGATTGGGCAGAATGGACCCGAAAAGACCAAACATGTTGGTTTTCTTGGGGATCCGATTCTGAGCCCCCTGAATGCGATCGGACCGACTGACGGAAAGGTGGGCTGCAGAGCGATTCCGGACACGATCGTTTTCGCGTGCACGCCGCCCGGAATCGATCGGGCCGGAATCCGGTTGCAATCCGACCAGTGTTATGGCAGCCTTAAGAAAAAAAAAAAAGTTTCTGTACCTTTAAATCTCCCCCCGCGGATGACGTCATCGGCAGACGAGAGTGTTCAGCGCGAGCGTTTCTGATAGCGGGAATCACTTGAGGCTGGATTATGAAGACATTTCTATATCCAGCTCAAAAGTAAAAAAAAAAAATTTTAAAAAAGACGGCGACCGGGTCCCGCCTCCCGTGACGTCACAGTCACTCCGGGACCCCGGAAGAAGCCGAACGATGGAGGGGAAGATGGCGGCGACGGAGCAGGTGAGCTCCACGATGTGCCCGAACCCAGTTCGGGCGTATCAGCAGTGTGCCTTTGCCCGAACTGGGTTCGGGCATATCGCTAGGGAGGTTAAGGTGTCTGAAGACAATCCAGGATGTTCCTTGGAAGAATAGATGTAGAAATGCATTCTTTTGCACCTGCTATGCATAATTCTCACTCAATGGTGACAATAGAGTACTGTCGTACTTTAATCCTTAGTTCTTCATATAACCAACTACCACATGTCTGACTAGTAGTGTAACCCATTCATGACCCTAATAAAGAGAAGGTTTCATTTATTCTCCTTGCTCCCGTATCCCTCCTATCCTTCTCCAGTTAACTAGAAACATGTGGTCCAACATTAAGTTATGGAAAAAGATTAAACAAAAAATCGTTCGAAAGGTCATCGAACCTATTGGTAAATTTTGTATCTGTGTTGTAATTTCATATGTATTTTCATTTGATATCGGGATGGACGAACTAAAAATCTAATGTTACATTCGATAAATGAACAAACGATGTTCGACATTGAACAAAAAATCTAATTGGCAGTTGGTTGAAGAAAAAATCTACATATGTAAACCCACCCTAAATTAATTCTAGAGATTTAAACTGAGACTGCTTTCTTGTCCTGAGTTAGTACCAGTGGCTACAAATGTGGTTCATATGCCCCCCCCCCCTCTTTTTGGCTAGCAATTTGATTCTTGTTGTAGAGAGTCAAAATGGATGTAAGCACACAGTTCACAATGCCTATACTGTGATTTTTAACATTAAGGTCTAATGTGGCTTGCATCGGTACTATATAATCTTCTACAATACTTGATAATATGTTAAAGACTGCCAGGAAAGTTGTTCAGAAGCTCAGGGATTTACTCCATATTACCTACTTCAGGAGGCCATAAATGTATGTTGTCATGGGGCAGTTTAGGTCATCTTAAAAGATGCATGAACTAGTAATTTACTGTTGGGTGTTTGTTTTAAATACATTGTCCACCTGTTTGTCTCCAGCTGCAGGAGGTGGACTGATCTCTAACTTTGAGCAACTAGTCCGGGGTGTATGGAAGCCTGAGAACAATGAACTGCTAAAAATGTCATTGTAAGTAAACCTGTTGTATTCTGTTTTAATTTACAGTTTGTTGTGTTTAAATTACATTGTATAACCGCTAAAGAGAGTCTAGGGTAATATGCAACTCAAGTGATTTTGCAAAGGCAATTGGGGCACTTTTTAGCATGGGTGTTCTGTGTTAATTCTAGCAACAGTTTTTATTGTAATTTAATTCCCTCTGAGTTCCACTTTGATATGAGGAAATAAAGCTCTGCCTAGATTACATACACATTGCAAATATTTAATGAGTTCAAAGAAATGCTTTTAGTATTCTCCACTGGGGTAGACTGTTTATTCTAAATCATCAGATTAGAATATGAATCAGTGAAAATATATGTATACCATCTTAGTATTATTTTGTAACGTGTTGACCTTTGTTCTATTTTTAGCCCTGTTAAGGTCAGTCTGATTGGAGCAGTTTTGTTCACCCTGCAACAAATTCAGCTTCTTCCTATAGCAAGATACCACCTCATATTTCTTTACACCATGTTCTTAATAACCACAAAGGTAGGTATGGCAATAAATACATGAAATGGAGGATCAAGATAATCCTTGGCTTTTACAATCTACTTAACATTGCTTATGGAATTTATGTGATTACAAACTTTTATTTAAATTGGAAAGGAAAGAAGGTTCTAAAAATGGCTCTCCTCACTAGACATCCCTTTTATATTCTCCAACAAAGGTGTTATATTGAAATGTTTTGTTTGTCTTCAACACTTTCTCAAGAAGACGACCTCTTGTTATCAATTAACCCAAAAGCGTGGTGCAGCTGTTAGAGATGGTCAAATTTTTCGACTAGCTGACTTTGTGAGCTGATTACAAAGCCTCTGAATATGGTATCATCACCAAAATTGCTGGAGATGTAGAAACGGGTTGGGGGAACATTAGAAAAAATAACATATGCCTCTAACACATGTTGTTTTTGCATAAATTAAGTTCAAAATCAAAGTCGAAATTTCGATTTTGACTTGACTTTAAACTTAATTTATAACTACATGTAGTAGAGCAAAACTTTTTTGTAGTATATGCCCAACCCTTCTATACATCTCCAGCAAGTTTGGTGATGATACCATGCTCATGGGCTTTGCAAATAACTTGAATGGTCGAATTAAAAAAAAATGCAACCATCTCTAGAATTGTACAAAAGATTTATTTTAAGGATGATTTTTTGGAACATTAGTTGGGAAATAAAGTTTTTTAATATATACATTATAAAATTTTTTAAAGGCTGTTTGAAAAAAAATTTTTGCATCTCCAAAACCCCAACTAGTATTGTATGAACAATCGTGATAAGTGTGATTACTGGAAACTGGACACATGCAGTGAATCAAGTGTTCCATATCTTGTTGTTAGTTTGATTTGCATTGTCTGTGCCATTGTGAACTACAGATATCTGCAAATATTTCTCTAAAACCTTTTTTTTTTATATATAATGTTTTATCACATCAGACAGGAATGCATTGTAGACTTTGTTATAAACATTTTAAGGTACTACAATGAGGCATTAAAGAAGTAAACATGTACCTTTTTTATCCAGTAAGAAGTCTTTATGTACTTGTGTGCTATGTCTGCTTCTATATGTGTTGTGTGTATTTATGATCTTTGCTGTATTTAATCTTTAATTCAAGATCTCTTGTCTAGAAACAGATGTTCTATGTTCACACCTGGGTTTTATGTTTAGGTGACTATGATGCTAACACGGACATCTACCTCTCCATTTCAACCTTTTGAAAATGTTATTAGTCGCTGGCTGTTTGAGCTGCAGAAGGCTCCATCCACACCCGCTGTGAAAACCCCTTCAGCCAAAAACAAGGTGGAGCCAGAAGTAAAAGAAAAACCTGAGAAGGAGGAAGTTGTGGAGAAAAATCCAGAGTCCATTGGAACCACAAGAAAAAGACCAGTTAAAAAAGTGTCAGAAACTGACTGATGAACCTGGAAATACTTTGGGTTCTCCCACAATTACTTGCTGCCTCTTGTTTATGCACAAAATGTGAATTGCTTGTGATGATTGAAATGTGAAATGAAACGGGTTTTTTTCGGTTGTATTTATATTATGGAAGGTCAGATTTTATTAATCAGCCAGTCAGTCCTATGTAGGATTCAGCAGTACCTTAAACTTGGTAAGAATGTCTGCATTGATGACATCAGGAAATGTTTACATATATTGGCTCCTGGGATCTGCCTTCTTACTTACACAAGATCGTACGTGTTTAAGTAACTAGTTCCTATTTAAATTTAAAACAATGCACCATAGTCTCTATTTCCTTAATTTAAATTTCCACATATTCTATATATTTGTTCCTTCAAAGAGTAAATGTGCCATGCTGCACCTTTTTCATGAACACCATTTTGTGATAAATATATTTCACAGTAAACATTAAGTCTTTGCTATAGAATCATATGGATACATGAACTGTTTAAGAAAATATATAATTTTCTAGTGATAGTAAAATGTCGGAGGTGCAAAATGATTGTAAGACAGCAGTTCTTAGAGTAAGCGCTGTTTGAATATATCTAAAGGCCGCTTCAGTATAATTTACAACTATTTCAATTTAATCAGATTTTTGAAAAGGAGTGAAAATTACACTACATTTAAACAATTTTCCATTCTTACCTCTTAAGATCTTAAGGAATTGGGTTTAAATCAAGTGCTTCTTCAGCATTGTATCGATGATTTTCTTATAAAAAAGGTGTATTAATAAACTTGATGTTTTTCTTGGTGTTGGGTCCTTTAATCTACTTTGGTAAGTAAGCAATAAATTATAGAATGTTTGAAGGAAACCAATGATCAACAGCACTGTATCAGGTAATTTGCAATTCTTATTAACTAAATAATTGATAAAATTGTATATTCTGAAAACCTTTTCAAACATTAGATTTTTTATATTGCATTCAGATGTAGTTTTGTACTGTTTGATGAGGTGATTCATACTGCTGTAAGAAATTGCTGATTTTACTGTTTGATATTGAAAATGTGATGTTTATGTCTGAGTTTCTCACTGAAATGCCACCTTTAATAAACAAAAATTGTTCTGGAACACTACATGCTGTTTTTATTACTGCTAGTTATTTTTTTCGTGTGTAATTCTAAACAAAAAACATATTTAATAAAACAGGTTTTAAAAAAAAGCTTTATCTACTTTTGGAAAAAAAGGATTTTCTCTTACTGCTACAGTCATCTATTCAATATTAAGTGCTCATCTCTATTGGACAGATATTTTTAAAATTCATTAATTCTGCCGAGTCTGTTCCAGGCCAGTTTGTGATATTGCATGTAGCAGCCATATGCTGAAGGGATTGAAAATATGCAATTGTGTATTAATGTTATAAGCAAACATTTCAGTAGTATTCAGTATATGTTACACAGGTAAAAATGTCTTATTTTACATAATTTTGCCTATATATTTTTTTAAAAAACATGGATGATATTCCTAAAAAATAAGCAAATAAAATCTTATATGTGCTAAGAAAAGAATGTAAATCATGTTGGTGTGCACAGTGATGAAAGAAACAATTCTGGAGAAAACTGCTGCATACCAACATTTCTAAATGTGGTCTGGACATTTTTGATCACCCCTGAACTTCAAAGGGAGAGGCAAAAGCTGCATTGACATAACATGGAAATGAGTTTGGTAAACAGTTTGGTCTGAATCCTAATACATATCAAGCTCTAAAATAAAGGTATGTGAACCAAAAATAAACTCTACTCCCAGATAATGACCACATACATCTACTTAAGCACAATGTTTTGATCACTAATATAGCACACCACATTTCTTTATACATTATTGCTTTTGCCACTGTTTTATGGTAAATGTGCTGGGTTTAACATTCAGTGCTTTACTTTTAAATCACATACGGCATGTGTTTCCTTTCCTACCTCACTTTCTTTTCATCTCTTTCCACTTTTGCCTTTATATTTATATTTTTCTCTTGCATTTCTGTTCTTTCTGCTTTGTTTTCTCAGTCCAGCTTTTCAATTACAAAAGAGATGTATTTACATCTGTGTTGCTTTGTTGGCTAAGAGAGGCTTGAGAATTTGGATGACATAAGTCAAGGTGTTTTTCTAAAGTATATTTTCTTTTTACAGTTGAAAATGAGTTTCTATATAAAAGTACTGCCGCAAATAATGAGGAAATGAAAATGATACTCTGCTATCAATGTTTTATATGGAATAAGTCAAATGCAAATAGGAAATGTCACACAGTTATATGTAGATGTTATGCATTTCAAAGAAAATTATTACTTTGTAGATGACAACTCAATCTCTGTATCTTTTGGTTTTTGTTGAATACTATGTGAACATTCTATATGAAAAAAGGGTAAGGATATAACATTTGTGCTATCTTCTTTGTTGTACCACTAATGGAATTTATTCATATTCTCTGTATAAAAAGGCAGGTGTTTGAGAGTTTCTATATTTCGATGCTTTGTATGCAATTTTCTGAGTGTTAGATTTAGAAAATGTACATGGCCAAAGGTTTTGTTTCCTTTCCTGTTTCCTTTTGTCATTTATCTTCTGTTTTCCTGCATTGTGCTTGTAAAATTTATGGACAGGGATAGCTTTTATTTTAAATCTATCTACAGTTTCCTACTGTATTTTAAATAGTTTCACATAGTTAGGATATCGAAGCACATAATTGTAGCTGATTTATTTATGCTTGCTTGGTTGAAACACTTTCACTTCACTTTCAATAGGCTTTGAATGAATTTAAACATTTTAAAGAACAGAACATATAAACAAAGAAAATATTGTAAACATATGAATACAGGCAATGAGAAATAAGATATTTCCAAATACAGCTGAGCAATAACTAAGGTTCCTGCTATAAATATAATATAAAGTCGATGTCAAAAACAAATATCAAAGAACATGATTTAAAAAAATTTAAAAACTCTATTTAAGAACTTGATTTAAACATGATTTCATTTTTTTTATTATTGATAGTGTGAACCGAAAGGCTAGTGGAAAAAAGAAGGGAGAAAGAAAGGCGTGTAGGGAATAAGGGATGCGTGGATGTGATGGTGCATATAAATGGAGGAAATGGGATTGGAAAGGGGGTGGGTTCAGATTTTGATCATAATGAGCAGGTCAAAAAAAAGCTATATAATGATGAGATGCTAGTGTTAGGTAAAGCCATGTGAGGATTTATATCTGTCAACTTCAATGTCAAAAAATAAGGAAAAAATACAGGAAGTGATGTCCCCGACATCACTTCCGGTATTTGGGTCTGTGGCTCTTCCACGTTCCAACATCACTGATGTCACTTCTGGTATCAAGGCTTTCCTTCCATTTAGTTGTCAGCTGATTTAGTAGGGAGAGGGCGTTAATGTCCCACCCTGCACATTATCAGCACAAGAGGGGTGGTAACTTAGAAGGGAGTCTAATGACCCCTCCCTCCTAAATAACAGCCATTTGAGAAATCCGGGATTTATGGAAATTGGGATTTGGTCGGAAAAACAACATAAAAATTACTTTTGCCAAAAGGGTATAGGTGACAGGTATGTGGGGATGGCTACCCAATTATATGATTAAAAAGTTGTCCTGGGAGGCTATATAGAATCATTAATTAGAAAATCCTCTCTACAATCATTCTCTACATCTCCAGCAATGTCTACCCATGGGTCCATTTCACCTTGGAAACAGGAAGAAAGAAAGAATAAAGAGTCATCCAGATTCTGTCCTGGGCATGTGCAAGTTTAAGGTAACATGTAACTTGTTTAATGTAACAAAATAATAAGAAAAAAGTAAGACTTAACAAAAGGGGTAAAAATATAGTACATAAAAGAAGAAAAAGGCAAAAGACTATTAGACAACTGTCTAAGTCTAGTAAACCGGTTGTTATGTACACATGTATAATATTTGGCACCAGAAAATGTGAGAACAGTAGGTAAACCACACAGGTTGGGTTCCTAGAATGATCAGAAAATATGACCAATAACATGGAGATGCTTTTCTATAGTGATGGGCTAAAAGCATACAAAATGACCACTGACTTAGAGTTGAGTAAATGCAATTTCATATTTTATTCATCTTCCTGCAAAATAAAGAAAACACATCACTGGCATTTTAAATCTGAACTATTTGCTAGAAAACCACACTACTTCTTTTTTTAAAGGAATTTTGATGTTTTGTCATTGCTCTTTTACTGAGAACATGAGAAAATATCACATGTCAAAGTGTTTACAGTGATTGATGACCAATAGTAATACTTACAGTGAATACCCTTTTACTAAGGAAGGAGAAAAGCCAAACCACCAAATATAGAGGATTCAATGTTACATACAGTTGAGCCCATTATTCATACCCCTGACAAATTTTGACTTAAAGTTACTTTTATTCAACCAAAATGACATAGGTGTCTCCCAAAAAATAATACGATAAACATTTCTCAGCTTTTATTCACATTTGAGCAAAAAGTGTCATGTCCAAAATAATTCATACCCTTCATAAACTGTCACAGTAACCTAATTACCCTGATTAATTGGGAACAGCTGTTTTAACTCAACAGGTGAAAAACAGCAGCTCTCTGCAGTTGGTTTGTTGACAGTCATGGCTAAGACAAAGGAGCTCAGTGAGGACCTGTGGCAGTGCATTGTGGCTGCTCACAAGTCAGGAAAGGGCTTTAGAATAGCAGCCAATCTGCTGGCAGATGACGTCGTCATGCATGGGCGGACCTGGCGAGAATATATTTTACTGCAGATTTCTGGACGAATTTGAACTTTAATCTTTAGATTACAGAACACTAGAACACACTAAAACACTAGAAGGTATTTTTCTAAACTATTATGTATTATATTATTTATTATATATTAATATTAAAATATTGTTTTTAGGGGAAGTGCGATGTAAATATTGCTTACATGTTTCCTTTTTAGAGGGTTTGCTTGGCGGGTTTAGGTAGAGGGTTTGTTTTGAAGGCCCTAACTGATCTACCGTTAAATTATTATTTTTTCTAGTTTTAATGGTAGAATGGCAAGTGGAAGCTGGGTATTTAAGTTAATTTGTTTCATAGCTTTCAAATTACCATATTTTCCATACTATAAGACACACCTTTTTACCATTACAACCAATGGGAAAGTGTCCCTGTGTCTCATGGTCCAAATATGTAAAAAAACAAAACAATGTTTTTTGGGCCCAACCATCATGGGATCAATAGCTATGCATCTCAGGGGGCAGAAATGTGTTCCATTCCCTTCAGCCAAGCCAAAAACTACTGCCAAGAAGAGATCTTTTCTGCATTAGCACTAGCAATGCCCATTCTCTGAACACACTGACCAATTTATGGAAAATCACATTTTACAATTAGAAAGCATGAGTTGTGTATTTACATTAACATTCTGCATTGCAATAAATACATTTGGTAGCAAAGACTCGTATCTCCTCCCATATATAAATAGCTGCTCATGGGTACTACTGTGTATAGACACATGCTAAAGTTTAAGCCCTGCAGCAGCCAAGATCTCCCTCCTGGCACTGGCCTTTTGGCTGGAGGAATATAGAGTGAATACTGCATGGTCCAGTCCTGTCTAATTTGCTGGAACATTCTGTATATTCACTTGATATCTGAATGGCTGTATTTCTGTTTTTTCCCCAAATTTTCTCTCCCATCTTATGGTCCGTTGCTTCTTATAGTGAGAAAAATAAGTTACTAACAACTGCATACACTTTCATCAAGAATACACTGCTAACATTTGCGTTTGTTCATTTAAGTGCAGAGAGTCCTTTCAGTTGACCTTGACATATTTAAACTAGTCATGTGGAAATCAGTGTGTGAGTCATTAACTAGAGAAAAATTCTTCAGACATTCCCCAAAGAAACGAACAGAGAGTTTGTTCAACAAACAATTCAAAATACTTAGGAACCTTCTTGATGTTCAGTTTCATTTTTAAACTCATGTAGGAAAAATATTGGCACCATTGGATTTCTTATTTTAAAGGGCTTCTTGTATGTAAATTTACAGAAAAGAAATACAAATCGAATTTACTATTTTAACAGTTTAAACTATATTCTTACTTTCCAACTATATAAAAGAGTGCAAACTGGTAATACTTTTCCAGTAGCATGGAGTCACCCGGACTTTGTGTAACACTTTCTTGGTTTGCATCTCCTCGCCAAGTTTGCCTATGCCTTAAATCTATGGCCCATTTTCTTTCTACGTCTCTTAAAATCTATGAAAGTTGAAAAAAATGTCAACTCTAACATACTGTATATCAGTTTCTCAATGATTTGATTATTTTCTGTTGGTTTATAATGCATTTTGACACTGTTATATACTTTATGAATACTTAATTATCATGTCTGCCACTACTGAACACTGTACACCTGTGTAACAGATTCATGCTCTGATTTGTAAAAAAAAACTTCAGTCAGTCACAAAACCTTCAGTCAGAGTCAGAGCCCAAAACCTTTATTGTCATTTGTAGTAATTTGGGGATTGTTAGACCTGTATACCTTAAGACTTGAGTCACCCATATACCTTACAATCTTACCATACAATTTCTGTACATTCAACGTTTCTTCTACCAAATCCATGTAATAAGAGGACCTTTCTATACCTTCCAATCACTATGTATTCTATCAGGGAGGCCACTTTACTACACAGTGGCTGGTAGACCTAAAGGAAATTGTATGGAGTGATCTAAAGGTGTAGTCATGCTGAATGTTTCTTTGGGGGTGGGTGTGCTGTATCAAACCAATACTCAGTTCTGCTTGGATAAGTCATAAATGCACATTATAGAAGCCATCGAATCTCTTCATCTATGATCACACCATAATATCTTTCTACCCCAAAGATAAAAAAATGTACTTAATCACAATCACTACAGGAACTGTTTTGGTGCATTATTACCTCAACTTCTCAAATATTTTATAACTATAAATATAAGGCCAACTAGATTAAAATATAACCTGTCACCTTTCCTCCAATTGATGCCAATCATGTTTTTGGCAAAGTTAGTAGCTACTGTGTTCTACTAACTCTAAGATGCTTTTTTTTTAATTGATGGGAAAATGGCTGTGTCTTATAGTCTGAATATACCCATGTGCATCTATTTACATATGGCAGGAGAGATGAGTTTGTGTCACATAATTATCTTACTGCAGTGTCAATGTAAATGCCCAACGCATCCTATTAAAATAGCATAAACTCACTTAGCTATTACCAATGTGAGCTCTGTCTGCTGCTGGGATTATATAATGTGACTACTCCCATTTGTATATAGCAGTATAATAGTGAATTGAGGCTTATTAGATAGCATGAGGTAAGAGGTAAGACACTTTTGAAGTTGTTTGTTGTATACAGGAGCGGCTTGACAAGAGAAATAAAACATTTAACAACACTTTTGAATGAAAATTCTCTCCAGGATGCTTGTGCATCTCTTTCTTCCACATGTTTCCCTTCCATATAACTTTCTATTAAAGTGCTTTGATACATCACTTTGGGAGGATCCAACAATTACCTTTTTAGGCTTTCCCTTCTTATGTAGGGTGTTAATTATGGTTTTTTTGCACAACTGTCAGGTCTTTCTCGTGATTGTGAATCCTACTTAACCAGACTGAGAGACCATTTAAACCCAGGAACCCTTTACAGGGGTTTTGGATTGTTTTACTGATTAGAGACTGACACTTTGAGCCTAGAATATTGAACATTTCCAAGGTATTCTAATTTTCTGAGATTTTAATTTTGGGGTTTTCAAAAGCTGTAAACCATGATCATCAAAATGATAACATAAAGGCTTAAAATGTCTCTTTGTATGTAATCAGTCTATTTTATATATTATCAATAAACTATACAATCATTTATACTGTCATGTGTATTTATTGGTTACAATTAAAAAAATTATGTTAAATCACATTATTTACAGAAATATCACTTGATTAAGATTCCTTCATTCCGAATAGGCACTTGTACACTTGCATATTAAGGCAGTGTTCTCACTGCAAAATCTAGTGGCAGAATGTGAAATTGTAAGTAAAAGTAATACATTGCCATTTTTGTGCCAATTGAACGCAATGCTTGGCACTTTACCCTAGAATCTTTGAGATTACGAAGATATAGCACTATATCCAGGATTTTCACAAATTCACAAAGTGTCGCAATCAACACTATTAAAAACATATGCTGCTTGATGTCTAAAATATTTAGGGACACAAGCTAATTTATAATGCAATTCTCTTGCAGTGACCTGGTTAGCTCTACCTCCTATAATAGATCTAGTTTTATTTTCTACCCTTCCTGTGACATTTTTTAAAAGACACTGAATGCAAAGCCTAGAAGAAAATGTTAGTAAGAATGGATCATGTGGTAAATTAAGGACTTGTTCACAACAGTAAACAAAAAAGAACTGGCAGTACTGTATAACTCCATAAGCAACCAAATGAAACTGCTGGCTTATTGTACTCTGTATGATGTTTTACCTTATCCAGAGACAGTGAACTTGGAGACCTAAATGTATAATCTGTGTGGGAAGATAAAATTCAGTGTGCTGGCTGTAAGATGTAGATTCAGTGTAACTGTACATATATGCAAGAGACTAAATTGTGTAACCACAATAAAAGAGACATCTGGCAATGAACTAATGGGACTGATCATCAATCCACCTTTTGGGATTGCTAGAGCCACACTTAAGTCTAAAGCTGGGCATAGACCCATCGACTGCCCAGCCGACCTAGTGGGCAGGATGATGTCATGCTGAGAATCGGCCAGGCACCCTTTGTGTGCCGGCCATTACTAATGGGATTGGGTCTGAATTTACCATCCTGTATGATCCGACATGCGGCAGGTTCTTGGTCAATATGAACAGGGGGCACACCTGATTCTTCGCCAGCTGTCGAATCGGGCAGGAATCGGCCCAGCTTAACTGATAATTTTGTTCTTTGCATCAAGGGATAGCAGTGCCTGAATCCATCCTGATAACTTTTGAGTCAAGAAGAAGCTTTGGAATTTAAATGATGGCTTCTTCTCCATCAGATTGTTTGACTTTTTTTTTACTAGAAGGGATACTCTGTGTGCTCAAAGAGTATACTGTAGTATAAATAAATGAGGGTAACAGCTTTTGCAATGATTCTGATTTAATTTTTTTTATTATTTGTATGCATTAATATGCGCAGTAAACTGTACATCTTCATTGTACATCATGCGGCATCTAAGGACAATTAGGCCTAGACCCCATCTGGTGTTTTTGTTGTGCCTGTGTTTACGTATCAGAAAACGCATCTAAAGCGCATGCATTTTTCAATTTTTTTTCCAATGAACTAAACAAATTCCCAAAACTTTTAATGCATTTTCAATGGGTGAATTTCTTGACCTTGCTTGTGTTGCCTTGTTTTGTGTTGCGTCTTTGAAAACACAGTGCTAAAAAAATACAACACGGCATGAAGGTTGCACAATGTGTTCGTGTGCCTATGAGAAACATTTCTCACATTTTTGGAGCACTGGAAGAATGTGCATCAAACACTTGTTAAATAACTCAGGGTCTAAGCCTCGAGCTGGGCTAGCACCCACGATCTCCCGCTGTCTCCCACAATTAGAATCGTGGCCTCACCCTGCCTAATCCCGCCCATAAAGAGTGAATGGGCGTGGTTAAAATGAGATGTGGTTTTTAACCGAGCCCATTCATATCTATGGGTGCAATTGGCCATGACACCCACGGGCGCAATAAAAACACGGTGAGCAGCATTTTAGATCGTGGCCTGAACCCTTCCGCGGCATAAGCCCCTTCAAATACATGGTAGCTATCGCCGCAACGCAATTCAAATCGCTCAAGTGGCCACAAGCCCTGCAATCCGACTGCATCTACAGTGCTTAGCAAAAGCATTAAATCCCTCTGCCTGACTGCTTCCTAAGATCATTATACTTACTGCCTGTTTGAACAAGTTGTAAGTGAAATCGACATATTTTTAATATCAGACCTAAATTGTACTGTACTGTATTTTTGTTTATTTTGTTCTTATCACTGCAGTTATGCATATTGCGCTAAGATGTTTGTTAATTAACATTTGTCATTTGTCTGATGTAGCGGTGGATATTATCTCTGTAACTGTGATGTTACTCAGCTTATGATTAAGTGAAACCATGCAAGATGTGCTAAGACTTTTTGTTTTCTTTTAGTGCTTTTAAAATGAAATCTCTTGGTGCTTTTACATTATTTATGGCCTGTAGGCATTTATGTTCTATTTCTGAGTCAATCTTGTTCGATCTGCTTTTACTTCCTGGTGCTGTCATCTTTTAAAGGGCTAGAAGATCCAGTAAGAGCTCCCACTAGCATTACTCCCCCAAGAACTCCTTGTTTTGTTTGGCTATCACTACAGGACCATTGGCAAACCCCCCCCCCCCCCCCCCCCCCCCCCCCCCCCCCACGAAACTGGACTCAAGTAACACTAACACATACACACTATATCAAAGTAGTGGATACAGACAAAGTACAAACAGACTATGTCATGTAACAGCTCACATAATCTGCATCAGACATTACAGTTTACAGTCACTTTAAATTTCATATTAAGTGCATGCTTTGTATTCCAAAATATATTGTGTTGTCCAGTAAATCATGTATACAGTTGTGCTTATAAGTTTACATCGTTTTTTTTTAATCCTGCAGTTCATTTGACAAGTCTTTTGCTTTACACATGGCTTAAGGCCCCATACACCCTACACTCTTACCATACAATTTCTGTACAGTTAACTTTTCTCACCAAATCTATGTAATATGAGGACCTTTCTAAACCTCCAGATCACTGTGTATTCAGTGGAGGGGAGGCCACTATACTACATAATTGTTGGTAGATCTAAAGGAAATTGTATGGAGTGATCTAAAGATGTATAGGGGGCTTATGAACCCCCCCCCCAAAAAAAAAATCTGTGCAGCACTGAATGAAAAATGGGGGAGTCTGTCATGAGACCAAAACACCATTGACCTTTTATACACATTCACTAATTACAAGAAAACAAAGGTGAATATGGTTACATTTAATAGCCATGCTAACCATTTGTGTCAAGTTGTGTGCATGTTATCAGGCCAAATCTACAGGGTATGTTATCTTTTGGGTATCTACTGTTGTGATTATGATTTAAAAAGAGTAAACACAGTTGTTTGACAAATTGTTTCACCTAGCCACTAACAGCTTTCATCCTTCTTCAGTTGAATATTATCCTGGATATCACTGCTGTAATGTGTATATATATATATATATATATAAAACCTACAAATGTAGCCGTTAATGCATATCCTAAAGAGAATCTGGAAAAGTGTTTAATCTGCCTCTGCTGTTATCTTCTTTTTTCTTCTGAAAGTGTATATTCATTACAGAAGGTCTAACAGGATTACTTGTATAGATAGGTACTCTGTAATTCATTACCTTTTTGGACAGTGTAAAACAAAAATAGGAATGAGCACTTTTGTATTGGATTTATGCAGTCTATTTTGGTCATAGTAATCTTTGGTTTAACATCATGTTTATAATATATTTATCTTCCTGGCAATCCTGTAGGTACAGCAGTTCTTACAAGGGTACAATGTCTCTGATCCAGGAATAGCATTGATGTCCTTAATGGGCATCAACCCATTCATTTCTGGGGTTGGCAAATTTCTTATGGAGGTTTAGTAAGAATTGCTACATTGACTCCAGTGATTAACTCAGGCTCATGAAGGCAGTAGAAAACTCCTGTGTGCTTCTACTTGTACAACCTGATGAAAAGCAACCCTTCTGTAGAGGTTTATGCATCCAAGTTTGGGGTGGAACAATATTGTCTCAATATCCTGTCTTCCACAGGTTCTATAATTGCATCCATATTTCTTTTTTCCTTTATATATCACTTTTTTAACCATGTTTTATTTCCCCTTTTATCTCTCCCTCTTTCTTGTTGCTCAATACTTTATTTTGACCTTTATTATCTTTACCCTCCTTTCTTCCTTCACTTATAGTAACAAAACACATTTGGTTTACGAGTTGTCTCCTTAGTATTTATTCATTTTAACCAGAATGAGGAAACCTATCATATGTGCATGGAAAGGAGTGTTGGAAGAAGAAAGTGTTTATCTATATTTAAGATTCCACCAGAGGGCATTACTTCTTCACGTTGGAATGTGTAGGTGTGTCTGTGACCAAGAGAGAATGTTAGAGCTCTGGAAGCTTGCTAAACAATGAGGTAGCACATGTCTATGAAAAGAGTATAATTGTCTCTCTAAATGATTTTGAAAGCTCCTCAAGACCATTCTCATCAAGTCTGCATCCCTGTTAGATTAAATTGAGGTGCCATTCAAATACACTTTTGTTCTCTTTATTATAGCTTGATGTGTCCCTAGGACGGCAATAAGAAATGAATTAATTTCACAGCTTTTTTCTTGCTGCATTAAATTTCAGAAACTGCTATATCACCTAAAATGTGATTGTCTTCAAGAGTTTCAGTGAAATTGTTAATTGAAAGAATGAGCGGATGTTCACTTTGCCTCTTTAACCCTATGCCCTCAAAGCACTCCAACATCTCCCGTTCCTAAGACAGAATATTTGTTACTTCTATTTACTATAATGCTATGTACCTAGTGGGCAGGCTATAATAAAGGAGGAATCCTGTAATAAATAACATATTTTTGTACAGCTGTGAGATAATAAAGATAATACAGTTGATTTACTAAAGCGATTAGGTCCCTGTTAAATTGCTAAAGTAAATTGTCATTGAGCAAAGGATAATTCACTTAGTTTAGTGAATATATTAACTATACATAAATAAATTATATTCTTAAGGATACACAACTTTACGCATGCATGGAGATTTAAAAAATAAAATAAAAATGATTTTGCATTTGATTGGATAAACTCCCAGAAACCCAGCCTAGTCCATGTGCACCTTGTTCTTGTGAGACCTTTTCCCAGTGAAAAAGAGGGATGAAATCTCGTCAAATAGTTCCAATTTGTCCAAGATTTGTCCTCATCTCTGCAGTCTGCAACTCTCATGTCAAGGCCCTTCCATCACTTTCTGCTTTTTTGCCAATAAATAGGATGATTATAACAGGAAAGACACATAGCAATATAAAACATAAAGATAAATACATTTTAAAGAGCTGCTTGCTCTTCTTTAAATAGATAAGTCAGCAGTGCAGATTAGATGTAACACTATTATCCCTATTGGTTATTCTTACTTCCTGTACAAGAGAAGGGAGTTGCCTTTACAATGGCCATGTTTTAAGAGTCATGTTATCCATACAGACTTAGGAAAGTTCTGGTATTGAGTGAAACAATAGGGTAACAAGCAAAACATTAAAATACACTATGTTGCCCTATGTTCCTGTTTAAAGCTACAGCCAATTGGATAATATATTTCAAAATGATAACTAGAGGTAGGAGGGAGTCGAAAAGTCACAGTAAGGTACCCTAGCCAGTAGAAATTATATGGACAAACAAACCCTAACCATAAGTAAAAATGTATACCTTTGATACACTAATGAACTGGCATTGCAGGCATAAAGGGTCAGGCTATATATATAAAAGGTCTTTATTGGAATAGGACCAGAAAATGTAAACATTTTTTAGAAAAATATTGCTTAGAAACACAGGCAGCTATAGTAAGTGGTATTGCTCTCACAAGGGTAACCACACCAAGACTGCCTTCATCATAAATTAACAGACTTTAAAATTGTACAAGTACTTAATATCATCACAGCATTATTAGATGGCGGCAATTAGATCTGGTGTTGGTTTGAAACCCCTATTCCTGCGGCACCCTGTTAATCCATCTGGGAGTCCCGGTTGCGCATGTCATCCAGCATCACCATATCACTTACCGAGATGAGCTTTTGATACAGTTTGTTGTAAGTATTGACAGCGTGCTATCTATGCAATCTTTATCTTCCTGAGGAAGCCCATGGGGCAAAACGCGTCGGATGAATGGAGAGCTAACAATGAACATTGATATCTGGAATTGCATCTTATAATGCTGTGATGATATTAAGTACTTGTACAATCTTAAAGTCTGTTGATTTATGATTGAAGGGCAGTCTTGGTGTGGTTACCTTTGTGAGGGCAATACCACGTACTATAGCTGCCTGTGTTTCTAAACAATATTTTTCAAAAATAAATTACATATTCAATGACCCTTTGTGCCTGCAATGCCAGTTCATTAGTGTATCAAAGGTATCTATTTTTACCAATTAGATAATACTTGAGCTGTGGCTGTTGGCAGCTTTCTACTTTTCATTTAATACGCACATTATTAGATACATTATATGTTATAATCCTGTATGAAATAGTTCTGATAAAAAAAATAAAAAATTTGCTTCAGTTACACCTTAAAAAGCTTGAAGAGGAAACCTGCAACAAACAAAGCTTTAAAACACATGGAATATTATTTAGATATGCCTTAAATCAGTGCAGGCTTATAAAAGAAAATTATTATTGATGATAATAATAATAACAATTAATAAAAATTATATGAAGGTTTATTAAATACAATTCCATACAGGTTTCAGGTGGCTTGCATTGAGTGTGAGAACCCCAATGCAAAAAACATTTACAGACCGATTCATACTATAAAAACATTGATGTACACAAATACAATACAATTCATATAGTTGGAACATTAGGTAAGGGAGATAGTCATAAATGTCATAAGTCACCCAGTTATGATGTCTCCCCTAACTTTCTGGGTAGTTGTGCTTTCTTTCTCTCTGGGTACTAATCCTCCAACATCTAGCTCCTCCATCTTTCCATTAAACCCATTCTTTTAGGTGTCAATTCTTAGGCTTAATTTCTGGTCTACAGCCTAACCTAAAGTGGGAAATTTGAAAGAGTATTCCTGCCTATACATTCAAAATGATTTGGGGTACTTAAAACTATAATGTCTTCCACCTGTTATTATAGACTGTCCTGCATTTCCCTTTTAAGAGTAGGGTCTACACAGTCTGATCCTACCTTGACAAATAAAGAGTTAATAACTTAAATCCTAAGGCTCTTTCCAACTATATGCCTGTAAAAACCATAATCTGTTTTGCTTTTTACAGTATGCATTTTGCCCTGCAATAGCATTTGCATTTCCTATACAACCCTGTGTACCATGCACATCGCATAATGTGTATGTTTGCTAAAAGAACAATCCATGTAGTGTAAAAGAGTCCTTACTTTTCTGGTGTTACTAATTTTTTTAATCAGTGTTATTAGTTTGTGATATGCTAGTAGTATTTTATTAGAGAATGTTTATATTATATTAAAATATGTTTATAGTATGTAAACCTCAAAAAGGTTCACAGAATAAAGGTTTAACAGTTTTACAAATATAAAGTTATAAAGTACATCTTTTGAGCTTTTAAACAGTACTCTTACCATTTGTTTTGCAGTGTTTAATTGCAGACTTTAAAAAATGTTTTTAAATTCTAAGAAGACAACAAGGATTGATAACATACAACCAATAGTAGCATAATTAGGAGAAAGACCAATATGAAATAAGTAACCATTAGAAAATTAACCATAAAATTAAAACTCTTCCCCATAGAAACCAACAGTAGGATGATATGTTGGAGGTCATATTCATGTTTAAAAAGTACAAAAGTCATGAGACACTTAGAGGCTACATCTGTAACAGTTTGGGTAATTAAGATTGCAATCTTTTAACTACCATATTTTACGGTCAATAAGACACACTTTTTTTACCATTAAAATCAATATGGAAAGTGTCCCTGCCTCTTTAATCCAAATGTGTAAAAAAAAAATTTCATCCCAACCATCCTGGGAGCAAGACCTATGCATCCAGGAGGCAGAAATAAGTTACATTTCCTCCAGCCACTGCTAAGAAGGAACCTTATCTACATTAGCACTAGCAGTGCCCATTCTCTGAACACACTGACCAACTTATGCAAAGACACATTTTACAATTAGATAGCATGAGTTGTATATTTACATTAACACTCTGCATTGCAATAAATTCATTTTGTGACATAGACTCAGATCTCCTCCCATATGTAAATAGCTGCTCATGGGTAAGTTATTCAGTGTCAGATTGTAAAGTGTGTCTCTTCATAAGTTGATCAGCATTTTCAGAGAATGGATACTGCTAGTGTATAAACACATGCAAAAGTTTAATCAAAGCTTCTGACACTGCTGCAACTAATACCTGCCTCCTGACACTGGCCATTTGCCTGTAGGAATATAGAGTGCCTGCTTTGCTGGAACATTCTGTATATTCACTTGATATCTGAATCTGGATTTTTTCCCTAATTGTTTCTCCAAAACTTTGGGATGCATCTTATGATCTGTGTGTCTTATAGTGCAAAAAATGGTATATTATTCTGTAGCTGGGGGCTTAGAGAGAATTTCAGCTCAGAATTTGTTATCAAATATACAACATCACAAAAGGGAATCTAACCAAACCCATAGCTAGATATGTGGATCACAATTAACCCTCTGGGCGTTACAGGATTTTCGTGCCATTTCGTTTCCATTTGCATATGAATGTCCAGGGCTCGGGACATTCATATGCAAATTGAGCTGGGAGAGGGGGTGACATGCCGAAGCCAGCTTAGAGCATCCCCCCCGGACAGCACAGAACAGTGAGTATGTGCTGCTGCCGGGGGATGTGAGCTTAGCTGGACGGCTCCATCTCGTCAGCTGCAACACTGACATGAAAGTGCAAGACGAGATGCAGCCGTCAGAAGCGCTAGGAAGGTTAAAAGAGGTGGTTTCTACTGAGATACTAAATTGTAATATATTGGTCCCAACTGTAAAATATAATTTTTGCCATTGTAAAATGGTTGCCTAACCAAGTGGCATTTTTCTAATGTCTTACATACACCGTAAGCACAAGACCAACATATCCTTCTGTTATAATTACAGCTCCTGTTGTGTTTGTGTTTGATTCAGAATGTATTTGTCAATATCACTGTTTAATACTGAACACAATGCAATGTCTATTTATTAAAAGGAGAATGCTTGTATTTGGCCTATCATTCATTCACCAGTGCTTCTTTGGTTCTTTTATATTGAATGGATAGTGTAATGTCAATGTTTCCTTCCTTAAACCTGCTATAAAAGATGTGTTCTATTTTACACAGTGGATTTGTATTTCCTAACTAAAAAAAATAAGCATGTGCGTCTACTTACCACATGTAAAATGCAATAAGGTACTTCATATCACTGTCAATACATTAAATTTGAGAAGATCTGCTGGTTGCCTAACGTCATGATAGCTTGTTGCCATGGCAGTAAGTTTCTAGCAGCGTTTTGCTGTAACGTCTTATAAAGCATCTTGATAGCATGATCGAGTCTTGATTAGACTCAAGTAGCAGCATGTCTCCATTGCTGTGTGAAGTCTAAGTAAGCCAAAGCTGTAAAATGGCTTGTTCCACTGATCAAAACAACCAATTTTTTAACATTCAACATGCAAAAAACAAGTTAGTCTTTGTTCAGTTATGGGTGAATGGATCAAGGCACCAAAACTGATTTCATAGCTTTTATTGATGCCTACCTGTTAAATAACCCATCAAGTTCTTGTATGTCTTGGGGACTTAATTTTAAGATCTTTACACTAAAGTTTTCAGAATTCAATCCTTGTGTGATTTGGATTTTATTCACCATAAAGGCACCGACACCTCAATACAATACAAACCCATAAAAATGTAAATCCTTATTAACCTCCATTTGGATTCATGCTGGGAAAAATCCTCACCCCTCCATTAACATGGAGGTCTATGGTGACGCCTACACCCGCCTCTTTCACGTCACCGATGATGCGATTGGGGGCAGAACTCGGGGAGAATGCCCAAGAGGTTAATAAACATTATTGCTTTAATTCATTAAATTAACTACAGGGATAATCTAAACAAGGGATGATAGGGGTGATTGTAAGACAAACTCTAGGTAAAGATTTATTAACCATACTTTCTATAGTTTTCTAGTTAAAATGTAACTGTGGCTATAAATGGTTCCTTCAACAGCACATCCAACCATGACACTTTATTAAAAGTATTCTGTAGTGGGGCCTACTGCTGGAGACAGCCACAGAACACGGTGGTAGGGAGGCAGGGTGGGGGGGTGGATAGGGGGTCAAGGGTCAAGGGTGGGGGATGGACGTGTCAGGGAGGGGAAGGGGGGGAATTGTTCGCTGTTATTAGGGTTCTTATATGGCATGTTTTTTTTTTTTGTTTTTTTTCCAATTCTGGATGCCACGGGGGGAGGGCTGTATGGTTCTAATGTAAAGGGGATGTTTTGTGTATTTTCTGTAACATTGTGCTTTATGTGAAAATTAATAAAAATTTATTGGAAAAAAAAAAAAAAGTATTCTGTAGTGACTTTTTCCTTCAGCCTTTAAATCTGCCTAGGCCCCCCTGGTGGGGCATGAAGGTATTCCAGGGGCAGGCCCTCATTCTTAACCTGTGTTTGAATAGGAGGGGGGGCCTCAATAATGTTCCTAAATAGCAAAGGGGGCCCTGCAAGAAATGTTTTGGAACCACTGGCCTAGGGGAAGATTTTGTTTAACCCCCCTGCCATTCCTGACGCACCATCTCATCCAGCGCTGTCCTGTGTCAGTGACTCACAACCAATAGAAAATGAGTCTTTAGGAACTATCACTTAAACGGTTAA
>CM070032.1:109783729-109817106 GCA_036250615.1 Ptychadena robeensis | reverse complement strand
GATTCCTTACCAAGACTTGGAATTGCTTTGTAGAAAGAAGGCGTTGGCTGGGGAATGGGCTTTCCTTCCGTTCTTACCCTTTCTTTCTTTTGTTCTTTTCTTTTCCCTCCTTCTTCTGCCTCCTGCATGACTTTAAGTAACATTCCTTATCTAAAAACACATCCCTTCCCCACATCGAACCTTCCAATCATCTTCAATCATGAAGGCGTGTTTAGATAAGGGATGGGCAGGCTTTCAAATATATGTCATCATTAACCCTTAATGGCAACTTAAGTATATTGAATGTTATGTGGCGTTTTCGTCACTGGATGGCAGTGTTGCTCAATTTATGAATATCAAAAATAAAGGATCACTGTTTGACATTTGAATCATAAATTGAGAGGCAATTGACAGATTTATGACCAGAGATTAGATTCCAGAACGAATGCATCAGACAATTTACTCAAGGATGACTTCAGCCCTCATGGTATATTAATGTATGCCCTGTAGAATCCAAAATTTATGTGACAACTTAGATAAGATATACATGGTTATACCATGCAGATGTATAGACATAGCGGAGCCTTTTTGTTAGATTACTTCTGCTTTCGTTCAGGGATGAACTTTGTACAGACTTCTGGACATAGTAATACAAAATGGAGTACATTGTATCATTGTAACATAGCTAATCGCTATACACCACAAAATATATATAATATTAATATGATTAATTGGTTATGTATATATAAAGACGTTATACCCCCCTGAAAACCCATGACACCTGTCAGTACTGCCCTGGACGAGATGGAGCCATCTGGCGAAGATCGGAGCCCCGGCAGCGCAGATTTACCATTCCGCACTGCTACGGCAACTCCGATCTAAAGAATAAGGTGCTGTTCATCACACCAGGAGAAAGAGGCTGCCAAAGGGAATTGTACTGGATACAGTGATAATAGTATCCAATACTATTCAAAGTAAAAAAAAACCACAAAACACAATTCCAATTGAATACATTTTTTATTATAAACAGAATATAAATATAAATACATACTGTTTTGAAATATTTCATACAAAATAAGTATTTTAGAGATTTTACCATTCAAATGATACCTTTTATTTATTTATTTATTTTATGTAAATTTATTTTACATAATTGTTTGTTACAAACATTATTATATTCAGGATGTCTACCCTTGTACGGACATATTTTGGGAAGTTACAGGCCTACAGCGTAAAAAAAACATTTAATTCTACGGTGCGCTTTTGGTACTGTGACAAAGTGAGGGTTAAAAGGCCGCTCACTTTGTCTGAAATTGTATTTAATGGGAGATACATCACACCCGGGTTGAAACGCTACTTTTGGTAGCAGCTCCAGAAAGATCCTGTAGACTGGTCTGTACAACAATGAACTATTTGTTGTTTGGGTCTGGAGCTGACCAGGAGCAGAGCAGGGAAGGTGCTTCTGGTCGTCCAGTCCAGGGTGGATTTAGTTCCAGGTTTTAGACCTACTGATTGCCTAATGAGAGGTCGAACAGAACCTGTCAGGGGAAAGGAGAGGAGTAGAAAGTGACTCACACTAAGGAGGGTGAGAGACTGAACTGAGATTGTGGACAAGGTGGAAGCTTGGGACAAAACTTCCCTTCCTTTGGGCTGGACAGTGTGGATAGTCTATCAAAATATGTGAGACACATAGCCCTGGCCAACCAAGGTTGCCATCTGTGAGTTTTGTTTTTTTTTCTTTTTGTTTTGCTTATGCCAACTGCACCGTGTGACTTCACCTTGCCACAATTTACTGTTTTTTTCACTATACCTGAGCCTGTTTTGCCTGCAGAACTTATTTGTAGCTGGTTCCCCACAGTACCCAAATCTGGACCTTAGCACTGCGCTAGGCGGGTTAAAAAACAACCCATGGGGTGACCACAGAAGACATTGTACCATTATTCCACTCTATTATTCCATTCTAATTTATTTTACATTATGATGTTATCATTTATACAATATCTGGTCTACACTAGTACCCAAGACTTCTGGGTGTATTGATTGGGTGTCTGGTTGCTATGATTTCTTCCATAAACCCTTAATCTGTAATGCTTCATGTAGTGACATAAGGGTTGGTAGTAGAGATGGTAAAATTTTTCGACTTGCTAACTTTGTAAGCTAATTGCAAAGCCTCTGAAAACGGTATCATCACCAAAATTGTGGAAACATTTGAAAAAAAAGTAGAAAATTCTGATTTTTGAAATTTTGATTTGACTTTCAACTTAATTTGTGGAAAAAAACTATTTGTGTTAGAGACATACTTTCTTTTTTCTAGTATACCCCCTACATCTACACCAAGTTTGGTGATGATACCATGTTCAGGGGCTTTGCAATTAACTTGAAATCGTCAAAATCGAAAATTTTACCATCTCTAGTTGGTAGAAGGAACAACAGTCTCCTACAAAGGGAACATAGTATCCAACTCAGCCAGACATATTGAATAGCAGTGTTGCTCTGATGTCATTGAAGTAATGAGGTTCAACACAGTGCCTGCCAGTGAATAAAGCCAATATAAAATATCTTCTTTATATTTAAAATGGTATATCATAGAATTCAGCCAAGAATTCTTGCTGGAATTCCTCATTAACATTATTCATGTAACATTAAGTTTTATCATTCAACATAAATATTATTTTGGTTCAACTTACTCTTAATATATATTTTGTACATGCAAAATAGTTTACAGTGGCTAGCCTGATACTATATAATACTATATTGAAATGTTAGGGTTTGAGGGATGGAAATGAAATTGTCTAACAGTCATTGTATTTTCTGCTAGGATGATGATATATTTTCATGCAGCTACAAAATCCTCATTTATCTGGCATGATGTATTTTCTTGGAGATCAAAAGCCTAAGAAAGAGAAACTGGAAACCCATTCTTTTTTTTATTTAAACAAGAAAGAGCTGCTTTGGAAGAGAAAATTGTGTGTCAGAAAGAACTAGTAAATCACTATGCTTCTGTTTCCATTATTTACATAGACAGACTAGTCACCTTTTTGTCTTTCCTTTTTTTTATACAATGTGTATATTTATGGTTTTCTTCTGTCTTTTTTTTTTTTCAGAAAACCTGCAATGCAGTGCAGCGAGAGATTTAAATATTTCCAGAGTGACTGTAGTCATCATTTGCATTCCACTGACTCATTGAAAGCAGAAACATCTAAGCAGAAATACAGGAGATAAAAGAGAAACCATTAATCCAAGTACGATTACTGGCACAGTATCTTGATCCAGTCTTCTCCCATAAATGAGACTGAAATCTTGCTGTGTACATCCCTCTGGCTTAGCCTTAGAAAATAAGCAATATAGCTTTGTAGAAAATGGAACTTTTTAAAGGCACCATGTATTGACTTATAGAGTAAACTCATTAAATCTTCATTGTGGTGCAAGGCCTCAAAGAAATAGTTGAACAAAAATATGATAGTATATTATGGAGAAATAGAACATGTTTCTTTGGCTGAGTAACTGAATAACATAGTGGAACAAAAGATCAAAATGTTTTACAGTGTTAAAAAAACAAAAAAAAAACAGATTAAACCAAAATTATGTTTTTGTAAGGGATGACGCTTACCTGTATTTTTACTATTTGTAAAGGCCCCCAAACCTTACAATCTTACCATACAAATTGTTCTACCAAAACCATGTAATATGAGGACCTTTCTAAACCCCTAAAATCACTATGATTCTATGAGGGAGGACCCGGAACTACATAGCTGTTGGTAGATCTAAAGGAAATTGTATGGAGCAATCTAAAGGTCTATGTGGAGCTTTACTAAGTTTTACAACTTTTAAGATTACAATTATACTTTAAAAGTAAAGCCTATACTAAACACAATTTCTTTAGCTGTTTAGTTTTCGAAACAATATGGAGGTTGTACTGCTATCATGGCTGCATTAGGGAGGTTACCACTCAGCTCCTATTTTGAGAGTTTTACCAAAAAGGAAAACTGCAAAAGAATGTAGTGTTGACACGAATTTTCTTAACTAACTAAAAAAAATGTCTCCATGCTACTTGTATTTTATGACAATTTTTTTAACAGATGGTAAGTGAAGAAATCTCTATGATAAAAAAAACAAAATTGACAGGAGCTTGAATCGTTTTCCATGTAAAAAGAATAATAAAAGTTGTGGCAAAAGATACTCTTTAAAATAAACAGCTGTACCTGGAATAAACTCTAGGGAGAAAGCTTTAGGACAACCTTTAGTCTATTATTAACTGTCCAAAAATAAGCTTGTTAAGTAGGATTAAATACACTCCTGTTCTTTAATTAGAGGCCAACGCTGGTAACTTGATACTAGAAGTCAATCACTATACTTGATACTCAAAGTGGAAACATGTGGTTCACTTACAATTTCCTGTTTTTTCTTAACTGCAAGGATAATGGTTTACTGGATAAGGTTAAGAAAAAAAAAGATACACACTATTATGTATATTCTGAAATTACCTGCAGTTTAAAAATGGAAGAAGCTTAAAAATTATCCACTTCAGTAAACATGAAAATACTTTGCCACTATTAATTGTATATATATTTTTTTAAAAGTTAATAACAGTAGTGAAAGCATCAAAAAAGAAACCTCAAATATATTCAGTAGAATTTAGCATAGAACGAAATGCCACCTTACCCCAATAGGTGTGTAGCCCCCATCCCAAATTGTATTCAAAGGCAGAATAATGGGAGGAGAGGCCAACGGATTGGCCTATCCCACCACTAGGGGACTTTGGCGGTGCCACCCTATTTAGATTACTACAATACCCCAAAGGGGGATTTAAAGTAACAAACAATTAGGTCAAAATGGTCAAAAAAGTCAAAAACAAAGAAAACAAAAAAATCATAAATAAATAAGAAACAAGCAGCAAACACATGCAAGGCTGGTAAATCTGCAAAGTCCCAAAAGTGTTTCCAGTGCACAGTCCAGTCCATGAGGTAATTACGGTTTCTTGAATTAAAGACATAATCCATATTTATTCCTCAGGTAATTAAAAACAGAGCGAGAAAAAAGCCCACAATGTCAAGATTTCTCCATATACCAGGTGGTTACTGATTCGAAATATTCATCTGTTAGATCAATAACATGGTATTCAATCCTCCTCGACGCACGTTTTGAACCTCTTCATCAGGAGGTGTATTAGTTTAGGTATTTCATGTTAGAGCCTTAGGTCGGTCCATCACACCATGAGGAGACACGGGAGGAACAATTTGCCCGCTGTTTAGTAGAAAAAAAGTCATCAAATGTGCACAGATCTGTGCTGGTCCCATAAGAGGTCCTCCCGTGCCTGCCTCTCCTCCCATTATTCTGTCTTTGATATTTAGTAGAATATTTAAAATTTGTTCATGAATAGTAAAGTGATTTAGCGTGTTTGCCATTCATTAATATAGACCCTAGGTGCCCAACCTGTGACCCGGGGGCCGCATGTGGCTCTTTGGGCGTTTCTTGGCAGCCCCCCGAAACCTACTGTTAATGCCTAGGGCATAGGAAATCACCTGTCCTCACCCAGGATCTTCTTTGGTAGGAAAGAAGAGGAGAGGGACTCGCTTTTGCTGAGCACATGAAAGTCAATCAGCAAGCCAGATAGCGCCTGAACAAGTCCCTCACCTCTCTTGCGCTTCCTGCTCTGAGAATATCCCGTATATATAAAATAGGGGGATATAACCTTTGAATCAAAGGTTATCTGCCCCATAGATATCATCAAAGGCTTTAGAGATATATATGAGGCACATAACCTTTGAGGATATATAGGACACAAAATCCACATTACCATATTACGGTGTTCCCTTATACTTGAAGTATAATCAAAAACAAGTTTTGTTATTAAAAAATGAAAAATAATGTCTTCTAACTATGCCTGCTCTCATTGTTTATTATACTATATTATAGAATGCTTCTACCAGTCAGTTAAGATTGAAAATGTTATGTGTGGCCCCTTAGTGATGCCGAGGGCCGTACTTGTGGCCCTCCATATCAACTCAGTTGCCCACCACTAATATAGACAGTTTGGAGTTTAAGAGATGCCCTTTATTGGCTATATGAAATCATTCAGGAAGCAATTTTGGAAGATTTCACATGCATCCCAGAAGCTTGCAAGTTTAATGACGAACATCCCAAAAGCGTGCTTCTTTAATGACATTAATAAGGATATCACTGAACTTTATCCTTGAAATTCAGACATAATCTACATACTAAAAGAATTCACTTCTATATTCTTGCATCTCTGTAGCGAACTAGACTTCCCAGATATTAACATTGCATTTTTTTCTCTTAATCTAATATAAATTCTCATGTGAGGGACAATATATGTGCTACTTATGTAGCACCTATTTCCAAAAAAACAGAGTTGCATGTGAAATGTGGATTAAAATGAAATGATTTGTCAATATATTTAATGGAAAATTGTAAAAAAAAACAAGCTTTTCAAATGAAGAAATTGAGAAATTATATTGTGAATAAAAAAAAAATAGTTTTCCAATATATTTAATTTAAAATAGTATAATAACAGGATATCAAATGATGAAATTTAGAAATGTTATTAGAAAAAAATAGTAATTTCATGTGACAGCAGCAACACATTTCAAAATAGTTAAAATAGTGTCACCAACTGAATGGAAAAGTAGTGTGATGCTAATACAAACACTTAATGCAACATTAAAAGATGATTTAGGAAAAATACATTAAAGAATATGTGTAGTATTGTAAATGTAAATTTGTATTTCATTCTTGGTCTGGAATACCCTCTTTTTAGTTGCCATCAAAGTCCCGGATACTTCCCGCCTCAGGTGGGGTCGCCTACCCTACCATTTTCCCTCCTTATTTACATTATGGGGTGCGGCAACAACCTTACCAATCTAGTACTCTGTGATTTTTGCTTTGATCATTCTGCTATTCACAATTTGATTATTTCACAGAATAACACATATTGATGACAACGGGATCTAAAATGAAATATGACTAGGCCACAACCTGTAATATAAACAGAAAGCTTTTATGAGGTTAGCAATGCCTTTTGTCTATTCATGTTTCACATATCCATATCACCACTGGGGATGTACTCAACTATCAAATAACACTTTGTTATCAAAAGGCCAAGTGGACTAATTTCAGTTGGAGGTTGGGGCAAGCATGACAGAAGAATACAAATTTAATTTAGACAAACTATACTGGTAAGTAGCTAATTAAGTAAATTAAGATTAAATAATAGTTTTCTTATTTTTTTCTTACAACCTGTTGCACACGTTCTTATTATAAATGAATGAAATGTTTTGATCATATTAGGGCATTTTCTCTTCTTCGATTTTTGGAGTTAGATTGAATATATTTTTATAACATGCAAACAAATGTAGAAGGCTCATAGTGTTCTAGGTGCTAGGGTAGATGTTTTATGCATTGGTACATCTCATATTTCTTCATTTATTAGACTCTTAGACTTTTAGCTTCAGATTACCTCTTCAAATATCTCAGCACAAGAGCTTTCATTCTGCAGCTGTTTCACTGATCTAATACCATATAATAACATACATCTAAAACAGTTTGAATGCACATTGTATCATTAGAATTCCTACATAACCACATTATGGATTCACTGAACAATAGTTGCTGGCCTTCCTCGACTCTGCAGTCTTGTCTCATACCAATAACAAAACCCATTTCTTTCAATTAAGCTTCTTCCTAAAGCAGCATTACAATTTTGATAGCTTTCTGGAGACAGATCGTTGTCTGTGTGACCTTATCTTTCTGTACTTTGAATTCAGCTATGAATTAAATTGCAGGAAATGATTCACTTTCCAATCATTCTGTTTAAGCTGGCAGAAATCAGAGGCCTCCTGTGAGCTACAACAATGTACGTTGTTATTCACCGGGGACAGGTTAAGATCAGGCATGCTCTGCAAATTTTACCGTTCCTGTGCACTATTCCTGCTTTTCATTAAAAGATCCTTTCTTATCTCTGAATGTAGTCTTTGTTTTCTTTCACATTTTAATGTTATGTTCATCATTTGTTTGCCTGCTTGTTTATGCAGCTTTGCTAGGCAGGAACAATTCAATGAGTCAATGGAAGAAGAAAGGAAATATATAATTGAAGAATAGCATGTGACACAAGCATGCAAAGATATCTTAACAGGAAGCACATTGTTCTATTCCTTTAGACTTAGGAAAGGTGAGTGCACAATTTGTTTCTCCCATAATTTATAAGCTAAAAGTCACAATGTCTTTCATCTATTTCAATTATCCATTCAGGCTAACCTGATTTGACTTTAAAGCCTAAAGGCAAGAAGAATAGCATGCCCCAGTAGGAAACACTTATTTATGGATTGTTATGTGACATTGTTAATTGTGATTTCCTCTCCTGCTTATATTAATTATGAATCAATTTTCTTACATGTCCTCCCATGCATTCAATCCCAGAACTCTTAATGCACATACTAAGTATGCTATTAGGGAGGAACTCACAAATATAGAATAGAGCTTGGCAAATTAGAGGTAGGCCCTAAGGTGTTTGACGCAGCTTGTGGTTTTTTTTTTCACTTTCTTTTCTTAAGATTTGGCTAACAATATTTACAGCATTAGAATGATAAGCAGCAGGCTGAGATAATTACCAGAATAAAGGGGAAATTCCCTGGAGCATGTATTATTAAAGATATACCAGCTGTAGTTTCATAGGTTTGGACTACTATCTGTACTCGGTCAATGAACATTCTCTATTTTTAAGGGGAATAATGTAAATAAATAATGCAAATAAGGAATTGCCTTTTGCCTTTGAATGTTGCCTTGGCTTTTGAATGTTGTTCTTGAATAAATATGAAAGAATTGTAAAATATAAAGAACTAGGTAATCTAAGAGTTAGAATGTAAAAGTTGATAGTCTCTTAGAATTGTGATAGAATGCATTGGACATACTGTAGGGGCATGCTATGAAAATACATGTTGGCAGTGATTTACTAACTAGTAAAGCATGTTCAGTTTGCAAGCTGTGCTAACTTCAATCTATTAATCATATGCAACCAAAAATAATTTTTTTTAATTAAATATGATTTATTATTAGTTTTTTTGTCTTTTTAGTAATAAAGTAAATTTAGATTCAGATATAGAGTCAACTCTTAACGTGGGCTTACACGTGTAGATTTTTTCGTTTGATTAACATAGAACAAACAATTTTTCGGTTGATTGAACATAAATCTAGAATTGCCAATCTGTTTAATGGATAAACTTTGTCCATCCATAACAAAAAATAGTTTGAAAGGGCATCAAACATGGTGGTAAATTTTTATCTGTCATTGTAATTTCTAATGCATTTTCATTCGATATCGGGTTGGACGAACAAAAAATCTAATGTTACATTCGATAAATTTACGAACAATGTTTGACAGCGACATTGAACAAAAAATTTTATTCGCAGTTGATTGAAGAAAAAATCTACACGTGTAAACCCACCTGTAATTCCCATTCACAGTGATTATCCCCTTAAAAAAAGAGGATGTTCTACCCATTGGATTTGAAACTGTATACAATCATTTTAAAATTTTAATATGTGTTATAGATTTTGTCCAGTTTTTATCTAAAGGAAACATAAGCTAATAAAAATATGGGGAAACCATCTTCTTTAGTTAACATGTATGAAATCACCTCGTAGACTTTGAAGCTAGGATAAAGGGACCTACATATTTCAACACATAGGTCAATGTATTGCAATAATAACATTTTCAGATCAGGATGGCAACCCGTATGCAAAATAAGCCTATAAGCAATTGGTTAGTAAAAAGGTTCTAGAGAGTTATACTGTTTACTCCATAGCTAATGAAATGCTGTACATTCACTCATCTAGAAAACACAATTTGAAGTATAAGTGTTAAAGTATGCTCTTACATAAATACATGTAATAGATGCATTATGTGGCTTTTAAACTGTGGTGTTGTGATGGCTCCTAAAAAGTCATTAGCGTAATAAAAAAAATCTGAATTTGCTTATCATGTAGCGTTCAGCAGTATACACATTAGTTTCTGATTAGATATCAGATTAAGCTGGTAATGAAAATACATAGTTGCTAGCATGCAGGTAACAACACCTTACTATGTTAATATAATTAACTTTATTACACAATGAGATCACTGATTATCATTATCTTGTATTTGTTTTTTCTTAAAACACAGCTCCTCAAGCAGTATTTCAACCATAACTTTGTACCTGACCAGACCTTTCTAGAACAACAAATAGGTTTGTGTTGTCCATTAGTAGTATTCAGACAACACAGTTATGACTGATAGTTACAAGGTATGAATACTAATGAATTTCTAAAATTTAGAATTATATAAACAATAAACTATGTAATTTAAAATTATCATTGAAGAGTTGTAATTTTGAAATATGAAGTTATATATAATTTGGTGATTTTTTTCCTGTAAATGTATCATTTATAGTGCTTAATATTGACTCCAAAATCCAACATATATTATTAATGATATACTAATGTAAAGGTTTAATATTTTTCCATTATCCAGAACATGTTGTTAATGTGACAGTACTGTATACCGTGATATCATGTCATTATTTGATCAATGCTCTGAAAATTATATGTTCAGTGACAAACATTAACAACTGGAATCAAAGCAATAAAAATAAAACAACAAAACACCAAAAATCTGCTAAATGTTGATAATGCTAAAGCAAAAAATAATAAAATAAACAAAATAAATGTACTGAACTAAATGATATGTGGTCTGCAAATAAATAGGGTTATGTAGAGATAAAATGTTACTGCTTTTACATTAACATGCAAAACCTTTTCTACAATCCCTTTTTTTTTCATGACTTAGATGTCTTCAGATATTTATGACATTCTATATCTGATGTACAAATAGATTTCTTGAATTGGCAAAACAAATTGGATGCATAAATGCACCAAATATATTGTTAATGAGAATAACTGAGCACATTAACCAGGAAAAAAAATTAAACTCCTAAAATATTCCTAGAAAACCAGGGCTGCAGAAAGATCTAGGACTCCCTGCTCTGGTGTAGGTATCTGTACTGCCCAAACTACTTTTCGGCCAAATGGCATTCCAGGGACCATGCAGATGTGTTCAACACAGTGCAGACATGCCTTCCCACTCTGGCGTCAAGGCCACATTCCAGAGACCATATGGATGTGTTTAACATAATGCAGCCCAGGTGGACATGTTTGGGTGGAATTTCCTGAAACCCAGTTTGCTGCATGAGATTCCCCAGCTAATTGTTCACCAATCCTATAGCACAAGGTGGCACAATGTCTTGGATCGTCTCTGACCACACCTTCTGCCTTATCTGTCTGTTCGGTTCTTTTTTTGGAATGACCTTTGTGTATGTATGGAATGACCCGTGGCTGGTTTTCTGGATACCGAATAAAGCCTAGTACCTTGATATCTGATGTTACAATTATATTTTCTTTTCTGCAAAATGTATGCAGGTCTCCTGCATCCAGTGGACAATAGTTGAATACACACTAACCTTACTTCGGCCTAGACACCACTGCACCTAGAAGACACTATTAAAAATTACCTATGAGCTATGACATGCCCTTCTCTTAAAAATCAGAGTGTTTCATCACTTTGTTATTTGCACAACCCATCAATCATTAAGAATCAACGAACAACAATATGTGCCTGTTGGTTTTGGCGTGTTTTGCACATGTAACACCCATTGTTTTTAAACGGATGCATTATTGCCAAGTTTGATGATTCCATGAACTAAAACATGTCCGAGCGCTCCATTGGCATAAATTGAGAACAACGAATAAATGGCATTATAAAATTAAGTACATTCATGCAAGAGAAGTTCTACTGCAGGAGAGCTCATGACAAAGCATCTTATTAATTTGATCTTCTGATTAAGTTATACTTTTCTGATTTCTGACTTTGTTTTTGTCACTTTTTTCTTCTTTGTAGAGAAATATAAGACCAGCCACTTTTTTTTTACATATTTTACTAACTGTATACATAGATTTGTTTAGTTTTTGCTCTTTTAGTTATACAATTGTAGTAGATTTTTAAATGGTTTTGAAATCATGTATCATATCCTTATTGTTCATTCATTTTTTTCTTCAACTGCTTTGTTCTACATGTGTAAAATAAAAAAGTCAGTAAAATATCATATTATTAAATGCCTCTAGCTTCCTAATGCTGTTGGTTAAATGAGATTATGCACTAAATTTTAAAAAAAATACGCATTGGATGTTTTTGATATGAAACTTAGTTGATGTACTTAGTTGATGGCTCAATGAATAAAGATAGCCATACACGGGTCCAATTCCCACACGATTCCAGGCCGATCGATCACCGGGCGCGTGCAGGCCGATCGGCTAAGAATTGAGTGCAGCCCACCCTGCCCGATCGACCCTGCCCGATCGACATGGCCCCCTGAATCGGATCTGCCAGAGAACCAACATGCTGGTCTTTCTGATCCGATTCCGCACACATCAGGGGGAGTTGCCATTTGTGAAGTGATCGATCGGGCACTGAATCGTCCAGGAATCGGTGGCCCAAGGTGGTAGGGACAGGCTTAATTGGGCGATCGATCGGACATCCGATTCCCTCTGGCATCGCCTGAATCGATCGGATGGGTGATCGATCGTCCAGGGAATCGGCACATGTATGGCTTGCTTAAAACTTTAACATCGGCATGACAATTACCAAAATTACATGGGCAAGACAACAAAAAGGGGCTGAAGTAAAAGCACAAAAAGTTCCTGTCCTAGCCAGTTACCATACAATTGAGAACTTGTGGTCAATCCAAGGAGATGGATGGACAAACAAAACCCCACATATTCTGACAAACTCCAAGCATTGATTATGAAAGACTGGGTTGCCATTAAGTTGCCAGAGCAAATTGCAGAGGTCTTGCAAATGAAGGACCAACACTGCAACTATTGATTTCTTGCATAAACTTGATCTTAATGTCAATCAAGAAATTTTAAATGTACAAAATGACTGAAATAATACTGCAATACACAACAGAAATAACTGAAAAAGATCTAAAAACACTTTAAGTGGCCTTACCTGAGGTTAAACCCTTTTGAAAAAAGTTTGGATTCCAAAACTTTTACAAAAATTTTTACTTAATTTTCGATCTCTATTTATTATAAAGAGAATGTGGAAGGGAACATGGAGGTTTAATCAAAAGAATCCAATGTTCAAATCTTGCACTGTGTTTGCATGTTCATTCTATGACTGTGTCTACAAGAGTTTCCTAAGGGTACTCTAGTTTCCTCTCTTTTTTCCAAAAATTCTGGCTTCCCCCACAAATTGTTCTTATTAATATGATCTTAACTTAGTATAGTTACAGTAAGGGAAATAAGTATTTGCCTGGCAATTTTGCACATTTGCCTTCTGACAAAGAAATAACCAGTTTCAAGTAGTTATGGGACATTTTTTGTAGTTGCGACAGACAGATAAGCAACAAAAGCACATCACAAACGCAGTGCACAAAAGCCACAGATTAATGTTCATTGTAATAAGGGTATTAATTATTTAATCCCATTTCTGTAAGATTTGAGGCTCTTAGTAGCCTTCAATTTATGCTTGTAAAAGCTGAGATTAGGAGCAACCTTCATAAGGGACGGGAGTGCTATTATTCCCTTATAAAAGACACACAGATCTAGCTGCCACGGCTTACACCAAAAAGCTGTCATGGACAACATTGTAGACCTACACAAGGCTAGATTGAGCTACAAGACAATTGTCAAACAGCAGAGTGAGATGATAACAGTTGGTACAACAATTTGCAAATGTAAAACAAAAATTAACTATCAATACTCCTCAGTCTGGAGCTCTATGGAAGATCTCACCTTGTGGAGTTGCAATGAACATGAGAATTGTAAGAAGCAACGCAGAGCTTGGCATGATAAACTTGGCAATGATTTTAGGGCGGCAGAGAAAATAAAAACTCTAGGTCTCTATGACTCAAGACAACACAACAATTGTACATGCCCATTTGCAGTCTGCCAATAAACATTGGAATGATCCAGAGGAGTACTGGGTTAAAAGGTTGTGGTCAGATAAGGCTAAAACTATGCTGTTTGCCATCAAATTAACTCACCGCATTTGAAGGAGGAGGAATTCTGCCTAAGACCTAAAGATCACCATCCCCACCGTTAAACATGGGGATGGACACAAATACCAAAATTACATGGGCAAGGCAACAAAACAGGGGCTGAAGTAAAAGCACATGAAGGTCCTGGAGTGTCCTAGCCAGTCTACAGACCTAAATCCCAAAGTAAATCTGTGCGCTGAAGGCTGACTTGCCAAACATCAGCCTTAAAAGCTTACTAACTGAAAAAAGATCTGCAAAAAGCAGTAGTACATAATCACTCCTAAGATGTTGGTAGTCAACTACAAAAAACATCTGACCGCTGTGTCAGAAGTCAAAAATACAAAATCAACAGGGGATTGAATACTTATTTCCCGTATTCCTGTACACATGACTATGGTGGAACATTTGATTTTGAGCTCCTCTGAAAGACAGCAACACTTACTGGCCACTTTGTTAGGCACACCTGTCCAACTGCAAATTACTCATCAGCCAATCACATGGTGGCAACTCAAAAAACATTTAGGCATGTTGACATGGTCAAAACTAACTGCTGCACTTCAAACAGAGCTTTAGAATGGGGAAGAATGGTGATTTAAGGGCTGGTCTGAGTATTTCAGAATCTTCTGATCTTCTGGGATTGTCACGCACAGCCATCTCTAGGGTTTACAGAGAATGGTCCGCAAAAGGGAAAACATCCAGTCAGCAGCAGTTCTGTGGGCACCAATGCCTTGTTGATGCCAGCGGTCAGAGCAGAATGGCCACAGTGGTTCGAGCAGATAGAAAGGCAACACTAACTCAAATAACCACTTGTTACAACCAAGGTATGCAGAAGAGCATCTCTGAACGCACAAAAGGTCGAACCTTGAGGCAGATGGGCTACAGCAGCAGAAGACCACACTGGGTGCCACTCCTGTCAGCTAAGAAAAGGAAACTGATGCTACAATTCACACATGCTCACCGGAATTGGACAATAGAGGATTGGAAAAATGTTGCCTGGTCTGAGTCTCGATTTCTGCCGCGACATTCAGATGGTAGGGTCAGAATTTGGCATCAACAACATGGATCCATCCTGCCTTGTATCAACAGTTCAGGCTGGTGGCGGTGGTGTCATGGTGTGGGGGACATTTTCTTGGCACACTTTGGGCCCCTTAGTAGTAATTGATCATTGTTGCAACTCCACAGCCTACCTGAGTATTGTTGCTGACCATGTCCATCCCTTTATGACCACAGTGTACCAATCTTCTGATGGCTACTTCCAGCAGGATAATGCGCCATGTCATACAGCTTGAATAATCGCTGACTGGTTTCTTGAACATGACAATGATTTCATTGTACTCAAATGGATTCCACAGATCTAAATCCAATAGAGCACCTTTGGGATGTGGTGGAACAGGAGATTTGCATCATGGATGTGCAGCCGACAAATCTGCAGCAACTGCGTGATGCTTTCATGTCAATATGGACCAATGTCTTTGAGGGATGTTTCCAGTACCTTGTTGAATCTGTGCCACGAAGGATAAAGGCAAAAGGGAGTCCAACCTAGTACTAGCAAGGTATGCCTAATAAAGTGGCCGGTGAGTGTATACGACAATGTAAATCACTATAATATTTTGGTGTTATATAAATAGTAATTCAGACTATAATATTAATAACATAAAAAAATGAACGCATGTCTTTTTCTGCATCTATTATTTATTAATTTTCAAATAAATTTGCATCATGGAAAACTTCTCTTCCATTTTCATTTAAATGCTCTTTCATAGAGATATCTAGAGATACAATGTTTATTCAATACATTTTTTAAATGTAAACTGCTGAAAAGTGTTCAGTTTCCATGCAAATACATTAAATTTTTTGTGTGTAAACAACAGGGTCTCGTAAAAGTAAAGTAAGTGAACTTTCTGGAAAAAAAGTAATGCTTATATGGAGGTTTAGGTACACTGGACTGTAATGTATTGCAGACCATATGCTAAAAAAAGTACATTTAAAACTGGCATTGTGTACTCATTTATCATCAATACTGCTGGGGTCAAAAATGCCTATAGCAGAAATATAACATAACTTCCGATCTGCTAAGCCTGAAAGACTTCAACAAAATATTAGGTTTGGTTTTAGAGAGCAGATAACTTTACCAAGAAATACAGCAAACTGAAAAGTGAATACTTAATCCAAGCTAGACCATATGGACATTTGGCTCACATAACCAATTTCATAAATTGTGCAAGAACAGATGGCTGCTCTTCAGAAAATTTCAAATCAACTGAAATTATATTGAAATCTCAGAGTGCTTCCTATTTTTTTACATCATTTTTAGCTTTAAAAATATTTTGGAGGAAAAGTGATGCTGAAAATGTAAGTTGTAAGGAAATGTTGGAGGCAGGGTACTTTATTTTCAATAGCTTGTTTTGTGTTTTATTTGCATCCCTTAGGGTTTTTTGCATGATAATATAGATGCTAATACAAATTCTGAAAAAGTATCCTGGTATGTGTGGAATTTTAAAAGGTAATGTACTTAAAGTGATATTTTCAGGCACAAATCAACATGAATACAAACTATATCTGATATGTCACAATTTTCAGTAAATGTATACATAACAATTATATCATTAGCTAAAGTAGCCACACTTCTATAGGATCCCAACATCAAATTTGAAAAAAAAAATGCAAACTACCCTTTCCTATCCCTTTCCTTGCAACATACCATTGGCACAAGCACATCACTGGTTTAAATTTCAGTTACAGACAAACACGAAGAGTAAATAAAGGTTTTGTTTGAAGTTTTACAATTGTCCTTGGTCCTGTTATAGGCATGTTCCTATTATAGTCAATTGAAACATAATTAAGAGAATCCATGATATAATTGCAACACACCAAATGGTGTGTTCAAAATAATATTGTACACAACTAGTGATGGGAAGCATAGGCGATATTCGTATTCGCAAAATATTGAAATGTTTTGCCTTATTTTTGCAATAAATTAATAAATTAGAGAATTTGTTACCTCCAGTAATTATAACCTTTATTGTGCAAATTGGCACATGTATATGCAATGCATGGTAGTCCCAGATACTTTGTAAAAAAACTTTGCGATTGCGAAAATATAGCAGTATATTTAAGATATTTGCGAATTCTCAAAGTGCTGGCAATAAAAATTAGCATTATACACATCAATGGTTAAGGGACATAGGTTCCTGAAATTGTGTCTGTCCCAGAAATATACATAAGCATTCCAGTAGAAATTATTATTTTGTTGTCTGTGTATTCCTAAAGAGAAAACCATGGTCAATGATACCAATGAAATCACAGACTGTTGTAAAATATCACTATGTCTAAAACATAGTTTCCTCTGGAGTTGGGCTTTTACTGAACTAAGAGAAGAACTACTTCACTCTTAATCTATCTGCCTGAAGGCTGTATGTGCAAAATAAGCTGTGGCTGTGTGTGTTAAAAATAAATACATTGACAGAAAAGATTTGTCAGCTCCTTTGAGACTGCACATTTCTTTAAAAATTTTAGGCAACCTCAGCTACTAGTCTCAACTTCATAAAGTCATATTCAGTAGAGAATGTGTTGCCGAAAGAAATGCTTGAGAATTACTCTTTAAGTATTTTTTTTCTGGAATTGGTCTATCCTTCAACTGAAAATCTCTCAGTGATTAAGTTGTTGAAAGCTCTTTCAAGTCATAAACAACAAACATATAATGGCAGAGGAACTGATACTGTTGCCTGCAACTATAAATACATTGCTTTTACTTCTGCCATTTAGTATTTTTGGTTCATGACTAACGCATGATTTATATACCTGAGGTCCACAGGGACATAACCTTAAGCAACCTAAGGGCTACTCATCCAATTGCCATTTCAATTAAACACATTTGGTAATGTTTACTGAATAAGATAATGTAGAGATCCTACCAGCCAAGCTCTTTGTATATTCTTTTCAACATATTTTATATCATCTGCTGCCCACATGCCCTTTATAGGTCTATAAGGCATGTGAATCAGATGCATTTCATAGCTTTAAAGTTTACAATGGTATGTATCTAACAATACTGTGCAAATTAAAAACACTATTGCAAACTGAGAAAATAATGCCTTTAGAAATTTGTGAAAACCAGAAACAAATGTTATAAATGTAAATTTTAAAAAAGAAAACATGCAATTTAAGCTTTTTTTCTATATAATGCAAAGTCAGTTGTTCTATTTATGATGTATGTATTTTGTCTGCAGCCAATATTGGTGTGTATCTAAAAAGGAGACCTCTGGCTTTAAGGCAGCAATTGAGAAATACATAGATACATTGATGATATACCATACTTTCCATGTGAAGTTATAGGTTTAATTTTCTTGAGGAACATATAGATGGTAGCATTTCTTGCAATGTTAGGTTAAACTATATTTTCTTTTTTTTAAGAGCAACCTGGTGGTACAATATTTAAATGCACTTAAACTCGCCAGACAAACTTTTGCACCTCATTGGCCAACCACCAATTATTGGGGAAATCTGTAAAAAAAAAAATAAAAAAAATGTAATGAGATATTTGTGTATAACCCCCATTTTACAATTCAAAACTATTGTGTCAGACAGCCCCCCCCCCCCCCCCCCCCCCCCCCCCGGAAGCCATTCACACTACTGCAGCATTAACCCCCATAAGACTCGAAGCTACACAGGAATGAACATAGCGACTTTCAGAGACCACAGCAGAGCAGGTAAGTATTATTTTAGGTTTCTAAGCAATGTTTGAGCCATTGGGAAAGCTTAGAGGTAAGTACAAATGCAATAAAATGTATTTATTTTTTTACTTGAGGTGCGCTTTAAACCATTGATGTTATTGTGGTATTTGGTCTTCTACCCATATAATGTTTACAATATGATATGTGAGCTTTTTTTTATTATATATTGGGATGTATATAATAATTCTAATATTCACCACTGATACCACTATATAAACCAGTGGTTCCCAAACTGGCGGCGCTAAGGTATTCCAGGGGGGCACTGGACCTCATTCTTAACCTGTGTTTGAATAGGGAGGGGGGCCCTACAAGGAAAGTTTGGGAACCACTGATATAAACTATAAAAAATATGGGGCTCTAGGAAGGCAATGTAACCTTTGTATTTATTTAGTCTTTTATTTATTTATTGTTAGGATGAGTGTCATATATTCAGAACTTTTACCAGGACTGCAGAAAACATTTAATGGCCTAGTACACATGGGTTTCAGTTCTTGCAAATCTTACAGCAAACTTAAAACAGTTTTTTGAAGTCTTAAGTCTAAAGTCTAAAGTTTCAGTAAGCAAATATTAAACATATTTTCAAGTAAATGTCAACTGTTGTTTCAAACAAGCTGCTAGAAAGCTTCAGTAGAATTCAGTAACCTTTAGAACTACTTCTGGCTCACGTATCCTTAAAACTGCTCTGCAGTCTTGCACACTTCTTCCTTCAGCCGGATCTGCTGTCAGTCTCGCAGCCCCATAATTTTACATACAGCAATTCTGAAGCAAAGCCATGCAATTCTGATCCAATTATTGCATTGAGTTTAATTTATCAATATTAGAAGTGGCACTCCACTGATGTCTTCTCTCTTACATATGAGGCATAGAGCTTTCCCTACTTTCAAACATAAACAAATTAAAGTTGTTCAAAACTGCTAGCAGGTTATTCAACCTCCCTAATACTCAGCCCGTATGATCGCAGCAGAATACAGTCAACACATGTTTAAACTTCGCTAGTTAGCACAAAATAATTGTTCATTGGACTTCATATTCAAAGCTGACTGAAAAATTTACCAATGCCTTAAATCTTGTTTACTTGGACTTAGATCAGTGGCATATTTCTGATGTAAAGAACGCCCTTTCCTTCCCCTGTACCCAAGCCTCTTAGCTCTTAGTAGCAAGAGGTAAAGTGGACCATGTTGGGTTCCAGCAGCAAGGTCAGGCTCTACTACCTCACATGCTTAGTTGTGTGACTCGAGATAGAAGAAGGACAAAATTCTTAGCTGCAAGACCAAGAGTTTGCTGCAAAACTCTTTCACACTAGCTATCAATGACTATACTGTTTGGTCATCTTCTACCTGAGCGCCCATTCATTTTCTAGTCGTTGGGAAAAAAATATAAAAATTTCCCCAATGAACAATTTTAGACTGTTTACAGGATATAAACTACATAGGGCTTATTGTTGGGCTGGTTGCTGACCCAGATATTTTACTAGATGTTATTGGTGGCCTTAAAACCTAATAGGGTTTATTTCACAGTCCTGTTTTCTCACATCCCTTTTTTCTCTTATACACTACTCATATCCATTTATGGCTGCCCCTTTTTTCCCTGGAGCTGTGACGTATTTTCAATATGTCATCAATTGTAGTTTTCTCTCCAGAAAACTGGAGAAAAGCTGAAGAGCTGAAACGTTCAACACTGAGCGGTACATAGGCCCTGTAGATTATTATGCAACATAGCTCTGTCCACAGTAATTTTGCTTCAATTAAGTAATCTGTGTATGCATTGTTTGTGATGGATATTATGGGTATGTGTTGCTCAAAATTTGTATGTGGTAGACCATTGGGTAGACCACATGAATGCAAAATGGCCACCATATACTATGCATGCACACACACACACACACACACACACACACACACAGTGTCTTCCTTTAATTTGCAACATTAGAACATTGGTATCAAATTAAATTCCTTTTTTGAATTTGGTTATATAGCAGTTCCACTGCATGTCCAATGTTTCATTTTGTGATAGATGTCCTACATTCAATATGAGATGTAGTTATTATTATAGAACGGCAGACATCCTTCATCTTAAATCTGGATTTAGTCTACACAGAATTTACATTTTCTTCACTCAGACTCGAGTAAAACTGTGTGATTTGTTTTGTTGTGTTATAATTATGTCTCCCAACACTTTAACGCCTACAATAAATTAAATGGCTTAAGATATAATGCTTTTCTGTGGGATATGTTTTATCGATGAAAGCAAGCTGTTTTTATCTTCATGAAACTGAATAGAAGGTGTACAAAGAGAATGATTACTAGACAGCTCGAAAGAGATTGCAACTCAGATGTTGTAGAAAAAAAGCCTTGCAAATCCCTAAGACCTGACAGATTCCGTTACCATGAGAACTGCAGATACTTCCATTGTGATGGGTTGCTCCAGCAGCCATCTGTTACACCCATTTGATTAGGAAGTACAGTTCAGCCAGAGCGCATTTTGTTCAATCACGCCTCAGTCCAAAACTCATACATAAGAAGAAATGTGCCTTTTTATTCTTATATGTTAAACTCTCTGGTTTAACATCATTACAAGAGGCTGGCAAAACTCACTGAAATGCTGAGAGAAGGGTCACCAAGTCACCAAGCCTGTAGGAAAAAGAAAAGCTTTCCAAGGAGCACTTAAATGAAAATGTCTCCAAGAATATATGTAATATATCCAGTGAAATAGCATTGAAACTTTGTGAATACATTAAACTAGCTTGAATGGATTATCGTTTTGTTTACTTACAGGATGTTTATAGTCTGAACATAAACACTCACAAACCCAGTGCACTAAAGTCAGAGATTGATGTTCATAGCAATGAGGGAAATAAGTATTTGATCCCTTCGCAAAAGTTGGCTTTTGGCAAAACCCCTGTTGGAAATTTAGAGGTTAAATGTTTCTTGTAGTTGGCCACCAGGTTTGCAACATCTAAGGAAGAATTTTGTAACACTATTCTTTGCAGAACCCTTTGAAGTCAATAAGGTTTTAAGACTGATGTTTGGCACCTCCACAGACTATTCTTTTTTGGCCTTGCCCATGTGATTTTGGTATTTAAAATGCCTGTCCACTACCTATTTTACATGCCCTGGCTGCAGGAAGGAGGTGCTTAGCCAAGATTTGATTGTACATGGGGGAAGGAGAAGCTCACCCAAGACTTGATAGTACATAGACTAGTACATTGTATCTTCTATGCTATGCCCTTAGCAGACAATCACCCCTTAAGCATAATGTGACAGTGGTGATGCTGTTCCTGATGTCCTTCTTATCTGACCACAACTCTATCACCCTGTACTCCTCTGGATCATTCAGATATTTATTGTTAGACTGCATATGGGCCTGTATATGTGCTGCGTTGAGCAGGAAAGCCCCTCGAGGGTGCTGCCAGATTTGTCTTTTACAGCATAGTGTGTTACCAATTGTTTTCTTGGTTACTATGGTACCTGCTACCCTAAGATCATTGCCAAGTTCATCATGCTTAGTTATGCGCTGCTTCATCACTGTTCTTATGTTATTGCACCTCCAAAAGGATCTTCCGTAGAGCCACAATCTAAGGGACATTGATAGTTATTTTTGTTTCATCCTTGTTGTTCTGTTTTCATCTTTTCACCAAGCTGCTTGGCAACAGACTTGACCCTGACACACCTCAATGCGCAAAAACGCACACTCCCTTTTTTAAGCAAACACATTTGATGGACATTGGCCAACATGCATTAAAACGCATAGATATGAGACAGCCCTTATTAAAGAAAGCATTCTAAGATTAGTTTTGGGTTTTTCCCCTCCTAGTTTTGATCTATGTGTTGTTGATATCCGAAATACTCTAGTAAATCATTATGATAACTTCTAGTTTACCTAAAATCTAATAATTAGTTGGGTACCATTAACCCACGGTGTAAGGGCAAATTAACAAAAGGTTATTTAGGCTAGCAATGCATGGCTCAAAATAGCAACCAGTACAAAATGTTTTTTTAAAATGATTGGTGTGATGGAGTTGGAGGTTAAATGTTTGCTTTCAGAAAAGTTATGGAATAACACTGGGAAACCTGTATCAATAAACATGTGAAATATATTACTGGGAAATATATCAGAAAATAAATGGACTATCTCCATGTCACTTGCAGCAGGAGATTATGGCATAAGGACATTTCCCAGTTTTCCATTGTCATTTGTGTACAAACATTCATGGATACACTTGCCTTCATAACTTTAACTGGTTTAATCATATCTTAGTAAAAATAATCTGTACATATGCATATAAAAACTGACTTGTGTTGAGTATATAGAATAACAAATATTGTAATAATGTGATACATTTCAAATTTTACATTAATAAGCCCCCAAAAACAAACTTAACTATTGCTAGCATTTACTAACCAGTTATTTGCAGTTGTTCATACAGTTTTTCCCTATTCCACTTCCAATTCCTATTTCTTGCAGTCTATCTGTCAGTTGTATTAAATCCTCTTATCCACCACTTATTGATCACATCTTTGTCTCCCTCTTTTCTTCCTGCTTTCTCTGTAAGCATCTTCTCTGCAAAATGTTTGATCTCATAGCCTTAATATGATGTTCCTCCCATGGGTACTCTTGCTTTAATTGTCTGTGAAATATCCTTGATATAAAACAGTAGAGCCTGCTTACTCAGAAACTTGAAGTTTTTCTAAGCCTTGAAAATGATGTAAAGCTACAATGTGCATAGAACATTCATTTATTTGCAAGAAATTCATTTTTAAAATGGTGCTTTGATTAAACATGATTGGATGAATGAAGCAAGCATTACTTAAAATTAACTTTTAGAAGAAAATATTAGATTTTTTTTTATTTTTTCCTTTATCTTTTTACATGTTAAGCTTTCCCTTGCTTTAATCTAGAATGTTTTGCTTCTCCCTATGGCCAAAATCTTTTAAACATATACACTTGTTTTATTGAGCTAAATGTCATCTAACCTTTGGAGTTGAATAGGATGTATATACTATGTTTTTATTTATTTTGCCAGTGTACTATATGTCTCATTTGGTGCTACTACACATTACCAACTTAATAGGAACATTTATTTTTTCGAAAGTAACTATTGTCAATGTACATATTTTTAAATAGGGCTAATTGTTTATTCTTGGTCAATAATTCAACTAGTAGTTATTTTGTACATACACATTAAAATCTCATCCAATAGGTTGGACAGGGGTACTTAATCTATCTTTTGCCACCCTGTGGCAAATCTTTTACCTTAACACCCAATAAGAGCGAGGATTACAGTATGATCGCGAAGCAGGACTTCACATTGTGGCAGTCTACCCTGGATCTTGTAATGCATGAGATACTTGAAATGGACGTATACATATATGTATGTATACTTTTTTGTATTTTGTTTGCTACTTTATAAGTTCATGTTTTCCTATGAAGGGACCATACCCTAATCCCATATGGGAAGGGAATAATATTGTGAACTCCACTGTAAAGCTTTTCACCCTTGGTTTACTACATCTGAAAGCATACAATGAGACACCGTGTTACCTTAAACATATTGTAGTGTGATGGTTTATGGGTGTCACTAACCCATTTAATCAAATCTGTTCTTACGTACTATGTTTTGTGCTCCACTTTAAATTTAATTCAAGTGGGATCATACACATTAACCAAATCTAAACGAGGATACCAGCCACTCCTGAGGAGGCCACTAATCTAGGGCCAAAGGGGGTCTGGCGATTCTGGAAAGGTTGACATGCCACTACCAGCAACTATGTAGTGCCAGGTCCTCCCTCATAGAATACATAGTGATTGGGATGTTTAGAAAGGTCCTCATATTACATGGTTTTGGTTTTGGTAGAACAAAACTTGATGTACACTTGTACAGAAATTGTAAGGTAAGTGACCTTACCTGTGTCATGCCAGCATGCTGCATATCATAGTCCTTGCTGTATGGAAGCAATGGTCTCTCTGAAGAAGTATGTCATACCATTGGAGTCAGCTAGATTTTGCTAGTCAGCAAGCAACATAACTTTTTTTGTTACATTGTTTAAAAAATAAAATTACTGCAATATATTTTGCTGATGTATACAGGAAATCAATTTGTGTTTCAGTCTAAACTGCTTTTATGAATGAAGATGTCTACAAAGACTATATTTCCAAACATATTTAACTTTCTTAGATACCCTATATGAGCTAATGTGTGTGAATCATGCCTGTTTTTCCTTTTACCATATATTAATTACCTATATGCTGCACAAAGTTTCAGAAAAAGACAACATATCTATTTTGACTGATACAAAACAAGTGATGATTTCAGGAAATGAAAGATGTTTAAGAAAAATACACTGAAACTAAGCAATGACTCATGGCAGAGTATGATAGGCTGTAAATAAGTTGCATTATTCCAGATGAGAAGTTATTAACTGAATTATTACAGCAGACGTAGAAAATAGTACACTTAGAATGTATTTAGAAAGTGATTAATCTTACTTAATCATGGCATTAAACTAAGTTATGATGAAAGGAGATAGGTCTCAGCAATCAATTTTTCTGTGGGGAGATCAAGCCACTTTAACATGGTGTATGACTGCACATCATAACTAATGTTATTGACATTGCTTGTATAAGACATTCAGTATCTTGTTTAGTGCTTAGAAAAAGCTTCACTACGAGGGGAGTGACCTCAGCAAGGGGACATGCACATTCCACAAGCAATAGAAATTTGATACTAAAGTGGATTTAACTGTGGTTATTAGTTATACAAATCCCATTGGGATGAATTACACACTTTTAGGAGGAATTTTTAAGTTTTTTTCAATTAAAATGCATGGTTACAATATTTTCGCACTATAAGACACATTCCTATTCATACAAATGGGAAAATCTCCATGTGCTATGTTTCGACAGCATTTAGAGATGCGCTGATACCCCCTGCATTAAACATATGCCTTGACAGGGATGTCGGGGCATCCCATACATATGCATGACTCCCTGCCTGTTCTCATGGCGTTCAGGGGGTCCACCGGCCAGGCGGAGAGCGAAGGTTAACATATAGCCTTGTGTTAACCTCTCGACCGGTGGACCCGAGGAACGCCGTAGGAACAGGCAGGATGGGAAGTCATGCATATGTATGGGATGCATCTCCGTCATGGCATGCAATTAACACAGGAGGTATCAGCGCATTTCTAAACGCTTTGGAAACATAGCCTTATGGTCTAAATATGTAAAAACAGAAAAACCCATAACTTTGTTTTCTTTTAGTTCCAAACATTCTGGGAGAAATAGCGCTGCATTCCAAGAGGCTGAAATTTGTTCCATTTTTTTCCAGCCAAGCCAAGATTTTAGCATTATCAGGACCCATTCTCTGAACACACTGACCAAGTTATGTAGAGCCTCAACTCACTCTATTACTGTAGTGAGCTCAATCTGTTGCTGTAAATATATAATGTGACTCCTCCTATAGCTGTGTAATAACTGGGTGAATGATTTAGGCTATTAATATAGCATGTATTTGTGTATTTTTATTAAAATTCTGCATAAAGACACATGTTAAAGATTAAGCCCTGCACACTTTGCAGAATCTGAACCCTACCTCCCGAGTGGAACTTAGCTATGCCTCCTGGTACTGTCCCTCTGGGTTGGCTGGAGGAATATAGAGCGAATAATGCATGGATACTTTCCTATTACATGCTGTATATTTACATTATATGTTAATGGGTGTGCCTCTGACTCTTTGTTTATTTTTTCAAATTTTCTCTCCATAACTATGGTGTGCTAATGGTCTCGTTTGTCTTATAAAGCAAAAAAAATATGGCATAATAACCAACAGTAGGCACTTTATCATGCCCCCCCCCCACCCCCACTACACACACACTGTTTAAATATAATTTTTTTTGTTGTTGTAGAATTTCCTTTGTATATTTGGGGGTGTCTACTATGTGTGCCATGCTAATATAAAAATCCCTTTGCAACATATCTTATTGTATATAATATACAAGATATTTTGTTTCATGTTTTGTAACCAATGTTAACTTGGTGTTACAGGGAATTGTCAAATATATATATGTATATGTATAATTGAGATTTTATCACTGTTCTTTACAACTTTTTTTTGTCTATCAATTTAACATTCCCAATCATTTAAAATGAATTGCAAGTTGTCATAGTGTAAATTGTACAAAACTTAGATATAGACTTATAAAAAAAAAACATTCATGCAGAGCTGGCTAAAGCTGATCTTAACTTTAAGTAGCTTCATTTAATTCCATACATGGTCATTTAAAAAGATTTGTTGCTAGGCAACCAACTTTATTTGTTCAAAGCCATATTTAAACTGCCTCAGAAAATCAATTTACAGAAAATGTACAGATTTCATTAAATTGTCTTTTAAGCTAATGTTAAGATATCATATAGTGTCCAATTCTTTAAAGAAAGGCATCACAGATGATCTTATAGGGTACTTAGTCTGTATTAAATAACTTTAATAGTCTCTTTAGTTAGCTGCAATTCTGCGCACTTCCTCTTTCCCACTTCACATTGATGACGCAAGTGAATGGCCTGGGTCTTTTCAGGGGGGAATATGTTTTTTTAAAAACTCACCATTTGCATGATGATAACTCAAAGCATCCTACTAATGGTTAGATCTATAGACAAAAGTACAATTCAAAATAGTTTATTATGGAATGTTGAGGACATTCTAATGTTCGACAACATCTATATCTTCTTTTTCGTATGGCACTTTATTGAATTGATCTCAGGGACCTGTTTTTAAATGTGTTGTAAATCAAATGAGGTTTTAAGCTATCTTTCAAGACTTTCGAATATCACTGCACCTTAAATGTTCTGTGAGGTAAGCTATCTCAATCTTTGAGTTGTTTTGGAGGAGTGCTGCTGACACTCCTTGATTAAAATTAATATTTTTGCCAGTTGTTCAAATTGGGATATGGTGCTTTTGAATTCTAATTGATACCCTTGCTTTTTACATATGGTTATTCCAAGTCGTCCCTCCTCTCTAATAAGGTGCTGTCAGTTTCCCTTAACCCCGACACAGAGACACTTTGGAAAGTACTTGTCAATGACTTAACCTCCCTGACGTTACGAGGTTTTAATAAAAATGGCGCAAAAAGCCACTGTCTGGTACATTGTACTCCGCCCTCCCCCGACTCTCTTCACAACGCCAGTGTCAATTAAACGCCAGTGATGTGTGCGATGAAGAGCGATGCTCCCTCCATTAACAAGACTCCAATAACAAGACTCAGGGCCGGAAGAACTCTGTGAGCCTGCTATGCAGAAATGCTGCAGGTTCACAGAAAACGGGCGATTAAGCTCAATCGTGGCAAAGGCACAGTTTGATCCAAGATTAAACTGCGCCCATAATGGCTTCGGGCATAAGGCCAGGGAGGTTAATCGGGTTCCTTACCAAGCCTCTGTTTAATTTGTTAGGATTGAAAACCAGTATCTAGTGCCATCTAATGGCCTTTCACATTATTGCAGTAAATGACCCCCCTGGCAGAAACAAATCAAGGACTAGAAACATCTTAGTCAGCAGTGATAATTTAAAATGGAAGGAGTCTGAGCTAAATTTCATGTGTTGTTGCAAATTGTCTTAAATTGCATATTAAGTGTTTCTCTTTTAATAAACTTACACAATTTTCAAAATTTGTTGTTATCATTTGTTATTTGCTTTTGGGCACTGTGTGTAAAATATTGAGGTCACAAAATTAATTATTGTAGCATTAGGTTGCAATAATATAAGGGGGTTGGGGGGGGGTCTAAATGCATTCTGAGGTCTTTTTTGCTATCATTTCAATGCCAAATATGTTTTGTTCCCCTTTTGATGCCTAATCCCCTTTTGTTTTCTTCTTCACTTGGATCTTTTTTTTTTTTTTTTTACTTACCCTAACAGAGAAAGTATTTTAGTAGTCTGCTGCAGAATCGTCTTTATTTGTATGCCAGATTTTTCTGTAAACTGATTTCAAGTGTATTTTTATTTGTGTCTGTAAATCTTGTTTTCTCTTAGGCATGTATTCACTTATGTTAGTGAGATCTCCTTCGAAGATTAAAAAACAATTAGAATATTACAGGCAATTTAAGAAAAATTTGAATATCGTCCAAAAGTTAACCAATGTTCAGAATTTTATTATCTGTACTAAATGTTGAAGACAAAAATGACAATAAAAAAACATCAGACCCCTATTTACAGACACTTCCACTTAAAAGTTGTTGTGGACACTGTACTAAAAAAGAATACATACAGATAATTTGGCAAAAATGTTTATATCCTCCAAAAGTTCCTGTATTTCACTAATAAAACTTAAAAGGTGAAACTTATATATGAAATGGACTGATTACATGCCAAGCGAGATTTTTTAAGCCTTTATTTGTTATAATTTTGTTAATTATGGCTTATAGCTTTTGAAAACGCCAAAATCAAAATCCCAGAAAATGGTAATATTGTGAAAAGGTTCAATATTCTAAAGTGTCAGACTCTAATCAGTGAATTAATCCAAAACCCCTGCAAAGGGTTACTGAGTCTTAAAATGGTCTCACAGGCTGGTTCAGTAGGATTCACAATTATGGGAAAGATGCTGACCTGACAGTTTGCAGAAAACCATCATTGACACCCTCAATAAGGAGAAAAAAAAAAAAGGTAATTGCAAAAGAATTTCCCAAAGTTCTGTATCAAAACATATTAATAAAAAATGATGTGGACTTTTACAACGAGTAGACTGAGGCTGGAGTTAGTGCATCATATTCCTCTTGTCAAGCTACTCCTGAACAACAGAAGCGTCTTACCTGGGCTAAAGAAAAAAAAGAGCTGGTCCGTTGCTCAGTGATCCAAAGTCACCTCTTCTGATGAGAGCAAATTTTGCATCTCATTTGGAAACCAAGGACCCAGAGTCTAGAGGAAGAATAGAGGCCCACAATCCAAGATACTTGAAGTCCAGTGTGAAGTTTCCACAGTCTCTGGTTATTTAGGGAGCCATGGCATCTCCTAGTGTTGGTTCACTATGCTTTTATAAGTCCAAAGCCAGGAGATTTTGGAGCACTTCATCCTTCCTTCACCTGCCTATACTGCCAAAAGTACCAAAACCTGGTTCAATGACCATGGGATTACTGTGCTTGATTGGCCAGCAAACACACCTGAACCTCATAGAAAATCTATGGGGCTCTGCCAAGAGGATGTTGAGAGACATGAGACCAAACAATACAAACTGAAGGCCACTATTAAAGCATCTTGGTCTTCCATAACACCTCAGCAGTGCCACAGGCACTAGCATCCATGACACATTGCATTGAGACAGTAATTGATGCATAAGGGGCCCACACCAAGAAGTGAGTACATATGCATGATTATATTTTTCAAAGGTCTGACATATTTCAAATTAAAATCTTAGTTTTATTGATTTCATGCAATATTCAAATTTTCTGAGATTTAGATTTTGGGGTTTTCATAAGCTTTTAGTCATCAAAATGATAACAAATAAAGGCTTGAAATATCATGCTTTGCATGTAATCATTTCATATATTAGTTTCCCGTTTGATGTTGAATTACGGAAATACAGGAACTTATGGACCATATTCTATTTTTTTGCAAATCACCTGTATGTATTCATTTTTAGTACTTGAATGCTGTACTGTTATTCAAAACAACTTTGAATTGGATGTGTTTGTTTGTAAATAGGGCTCTGATGGTACAGTTTAGTACAGATACTAAAATCCTGAACAAACATTAATGGTTAAACAAAATGAAATAGCTTTAGCAAACCAGTGGAAGACAGAGAAAGGCTAGATTATGTGGGAAGGTAATCTTGTATAATGTCCTTTAACACCAGCTCTGTCTTCTTCCCTTGAGCTGCTAAAAATACCTGCAATTCATCAAAGAGCTCAAATACACCAGAAAGAACATTGCCCTTTAAAATCCAACAAACAGATGGAGATCTTTATGAGTAGCATCAATGTGCCACTCCTTTAATATCATTGCTATTGATCACAGTTTCAAAGGTGACTTCAAGAGCAGCAGGTAGCGTTTTTGAGTCAAGACCATCATGGTGGATCAGGCAGTGTGTTATAACTACAGCCAGGTTGTTTATCTTGACCAGAGTTAAGATTTTTTGGAAGAAGGTGGACACCATGGTTATAATATCATCAGCCTTTGTAGTTGTTATCAGTGGCTTGCAGAGGAACACCTCCACATGATTTTCGATACAAACCCTGCACCAACCCTGCAACCAACAGTTGTGGAAGCTGTGTAATGTCTGTTTTTAAATTAATTGGATAGAAAAGAAGGGAAGAGTAGACTTTACTCAGCCACTTGAAATTTAAAATCCTTGAACATTTCATAGATGGGCTGCTTAACAGTGCTGCCCAAAAGACTTCTCAGCTTGTTGACAAAGTTCTAATTGAGAACAAAACCATCCACTATCCAAGGTTTTACTAGCATTTATTGAATTTGTTTGGCTTCTTCTGCTTCATGTTAACCTCCTGGGCGTTATGCTCAAAGCCTGTATGGGTGCAGTCTGATCTTGGATCAGGCACAATTGCATGCTCTCTGTGAGTCTGCCATGTTTCTGCATAGCTGCAGGCTCACAGAGCTTTTTCGGCCCGAGTCTTCAGCGTCAAAGGCTCATTTGGGGGGATGACCCACAGTTTGCGAATCACTGTCATAGACTATGAAGCTTTCTCTCTACTACAATCTTTTCAATAGGGAAAATCTCAAAAACATGAAAGATTGTTTCCAATAAAATGCTTACATTTAGTTCTCAATCTTTAGCCACATCGTTTGCATGTTTATTGATTCACAATACAAATGATTCAATACTTTTCATGACTAACTTGCAACCTTGCATTTTCTTTTATAAATTAAAGACGGATTCTATATTTTCATATTTCTTTACTAGTCACTAAGTGTGCAGAGACTGTTTGTAAAGATGATGTAGTAACTACAATGAACCAGTGCTTCTATTCAACTCTGTTACTTTAAATTAAATTACAGGTTTAGAGCTAGCATGATTGAACTCCATCTGCAGGTTAAATAGAACATCAAAATATACTATTATGTCATATTTTATGGGCTTTAAACTCACCAAATATTGTACCATATTTATAATGTAAGCTTTTTGAGGATATATTAACTTTTATTTTAAAGACTGTTGGTCACTTAAAACTGTAGTATCTTTTTAGGTTGAGATTTTAACTATGTGTGTTTTACCATTAAAATGATAGAAACATAAACAGATACTATTGCTTCTAGGATGAGTAGATTGGATCTGATGTTAGGAATTGTGTAATTAACCTTAGCTAAAGATAAACATATGAAAAATATCTACCTGGTCTTTATTTGGCTTTTTATTATAATAGCTATATTATTCATCAACTGCTGAAGACATATAATTGCTTGCAAAAGTATTTGGCCCCCTTGAACTGTTCCACATTTTGTCACATTACAGCCACAAACATGAATCAATTTTATTGGAATTCCACATGAAAGACCAATACAAAGTGGTGTACACGTGAGAAGTGAAACGAAAATCATACATGATTCCAAATTTTTTTTACAAATAAATAACTGCAAAGTGGGGTGTGCATAATTATTCAGCCCCCTGAGTCAATACTTTGTAGAAGCACCTTTTGCTGCAATTACAGCTGCCAGTGTTTTAGGGTATGTCTCCACCAGCTCTGCACATCTAGAGACTGATCTTAGTTAAAACACAAGTAAGCAACAGCTACAAGAAATCGCATATCTTTGAGAATGGGATCTTAGTTTTTTTTTTTTTTTTTTTATTTTTTTATTCTAAGGCCTAAATAGCTGAGGCATGAACACAAAAGTAGAACACAAAAGTAGTAGTACATTTTCTGCAAGTAACAACCCAACAACTGTATTTTTTATTTGCTGTATGATTAAAAATAAATAGTTGATGTACATCTTGAATAAGTCAAATGGAAAGCATCAAAGCTGATGTTAGTAAATGCTCTTCATTCTCACAAAAATAATCTGCACACTGTGTGCTCCTGGAATACAAAGCACATCATATTTTAGTTTTAGGAAATTTGAAATTTAGAGCAAACCTAAAATCACAGCAGAAAAATAAGATAAGTTAGTATCCACTGCAACCAATAAGATAATTACTCTTAACAATGTAGTATAGAAAAAAAAATAGAAGGCACTATGGCCTGCAGCACACTGATGGTCTTTGAATTTTTTTTACTGTGATGGTATTTCAAGGCTTAGCTATATAACACAAAGTTCTAATGGCATCTAGTAGCATAGAAGGAACCATTGAGATTTTTAAAAGATTTAGGTTTTCCATTAAAGATACTTCCCTAGGCAGATAGTCATCTTACAGAAGGAGAGTTATCATTTGGCGTGCTGCAAAACGATATCATATTACTTATATTACTGTTACATATTTCTCAGACATGTGTAGTTCACCCTGCCCTTCTCCTCTGTTGTAGTTCACTCTTCACATTAGCTGTAAATTTACAGTTGTCAGGTATTTCGCTCAGAGTTGCAGTGTTTCTACAGGGAGTGCAGAATTATTAGGCAAATTAGTTTTTTGACCACATCATCCTCTTTATG
>CM070032.1:109752153-109768067 GCA_036250615.1 Ptychadena robeensis | reverse complement strand
TGATTGTTCGATGATCACGCTTCAGAAGCTTTGCAATTTTAAGAGTGCTGCATCCCTCAAATACTCATTTGCCTAATAATTCTGCACTCCCTGTAATATATTAAAACATAATTTTTATGGTAAGAGCATCCCTGAGTTTAGGGAATGTTTTTCATAGGTTCAAAATGCTTTTTAAAATGGTAAAGTTTCTTTTTTTCATTTGTATTATACAAATGCACTTAAATGTCTGCTTTTACAGAGATCTTTTAAGGTTAATGGGAATTCTGTTACTGCACATTTTCTACAAATTTGTTGTGATTTGAAGTCATAGCTTTTTAATTCGCGGAATACGATGATTTTTTTTTCAAAAGAATTGAATAACCACATGTAGAGTTGTACCTATGTGTCAGTTTATGAAAATATTATTTTGTATTTGTATGCAGCCAGAGTTTGAAAGTTTTCAAACTTAAATGTTTTAGCTTTATTTCTCCTAATAACTTTTTTGAATGCACACATTTTAACATTGGCTGTGAACAGTGTGTTGTTTTTTTTTACATTTGATGTATCCAAATATGTTAGATAGACGTTGTATGATTGGTTTATTGGTTTCACAGCACACATAATCAAAACATTTATTTAATTGGCCCAAGCACTTGTTTAGTTTTTTTTACTTTAACAAAAGCCTGATTTAGGTCAGGGGACCAGTGTATAAAACTGATAGTTTCTTTGCAATGTTGCAAAAGCCAAATATTCAAAGTGCTGAATTCCCCTTTATTTACAATTTACATTATTGGGTCAAGGTATGCTGTCCATATTTTATTAACATTATACAAATTTTGTACATTACTTACAAAGAAATTGGGTCAAATAAGTGGCTTTTTGTATAATCTACACGTTTAATACAGTATGTATCCTGTTGGATTATTAGGTGCACAGATGTGAAATGTATTCCCATAATTAATTTAAACTCTACCAATGAATTAATATGAGTTCCTGGATAATTGTTCATATGTTTAAATATTTTGTGATATATTTTGGAAAAGTATATAGGAGTTGGCATGTTTATAAATAGAAAATTGTAAAAGATAGTTTACCCTGTGTAATTATTTCCCATCGTTTTTGTTACTGTGACTAATGCAAAGGTTATTTTAATGTAATATGAATGCACATTTGGGGAAACCAGTTAAAAAACACTTGTTGGTCTTCACAGTCACATCAGAATGATGCATTATTTTACTATTAACCTCCCTAGCAGTGATGGCCGAACTGCCCGCAGGGTGAACAGTTCGGCGGCGAACATGGATGTTCGCCCTCCTTCTCGCCGGCGAGCAGTACGGGTGTTCGACCCGCCCCGTTCGGCGGCGAGAAGAAGATCTATATTCTTCCTCCGGCAGGATCAGAACCTGCGAGATCGTGCCGGAGGAAGAATCATTTCACTAGAAGACCGGGCATGAAGCCGGTCTTCTAGTGAAAAACCCGACTCGGAGCAGGAAGTGACATCAGTGACGTCACATCCGGCTCCCACAACCAGGGACTATGCGTTCCAGGATGCATTCCAGGGACCGGATGTGACGTCACGTCACATCCGGTTATTCCGATTCAAATTCCCCGCCTAGAGGCGGAGAATTTGAAAGTGTCCGCGAACAGGCGGACACCGGAATTCTTTAAAGGTCCGACCCGCCCGTTTGCGGACAGTCCAGGCCGATGTTCGGCCATCACTACTCCCTAGCGATATGCCCGAACTGGAATAAGGGACGCAGCAAAAATTGATATGCCCGAACTGGGTTCGGGCACAGCGTGGGAGCTCATCTGGTCCAGCTGCCGTCTCCATCTTCCTCCTCGCCGGCTTCTTCCGAGTCCCCGAGTGACATGTGACGTCACTGAGGCGGGACCTGGTCTTAAAGAAAATTTTTTTTTTTTAGTTTTTTAAATGTATATTTTTTACTTTTGGACTGGATTATAGAGATGTCTTTCTATAATCCAGTTCAAAAGTAGATCCAACTAGCAGAAATGCTCCCACTTTTGATTGGATTGGATAAATGTTTTATCCAATCCAAATCAAAAGAAAAGAAAACAAGTGTAAACTTAAAAAAAAAAAAAAATTTCTGTACCTCTAAAGCCGGCCATAGCGCTTCAATCTGTGGCCGATTTTGCGAATGATCACCATGGCATTTGGGGTGATCGCTTGGTGATCAATCGCAAAATGAACGCGCCCACCTGGAGTACTCGCACAAACCGTTTTTCTGGTTGATCGCCAGTATATTGGATGTCGAATCGTAAATGGTGTATTTCGAACGATTGACCATGGCATGATGATGTCATCATGCTGCGGCCGATTGTTCGATAAACGCCCGCCAAGCATAGCGTCTATGGCCAGTTTATCCTCCCTAGCGTTATGCCCGAAGCAAGTACTGGCGCAGTCTGATCATGAATCAAACTGTGCCCGTGCCGGAATCAGGCACAACCGCTGCAGCATTTCTTCAGAGCTACAGGCAAACAGAGCCATTCCGCCCCCATCGGCGTCATCGGTGACACCGATGGGGGCGAAAAGGCAAAACACTGTATCACTTTTGGTACAGAAATCTGCACCTCAGTGAACCGCCAGGGAGGTTAAAGGGCATGATTACTTTATTTATTTTTACAATATCAAGCCCAAAGAGGTTGCATATTTTTTCCATAAACATGACAATAGCTTATTACCTTTCAATTTCTGTGTCAGCCATCAGTGAATACATAGAGTTTTGAGTTCAAGTGATACTTGATACGTTTATTGGCTAAATAAAGTCTTTGAAATAGCAAGCTTTCGGGATGGATCAGATCCCTTTGTCAGACTTAATACAATTTTGGTCTTTGAGACATTTATAAACAAAATAACAAGGTCATAAATATTTTAACTTGACACACTTGACTGATAGAGGTGAAAGTGACATCTTGATTAATTGGACCGATAATCGTATTTAGTTCCACAGGGACTACAACTACTTCACCACAATCAAACCAAAATTAAAACAGACCGGCCTACTTACCTAAAGCCGGCCATAGACATGCCAATTCCCGGCCATAGTTGCGGGCGATCAACCGCTCCCGCAGAATGCATAATGGTCGGTCGCCCGCAACTACAGGGGTGCCCACCTTGAGGTTTTAACTCAAAAAGCCTACACGGCGATCTGTCCTGCTGGTTCTTTTTGTGGCCGATCCTGTTGTAGTCAGTTAACTCCTCCTCCTCCAAGTTTATTGGCTACAATCTGACCAGAATCTCCTGTGTTAGTGGAGCACACAGGATTCCCATCAGTTTTATAGCTGACTCCTCACAGCGTGGTGATGTTACCAAACTGTGAGAAGTCTGCTACAAGCCGGCCATGGATCAAGACATCTATGGTCGGCTTAAGGTAGGACAGCATCCATCTAAAACATATAGCGGGATATGTTGCATATAGCTAGGCTATCAAATATCATCAGATCTGCTCAGAGACACAAATGCCAACCTGAATTACCCTAAGTGGGATACAATCCATAAACAACAAAGGCACAAATGCAGAAAGCAGTGAACATTCCCAGAGCCAACCTTTTACAATGCAAACAAGCTAAAAAAAGAAATGGATCCCACTAATGGTCACCCTCAACCCACATCTAGAAGTCTTACAGAGGATCATAAAAGAGTTACAGCCACTTCTTTACAAACACAAAAGAATTTTCCCACCTCTACTCACTTATGCCGGCCATAGACATTCTGTTTCCCAGCCATAGTTACGGGCGATCAACCGGCGTGCACACTCCCACCAAATGCATACTGGACTACCAACTACAGGGGTGCCCAACTAGAGGTTTTGACAAAAAAAAGCCTGCACTGCGATCTGTCCTGCTGGTTCTTTTTGTGGCCGATCCTGTTGTAGGCAGTTACTGTGGATTGGGAGTCTCCTCCCCCTACAAGTTAATTGGCTACAATCTGACAGGAATCTTCTGTGTTAGTGGAGCGCACAGTATTCCCGTCAGTTCGGTAGCTGACTCCTCACAGCGTGGCGACCGCTCTATGACGGGCTTTATGGACAACCACCTAATCTATGATAACTTATTGTGAGAAGTTCCCTAAACTCCTCAACATGGAATGGAACATCCCCCTGCTTGCAAATCTAATGTAAGACTTATTTATATGTATTCATATAGACAGAATACCAGCACCAGGATCACATCTGGAACATAGAGTACAGGGTACGTTTCCCTGCAGATGCTCCAATGTGGTTTACTTAATATCATGCAAAAAAAAGCCCTACAGGACTTTATGTGAGGTACACCATCAAGAATAAAAAAATGGATGTCCCTGTAAAGGCTCATTTTTGCAGCAGAGGTCAAAGCATAAAATCAAAGGTCAAAGTACTCAAGTAGTTTTTGATGTACATTTGGATCATAAAAGACCAATTTGCACCCAATTTCCCCCCCTTAACTTTTGTGATTTGTGATGGAATGGGTCATGTTAATACCTTCTGTTTTAGGCAGGCTTACTGTGCTATAGTTTACACTATTCATTGTTATTTAGGTTTCTCCAAGAAACAGCTACATTGCAGTATATATTTGCTTCATTGGTCTATGGACCTTTTAATTGCTAAAGGAGGTGAATATTATGCATGAACTTCTTATCTCTATTACCCTATTTAACTCTTCCTAACTCTGATAACTATCTCCACTGACTAAAGCTGGCCATATACTATTCAATATTTCCATTTGATCGACGTGAAACGATCTATTTTTAATCGATTTCTGTCCACATGGTACGATCGGCCAAGGGTGTTTGAAATCAATCTAATAACAATTAGACATGTTGCTAAATTTTAGTTGATCATACAAGTATCGTTTTGGGATCGATTTATGACCGTACTATGGAGAGCATGCATATTACGATCGTTCATGTTACGATCGTAATGCATATGATTGTAATACGAACAATAGTAATAGGCATGTGCTCCATAGTATGTACACTCTGTGGTAGCAGGATCATTCGATGTTTGAAGATCATTCGGCGTTGGAATTGCACAAAGCAATCAAATTAAATTCAGACCCACACATCATCATAACATAGCCATAAACTAAAAGAATCCACATCCTATGGATTGGCATAGTATTGATTGACATAGTATTGCTGTGCAGATGATGATAGATTTACTGACAACTAGGCAATTAGCATTTTTAAAAGTTGGTCAATTATGGCAGCACAGATATTCCCTAAATAGGTCAGAGGTTTTTATAGACAATCTAAGAGCATTAACAGCAGATATGCCAAAAGTCTGAAAATCCAGATGTTATGTAGCATCAACGAACAAGCCTTAACAAGAGTTAAGTTAGAAAATCAGATTGTCAATAATTAACAATTAACCATTCAAATGCTCATATATTTTATGGCCTTTTGTGTTGCTTTTGATTAGATGAATTACTATAATAACATAAATCCATCACTAACAAATATCACTAATGGATTCTGTAACATTTGCTTGATAAATGGAGTAGATCCTTTCATGTCTATTATATGGATATTCACAGGCATTTTAGTGAGATAAATTAGATCAACCTTTGGACAAGAACCTTGTCACAAAACTATGCATTCTGGACCTTTGTGAAAACTGTTACATGTGAAATTTGCCTTGGTACACAATGTAAACATAATTTTGCAGATAACCATACATTTGGTATGAAAAATGCACTGACAAGGATGGAAAAGTGGTAGTGTCCTTCCATGTTAATCAGGATTGAGCAACATTTGTCAGCCGTTGCTTTGCTCATGGGGGCAACATCTGAAGGTATGCAACCTGTTCAGAACATTACTGTTCTTCAGCTAATAACCTTGTGCTAGTATCTTTGTTTTAGTTATGAACGCCTTCCAATGTATTCCCTTCAGGGCAGTGATGCATGATCGACCACTTTAAAACCTAACGGCCTAACTTTAAAAGAAATTAATGAATAAGAAAAAATCCTATTTAACTATTCACTATTAGTAATGGGCAAGAAGTTCTCAGCGAATATTTCATGATTGTGGCCCGCCAACTGGGGGACACTTCCTATGTTCAACCCCCCCATACTTAATATGGAGGCAAAGCTTGACCCCTCATCCCACAGATGGTCAGATGGTGCAGCACAACCAATGACGTAGTTTTCCCACCCGGGCCACAATACCCAGCTAATAAAACTATACTATAACTATACTATAACTATAAACAGCACAAACAGTGTGGGGTCACCCCAGAGCATACTAGACCCTCTGCTGACCTACCAGTCCCTCTCCATACCCAAGGACCTCTTATCCATTCACAGGGAATGGTTTAAATTGTGTCCTAGAAATAAGAGCAGTGATTGGGAGAAATTATTTTCTTAAAATTTCTACCACGTAACATAGTTACCTGAACAGTGTATATTCCACCTCTTCCCATGAAGTGTCAAAATGTCCCATAAAGGGGGGGGGGTCTCAATCCTGAAGCTCCAGTCATGATACATGCCCAGTGATTCCCATGGTATCTGTGCATATGAGGTCCTTCCTGTCCTAGTCTGGAAAGGGGAGGCCCCCATTTCCAGAGCTTCCCAGACCCTATGCCAGCTGGGCGTCTGGTATGCTTGGGGGGCCGGTCTCCCTACTCCAGAGCATACCAGATCCTATGCTAAAAGGGGTCTGGTATGCTCTGTGAGACCACATCCTTTTTGTTTGTTATATGTGATTTCTACAGTTAGACATGACATTTTTTATATGTATCTTTTGGGAGGTTTAGCTATTGATCCCTCTCTGGCATGACACTGTCCAGATGCATGCACACTTTTGACCCTTTCTTATTGGTATTGGGGCAACAAATATGACCTGCAGGTCTCAGAATTTTGTCTTTCATTAAAGTCAATGTAGTTCGCAGTGAACATGCAAAGAGCAATTATTTGCGGAAGTGTTTGTGGACAGTCCAAAAACCCGCTCAGCTAACGTTCATCCACCAGTATTCACTGGTGAGGTTGCAGTATATGTTACAAGGGGGTATTGTTAGTATTATGTACCATGACCCTGTCTCTTTTAGTTATACTTCTGAATTTCTCAGAAAATATCCTTTATATTCTGTACCCCTTTTTCTCAAGATGTTCTAATTATTTCAAACCATGTACTGATAAAACCTTATCATTGTTTTGACTTAGCTTAATTATTGTCTGTCTGTGTTATTTCATTAAATTCATGCTCAAACCTCCAAGGTCCCCTGCAGTACATTTTCCATTTAGATTTCTATTATAGATACCTTTATATATAGCAGTTTGGATATTGATTTCTAAACTATGAGTTGCCTTGAAATATAGGTCATTTCTACCCTGTGGATGTCTTGTGATGATTGTGGAATTTTCAATGCTGCAATTTCTTTCTGATAAAAAATACAAATACTGATGACTTTATTAATAAAAAAACTGTACCATATAAAAAGGTTGGATCCACCAAACGGCGTGTACTCATTTATGCAAATGAGACAGCTTTTTCTGCATAATTGCAAGCCACACCCACCTGGTGCAGAAAAAAACATTATCTTGCATAAGCTTATTTACAGGTTAGGGCCAGTAAAATACAACAGTGTAAACAATGTGATTCCAACAGAGATTTTGTTTTGAGAACAAATTGTGGTATTTCTAAAGCCTCCATTTTTGGAAATTTGGCCTTGTGATTTTCGCATAAAAGAATAAATGAATGTTGTTGTGACATAACATTTATATTTAAATAAATAATAAATATGTGCATTCTGTTAGATGTGCCCTTAGTTCTGACTGGCCTTGGGGTATTACTCATGAAAATGTACCACTAAAATAACTATATAAAGATAACATTTACTTTCATTGTGTGATCTGTATTGTAACCATTTGAGCTTTAAGCAAAGCAGGTGGAATATAGATACTGCTGTGTTTTGAAATAAATGCATGCATTTGGGTAGCATTTTGCATTTTAATGTCCATTCCATCATTCTTGAATAAATTGTTTTCACATAAGGGTTGACAGTAATGGTGGCAGGTAAATTTAAATTTGCGAAAAATTCCACAATTGAGAAACAATATTACGGTATAATATTATGTATCTGATCTTTGGGAGAATCATTTGTTGTTTGTCCACATTAAAATATACAATTTATATGTAAAGGTGAGATTAGATTTTATTTTTAAGTAATATCAAGATTTTACTGTGCATTCATTTGCTCTGTGCTAGTTTCTTTTAACAGTTGCTCTTTTTATTTAAGATCAGTTGAAAGTGTGGGTTTAAATAAGGACATCAATATTACAGAGAATCCCATGTCAGTACCAAGAAATTGTTCAATCATTATCAAAGCTGTCCTTGAACTAGATTGTTCTGTGAAATTTAGAATCTTCAGAGATTCTCTGCTAGAAAAACCTTTAGCGTGACGAGTTTTAGATGTTTTATCTGGTTTAATTCCAGGTATTATTTTGTCCTAGAGCAAATAAAACAGTCAGTAAACACTCTTCTTTTTTTGGATATACCCTTTGTGTAGTTGCCAGCACAGTATCTATTCCACTATTTCAACATAACAGAAACAAGTTATTGTTCGTATTTGTATTGATGTGTACCCAGACATTGATTCTGGTCATTTCTGTCTGCTAATTTTCAAAATGGCAGAAGAAAAATGATGGCTAGAAGAGAGAAATCAATGCCGAGACACTTAAATGTCATGCTTTCATATAAACTCTGCAGTATATATATTTTGTCTACTTTGCCGTAAATGGCTCATTTATTAAATGCAACCTTTTAGTTGCATTAGTTTGACATTTAAACAATTAATGAAATGTATATTGTTTTCGTCAACCAGTACACCCTGGTACTGTAAAATAGTGAAATAATATAATGTAGCTCTCTAAATGAACTTTTTCCAAAAGACCAAACTCTATGCAACATGTTTCCTTACTTTCCTCTCTTTAAATGAGACTGCGCTAACTACACAAAATTTTAAATCTGTATTTTGATAATAAAACATTATCTTGTCTACTCACCAATACAGAAATAATATAAAAAAGGAAATAAATTGGTAAAAATTTAAAAAGGTTAAAAGAGAAGAGGTTATTATAGTTATGGCTGGTGATGTTTGAAAATGAAAAGAAGATGGGTAAGCAAGAGTGAAGAGGCTGTCTAGCAACTAGCATTTCTAGAATGTGACATAACCTTTTGTTTCTCCATTGACAGGTTTCAATTAGACATGTTAATGATTTGGTCACAACTATAGTATTTAGTAAAATGAACATAGTGGCATTATTAAAGAAATACAAGGAAGTTGGCAAAGACTGTATTTGTTGTCGTATGCATTAACTAAATAATAAAAAGAATATCCTTTGTGTATTGCCAAATGCAAGCTGGTGTGCCAAGAAAGCTTACTTGCAAAATGTCTGAAGGAGTAAAAAAAAAAAATTTGATGAACAAATCTCAAATCTCTTTCACTCTAATTTAATTTGCAAATTGCTATTTAGTGTTGTAAAAATAGGGATTTGTTTAGCAATATATAATTCCGGTTTACATTTTTAATTGATACAACGGTTATATTGTATAATGATCTCTTTTGTTTGTTCTCTTGTTTTCTTTGTATAGCCTAAAAAGCAGATGTAAGCATGTTTTACAATGAATCTTCTGACTTCAAGCTCATATCTATGAGCACTTTTAAACACTGCAATACTTCCTTGCAGCAAAGCAATTGCAACTGGGCCATCTAGAAATCAGTTAAAATGTGATAAACCCAGCTGAATGTGATACTTTTAGAAACATTTTAAAAGCCATAAGGCAAAAGAAATATTGTTACAAATATTAAAATTGTTGTAATGCAGAAAAGAAATTCAAACATATATAACTTTTTTTACTTTGTTTATTATTATCATCAAAATAATATTTCCTACTTCCTCCTTTGTTAAATTGAATTGTTAAATAGGCATGCCAATTGCAAAATTGTGCAGTGTCAAAAAGGTTTGTAAATAACATGATTGACTGAAAAACTACAATTATATGTCCTTTGAAAAATACCAAAATATATAGAAATGATGTATATGTACCTGACCTAATGGGTTCTCTACTAGTACTAGCAAATTATATAGTGTTTTATCAGCACTTTCACATCAGACTTCTATAGAAGAAGAGTTCTAAATATCAGTCAGCTTGCAGGGCCGTGGACAGTTGACACGAATAATGACATCAGTGGAGCTACTCACCATAGGCATGTAAAAAATTATTGACCTAGGTCATCAGTCCAAAAAATTTGCAGAAGCCTTTGTGTTTTTGTAACATTTCTGGGCATATTGATGTTTTATTTAAATGTTAAGAGTATTCAGAGATTCAAGTAATATAACAAAACAATTAAAACTGAAGAATGAAAACATTTAGATCTTAATTTTGAAAGTAATGTGTTTTTGACTGTTACATGAGAATGCACACTACAGTGAGGCCAAAAGAGTTGTCTGAGGGCATATGTCTGCTAAGTTAAGGTTAAAATGTAAAATCTGCCTTTCCACTGTCCGTAAAATTGCGGAGGACTTTCACAGAGACCTTGTTTCCACTTAGGCGATCACCCGCGATCACCTGCGGGTTTCATCGCGGCATGGCGGTCCAATGCATTTTATTAGGGTCATCCGCACAGCTGCGATCGCTGCGATGGGGAGCAGTGCAGCCTGCAATCTAAAATGAGGCTTACCGTGTTTTTGATCGTGTGCCACAGGTGGTCGTGGTCGATTGGTCCTGATCGTGGCCATAGATATGAATAGGCGTACTTTTTTTTAACAATGTTATTTCTTTTAGTTTACCTGCAATACTTCTATTTCTTTCCTAGAGATAAATGAAAACAAGATTAGCTATCAATGTGTGAATTCATAAAAAATATTTGTTTAATGTTTGATTGCTGTGGTCACTTGATTCTATCACAATACAATGACAGGGACAACAGTTTTGAGTGTCCTTACTTTTTCTAAAGTTTTTGTAAACATTTTAATGGAGTGGGAGTAAGTCTAAAACAGACCAGCATCCAAATGTGTTGAACTGGTACATGCAGCTCAGCTATCAGTATATATACAGGGTGGGCCATTTATATGGATACAACTTAATAAAAAAGGGAATGGTTGGTGGTTATTTTCCTGTTTGTGGCACATTAGTATATGTGAGGGGGGAAACTTGTCAAGATGGGTGGTGACCATGGCGGCCATTTTGAAGTCGGCCATTTTGAATCCAACTTTTGTTTTTTCAAAGAGGGTCATGTGACACATCAAACTTATTATTTACAAGAAAAACAATGGTGTGCTTTGTTTTCACATAATTTTATTCTTTCATGAGTTATTTACATGTTTCTGTCCACTTATAAAATGTGTTCAATGTGCTGCCCATTGTGTTGGATTGTCAATGCAACCCTCTTCTCCCTTGGAGACCTTGAAATTGCTACATGTAGATGTGTTTCCCTCTTTATGCACTGAAGCTGGCACGTTTCCTGAGTTTTTCCAGCAAGATGGTGCACCACCACATTATGTCAGGTCTGAGCATTCCTAGATGAACAGTTTCCTGGAAAGTGGATTGGTCGTCGTGGGCCAGTTAAATGGCCCCCAAGGTCTCCCGATCTGACCCCCTTAAGCTAGCCATACACGTGTCGATTCCTTAGCGATCAATCGACGCTCTGATCGATTCCGGTGAAGCCACAGGCTTTGATCGATCGACCATACAAATCTGTGCCTACCACCTTAGGCCACCGATTCCTGGACGATTCTGTTACCAGTCGATTGATTCACAAATGTCAACGCCCCTTGATGTGTGCCCAATCAATAAGAAAACACCAACAGGTTGGTTCTCTGGCCGATCCGATTTGGGGGCCATGTCGATCGGGCGGGGTCGATCGGTCAAGATGGGCTGCACTCGATTCCTCTTCGATCGATCGGCGTGCACGCGCCCGGTGATCGATCGGCCAGGAATCGTGTGGGAAATCGACCTGTGTATGGCCACCTTTAGACTTTTATCTTTGGGGTCATCTGAAGGCAATTGTCTATGCTGTGAAGATACAAGATGTGCAGCACCTGAAACTATAGATACTGGAAGCCTGTGACAGCATTTCTGCGCTGTTGCTATCAGTGTGTGAAGAGTGGGAGAAGAGGGTTGCATTGACAATCCAACACAATGGGCAGCACATTGAACACATTTTATAAGTGGACAGAAACTTGTAAATAACTCATGGAAGAATAGAGTTACGTTAAAACATCTTCCTATTGAAAAAACTAAAGTTGGCTTCAAAATGGCCGACCACCCATCTTGAAAAGTTTCCCCCCTCACATAGGTGTATCCATATAAATGGCCCACCCTGTGTGTGTGTGTGTGTGTGTGTGTGTGTATATACAGTGCTGCTTGAAAGTATGTGAATCCATGTTTCTTTGTTTACCATGATTTCTCATTCTCCTCACCAGTGTTTATTCATGAAATGTCAGATATATGTTCATCAATTGCATGTACTTGTTTATAGGTTTTTGTTTAAGTACCCAAAACTACATGAAACATGGACTTAGTGTATGTGCAAAAGTAAGTGAACCCCAGCTGCATTGGTTAGATCGACCAGTGTAAAAGACGCAGGTGAAACACATTTGGGTGCTTAATCAATCACTTAAGCCAGACCAATGAAATGAGACATCCTGAAAATGTTTTGGCCTGCCCTAATTAAAAGAGAGAGGAAAACCAAAATGAACCACTGTGGTCCCATACAAATCAACAATGCCAAGAGCAAAGGAGATATCCGAGGACATGAAGAAGAGGGTAGTGACAGCCCATCAGTCTGGGAAAGGCTATAAGACCATCTCCAAAAGATTCCAGCTCCATCCATCCACTGTACGACAGATTTACAAATGGAGGGCCTTCAAACATGACAGCACTTTGCCTAGAGTGGACCCCATCAAAAATCTCACCCAGAAGCACCAAAAAATAATAACCAGGTAAAGACCAACCCACACATCACCTCTAGAGAGTTGCAGGCCTCTCTGGCAGCATCTGGGACAAATGTGCATGCGTCACAATCAGAACAAATTGAATAGCCATGACATTCATGGGAGGGTTGCTAGAAGGGAAGCCTCTGCTCTCAAAAAAGCAAAAACGCCGTTTCAACTTTGGCCAAGAGCACTTGGACAAACCAAGGCCTTCTGGAAGTCCATTCTCTGGACAGACGAGTCTAAAATAGAATTATTTGGTCACAATCAAACCGACATGTTTGGAGAAAAATCAACACGGCATATAGAAAAAAAATCTCCTCCCAACCGTGAAGTATGGTGGTGAAATGTGAAGTCTGGGGCTGCTTTTCTGCTGCTGGGCCTGGACGACTCCATATTGTCCAAGGAATCATGAATTCTTCGGGTTATCAACAATTCTCGACCAGAATCTCCTGCATTAGTGATGGCCGAACTGCCCGCAAGGCGGACAGTTCGGCCCGCGAACAAGCATGTTCGCCCTCCTTCTTGCCGGCGGACAGTACGGGTGTTCGACCCGCCGTGTCCGCCGACGAGAAGGAGCCCTCTATTCTTCCTGCGGTGGGATCATTAGCAGCGAGATCCCGCCGCAGAAGAATCTTTCACTGAAGACCGGGTAGAGATCCCGGTCTATCAGTGAAATCCGGCTCGTAACCCGGATGTGACGTCAGTGACGTCACATCCGGGTAGCCAACCCGGCACTGCGTTCCAGGTGCCGATGTGACGTCACTTCAGTGAAAGATTTGGGGAATTTGAATATGTCCGCAAACGGCGACGGGCGACTTTTTTAAAGTCCGCTCCGCCCGTTCGCGGATGGACACGGCACTTGTTCGGCTCATCACTACCTGCCATCAGTCAGGGAGTTGAAGCTGGGACGAAGATGGATTTATGCAACAAGACAATGACCCAAAGCATTCCAGCAAGAGTACAAAGGTAATGGCTTCAGAGAAAGAGGATTTGCACCTGGATTGGCCCAGTCAAAGTCCGGACCTTAACCCAATTGAAATGTTGTGGAAGAGACCTGAAAAAGTTGTCAATGCCAGATGTCCCTCCAACGTCTCTCAACTGGGCTGAGTTCTGCAAGGAGGAGTGGGAAAAAATCCCCATGAGCAGATGTGAGAGACTGGTTAGTGGTTACAGGAGACGTTTAGTTGGAGTAATGGCTCAAAGGAGGAGCCACAAGCTACTAATACAGGGTTCACATACTTATGCACATTGTAAGATTTTCAGTTGTTGGGACATAAACCTCCTTTGTTTACTTAAATAATGAAAATATATCTCTTTTTTGTGTGTGTCTACTATTTGGAAGGTGTGCTTTACAAATTGGATTTAGATGTATGTCTAATAGGTTCTTTAAATGTTTTTTGCACCAACAGTGACCATGTCTGGAGGGTTCACATACTTTCAAGCAGCACTGTATATATATATATATATATATATATATATATTGCATCCAGAAAGTATTCACAGTGCATCACTTTTTCCACATGTTGTTATATTACAGCCTTTTCAAAATGTTTTAAATACATTTTTTTCTCAGAATTCTATAGACAACACCCCATGAACAACATGAAAAATGTTTACTTGTGTTTTTGGCAAATTTATTCAAAATACAAAAAAACTGAGAATTAACATGCACATCAATATTCACAGCTTATGCTCAATACTTTGTTGATGCACCTTTAGCAGCTATTGCAGCCATTGGACACCTTAGTGGCCCTGCCGATCATCAAGGGAAGCTCCAACTGTAAGGATAAGCATAAACACTTTAGATAAAGTAACAATAAAATGTGAATAGAATTAATTCATTTGACTTTTGGAATCTGAAAATTATGCATAGTGGATGATTCACAACATGTTTCTTGATTCTAAATTTATAAATTGAATGTCGTTTGACCATAATAGAGTCAACACAAGAGGGTAAAATCCATTAAGGAGCCCAAGTGGGACAAAATGCTTTGAAATATAAGACCTGTATTTAGAGTGTTGACATAGAGGTGGTATTGCCATATTGTCAATTGACTGAAAGGGGATTTACATCCAAGGGAAAATACTTTTATAACCCTGGACATGTGATTGGTTAGTTCTTTGATCTATGAATACATTGTATCTTTGATTCAAAATGATTTACCTTGCCATTTGCAATTTACATATTAGTTTGTTTGCTGCTTTAAAAATCGAAACTAGGCTCTTCCCTTGTACCACCAGCTAATTTTTGCATGCTTCTTTATTGCTCAATTTTAACAGATGTCTGCAATTAATTTCAATATTAAAATTACTAATCAATACCATACATGATTTTGATAAATAAATAAAATATTACATTTTTATGACACATACAATTTGCATAATAATTTGGAGCGCAGTGGAGTTTAGGTTCGAAACATGATAACCAAGATGTAAAACCTGATAATAACTCTAGGTAACCAAAATCATAACAATATTATTAACCCTTTCTTTACATGGCAATTAACAAAGCCATGTGACTTCCAGGACAATGCTGACATGGTGAGCTGCATGGGCTCATTTGTCTACAGCAAAGTGGAATGATGTTGAGACCATGGAAAATGGACATGATAACTTAGACAATTTTATTTAAAAAATACCAACGTATCTCCTAATGAGATAGCTAAATTGGAATCTTTAAACATCTAACCACACCCATCCTGATGATGTGACAAGTAAGTCAGGAAACGATGTTAATCTATCACGTTGATGTATGCTGTATTGTATCATTCAATTTCGAAATAATATAAATATTTTTATACTCGGGCAACTCATCCAGCCTATTTTTTTTTTTATATTAAATGTTTATTAATTTTTTACAACACAGCATACACAGAAACAGCTAAACAACAGCAAAGAAAAACAACTTGAATACAAAATAGAACAAGCACCAAGCACATTAACATAATTACACATAGGGTGACTGAGTGCTGACTGGAGTGATGGTGGACCCCCCCCCCCCC
>CM070032.1:109682627-109737002 GCA_036250615.1 Ptychadena robeensis | reverse complement strand
ACCCCCGACTTTGGAGAGGATTTTAAGGTACTGAAAAGTCATCTTATACGCCGGCATATATGGTAATTTTCACTACATTCAAAAAAGAATTTGGGCGGTTATGATGAATCCATCCAGTCACCAGCTGCAAACTGGTGGCGCCGGAAGTTTAAATATGCTAATAAGCATCATCTGCACGAAGTTGGTCGGGAAACCACAAAACAATTGCCCGATGTTCCCAGACCAATAAAAAATTTTCTTCTTGTCTGATCACTTTCCGATTGAAAATTTCGCCTTTTTGTCTATCGTATCATGTGGACCTGCACAGATTTCATGCCGTTTAACTACTGACATTGGTCGGGTTTTATCGATCGTAAATTTTATTCGTACATGTATGGCAGGCTTTAAAGTACTATAGACCAATCTGAGTATATAAGGAATAAAGATGTATGACTTAAAACAAATATTTGTGTGTTAATATATGACAATAAATAATTAAAACAATTTCCATATCTAATTTATTAATTAACCATTTACTTTGCAAAGATTACACATTGCAAAGTGAAAAACATCCACTCAACCCCATGTTGATTTTTACTGATCCATATTTTTTTAAGAAGTCATTAATGTTTGCTTACCTATAGTTCTGTTAGCATTTATCTAAAGCATCACTTACTAAAAATAAGGGTTGTTCTTTGTATTGTGTCACCTTTGTGTCAATTAACACAAAAGGAGACATTTAAGGTTGATTTTTAGCTTCCATATCCAGTATCTCACAAAAGTGGGTACATGATTCACATTGTGGTAAATAGTTTATAATATATTTTCATGGAACAAAACTGAAAATGTGATACGTTGATATAATGTAGTCAATGTAAAATAAACTCCTATGTTCAAGATGACCACTGCTTTGATGAAGAAACTGAGGGTAAATATGCTAGACTGCTTAAGTCTGGGTGGGGGTGGTTGGTGATACGATGTGTCCTCTCTTCACTCTGCCGGTGCGGGTAGGCTTTTGGGTGCGATGTGTCATCTCTTCCCTCTGGCCTGTTGGTTGTCTAGGTTCATTAACCCTAGTCAGCCCATACAAGAGTTATTGATTAATGATAGGTTTAGCATTCATACACAGACTAAAGCTGAGAACACCATCTGACTTCAGCAAAACCCAACAAATTGCATCTGCAAATGAGGTGACCTACTGCTGCTTAAACATCAAGTGACCAGGCCATTACAGTACAAATAAAAGATTTGAATTGCTAGGTCATGCACTAGAAAATAACATTTTCAACTAGAATACTAAAGCAGACAAAAGAGTTAAAGTAAATAAACAAGAAAATTACAAATTTTGTAATAAAATGACAGCAATATCATGTTGATGAGATGAATTATTAGGTTCAGGCAACAATTGTATTATTCATTACTCAGATATCAAAATATATTGACGAATCGCTGACAGATTATGCTACATAAGTTCCAAGTGATTGAAAGCCTTTCACTCTGAGTAAGTTGGAAAATCTATTTAGCAAGAATAACTCATAAAATCTTAACATAAAATATCACGTAAACATCTAAATATTGTTAGTATAACTCTAAAATAGTTTATTCCCTTGGAGTTATATACCAGTGAAAATCTCACTTATAATATAAATTTTCCATAGACAGGCCCAGGCTTCAGAACCTGTACTTACAAATTGTTTATTGCAAGTTCCCACTTCTACCAATAGACTTTGTACCCCCTATGGTGTATTTTATATGTTATGTGTGTACTTTTATGCATTGTTATTGCCTGATTTGCAAATGTTCTGAGACAGCATAATCTGATCTGCTTAGGTGGCAAATTTTTAGGTAATTCTAAACAAAACTGATACATTTAAAAATGAGACTTTATAATTGATGATGGTAATTTGATGAGCTTTCTATCCTCATAGACAGTAGACATAGTCCTATATTTTCATTGGAAGAAAACTGTAATGTCCCTATATTTGCATTTCCTTTTTCTAGGTCTTTTAAAAACCTGGTATCAACAATATATCACAACTGCATAAGCATAAATTGGTCAATATTAGTGATATAACTACACATTATAATGTAATGTGTATAAAACAAATTGTATCAAGTTGGACCTCTTGAGTAAAGTAAAATATAAAAATGCAAAATTGGCAGAAAAAATGTCCAATGTCTGATTTTCCAGTTTGCAAATGACCCCTATCATGAGTTAAAGAATTAATTTCCATGGTAGAATTAATATATATTCATATATATTCAATTAATATAACATGCACATCCAGTTATTAAAAAAGGAATCTTTAAACATATGTATAACCAAATCATTTTAGGTATTTAACTTCCAAACAAATATTTGGGTAATATCACAATTTTAAAGCCACTTGAAAAGAATCTGGTTTCAATAGCACTTTTTATCACATGGGATATATTAGGTAGCAACTAATTTTAGTAAAGGCCAAAATCTTATGGTTAGACACTGATCCACAACATCATCACTAGTGGGCCTTATAAGGTGTTCCTGGAATGCAGTGGTTAAAAATTATTTAACATGGTCAAAGCAAGGACTCATGGGCACCCAAAACTCATTGATGTGCGTTGGAAGGGTTTTTTTTTTAAAAGCATAGCTCATCTGGTCCTAGCACAGAAAAAGAGGACAGTACCACTGTATAACATATCGAGTCAGCATCACAGAGTAAAGCATATCCTCAGACCAGTTTAAAAGACTATGCTGTCCACTTCAGAAAGTGCTCACAATGGCTATGTAGGCTTAGAAACTGGACCATGAAATCATAGCTCATGCATCATATATCCCTTCTTTAAATATTCAAAACGTGATGGTTCCTCCGACATGTTTCGCCTATAACAGGGCTTCATCAGGGAGAATCAACTAGAAAAAGATATATATATATATATATGTATATATATATATATACACACAAAAAATTAACATCTCTAAATAGATCACATTCATATTCGTCATGTACATCACAATCATCATGATCATGTATTGTGATGTGCATGAAGAATATGCATGTGACCTTTTTGGGGTGTTGTCTATCAACTATTTACCAGCTACCTTATACTTTTTGTATAAAACATGAGTATGATTGTCCCTTAAACACATATTTTGTTGTAAATATAGAGTTGTGGTGTTTTCAATTTAGTCTAGTTCCCACATCATGAGGCGACAATAGACACCATAGAACAAGAATGGCCAACCTTTAGAAGCACAACTCAAGTTTGTCATGACTAAAATATTGGAACCAAATTTTAAAGTAACCTTGCCTTTATGGCTTTCATGTTATCTGCTATTAACATCTAACAATGTCCAACAGCCAACCAGAAGGGAAGATGTAATGTTTCTACAAGGTTGCAGATAGATTATTCAAACACATATATTTACAGAACTCAATTTACTGGCAAAGTATGGAAACAACAACTATATTGGTCTTCAGTTTAAAAACACAATACAGGCAATTGTAACCTAATGTTTCAATACAACTCTTCAATATGTAAGCTAGAAGAGGCTAGCAAAGTCCTCTGATCAGAGTCAATTTAAGATCACATGATAATGTAATAATTATAGTCTGAATCAGACACAATATTTTATTTGGTTTTATCACTAATTTTTAAGTATTTTCATATTACAGCAATAAAATAAAATACAAAGTATTAAGCCATTGGTTATAAAGTAGACGATAAGCACAGTAAAATGGTTCCATGTGTTTTAAGTTCTGTTGTGTCGCCAGTTTCAGTAGTTAGAGATCAGGCTCAGTAGTGTGTGTGGATGCACAAGTATTTGTATATAAAATGAAAAAAATTTGAACTGCTTCTCTACTTCTGAGAAACAATGCTATATGGTAGAGAATCCATTTTTTTGGGCTGGAAATGTTGAAAACTTCAATCCTACCCATTACATTCTGGTGTACAGTGATTGCAGTATCTAAATTCAGTAACTTACAAAGCACATTTGATGATTTGTTGATGATTATATTAATGTTATCTCATATTTTACACCTAGAGGACAGCTTTAAAGCACAACTTAACATACAGCAACAACTAAACATAAAACATAAAATTTAAGGTGTAGTAGGAAAGAAGTAGAACCTCTGCTATGTTATCCAAAATCCAAAAGAATGTCAAAGTTCAAATTGTACTTACATAAAAAAATACTTATTTTGTATTAAAGATTTCTAAACAGTATGTATTTATATTTTGTTTATAATAAAAATGTTATTTAATTTTAAATTTGTTATGTTTTTTTTTACTTTGAATTGTACTGGATTCAGTTATCACTGTATCCAGTACAATTTCCTTTGGCATCCTCTCTTCCCTGGTGTGATAACACCGGGGCAGGAGGGTAACTGCAAAGGGCACATCTGGGGAATCACACAGGGAACAGTTTTCTCCATAGAAAACTGTTTTTTTTAGATTTACTTTTGAATCTCCTGCCGTCTCCCCAATGTGACGTCATCATGTCACTCGGTGGGGGGGAGTGTTCCGCTTATCTCCAGCAGCTTGTTCTGCAAATCGGAGCCGTCGTAGCAGAGTGGAATAGTAAATCTGCGCTGCTGGGGCTGCGATCTTTGCCAGACGGCTCTATCTCGTCCAGTGCAAGACTGACAGAACAGTGCTGGACAAGATTGAGCCATCAGGAACGGCAGGGGGATAAATACTTTTTACTAGGCATTATATGAGTTCTAATGGATAAATTGTACAATATGATTACAAGACATATGGCAAATAGACACATTTGTGTATATAGAGCAATTACTATTATGGGAAAATATGTAAATTTTCACATCACTTTGTGTCCTGGTGACAATAGTCTTGGGACCAATAATGAGTGTAATCACTACTCCAAACCATCAAAAGCTTTAAATACACTTTAAGCTTTTTCACTTTCATAGTATTAAGTTTATCTTCATGTTCACAGAGTGCAATTTAATGCAAAAGCCATTGTGAAATTTCATCGGATAAATCCATATTTTAGTGGCTCATCACATAATCTTAAACCTTTTTATGGAAAACTACATATACAATCCAATCCATTAAACATGAATCTGATGGAGGCTATCGAAGTCTGAAATCCACTTAGGACACTTCAACTATGGCCACATTCCAGATATGCAACTAAATATAGCACTTATTTATCATCCTTAGTTAAAATGAAAAACAATAATAAATCACCAAATCAAAAAATATATAAAGATACATAAAAAAACTCAGCTTGTTATTCATGTTCTAATGTTCACACAAATAGTGTTAGTTATCCGAAAATAATAAACAAAATTTATAGACTTTATAGACAATTCAAGATATCAGAACTGGATTATGAACTGAACATGATTATTGAATGAACAGTAATATTGTTAAAATTGAATAAAACATTTGAGACAGTAACTTTGATTGTAAAAACATAGAAATATGGTATGAGAGACCCTATGTTTGTTATACCTGTAGGTATGGTGCCACGTCCCTTTTGTGGAATAAAGAAGAAACTGAGAAAAGGTTGGCTGAAACCCAATCAAACCAGAGTGACCGCTGGTGGAGGGATCAAAAAACCGGGACTTTTAAGGGCACATTGGGGATAGAGTAAATGAGTATGTTTTCATTAAAAAAGATATAATTTTATTTAATTTAGAGACATAATTAAAATATGTGAATTAACATTACATAATAAATTCAGTCCAAAGCATAGTAGGTCACGGTCACGGTCAGATATGTCATAGATAATAATAGGAAATATACATCACTCCTGGTGCTAAGCGCCAATCCGACGCGTTTCTCCACTCTTAATCAGGGGCTTCCTCAGGGAGGAGTGGTCCTAATAACAAATAGAACACATAGTTGTAAATGACACATACATTACATTCAAAGATAATATAGAGAATCAGTAAGATGTAAGGAGGGAGAATCAGACATTGCGTTTTTACTTACGTCCAATATGTAGGTCGTAAGTCAGTCAGATAGTGTGTAAGGCAACCCGTGTCAAGTCATTAAAAAGTCATTAAAAATGACAGATCTTCATAGCCTGTGTGGTAAAGTTGGTCTTTAGACTCTAACAACATGATTATAGCATAGGGGATTTACGTCATTAATATCAGGGCAACATGAAAGTGCATCCGTGCAAGTGCAGACATGCCACAGTGTTGATGGGGAGCATTGAGCTAACAGAGTTTTTAAAATAGCTAAGTGCGTGATCGATCAAAAGGTTTTTAAAATCGTACCTTAGAAAAATCAGATGTTAACTCCATGTGAGTCCAAACCTTGCATTTGCCAAATACGATGGCTGATGGCTGTCCCAAGAGGATAACCGCAATTCCGCAGTCCACTGTGGGGTATACATGTGTATGTACAAATTTTCACAAAGCCGATAGTCTAACGATTAATGATTATAAGGAGTTAAGTAAATGAGCATACCTTGTAATCGCTTCGGATTATGCTGAGGTTGGGGGGAGTTAGTCCTACACAGGCTTGTGTGTCAGTAGTCTTGCACGTTCCTGATGTTTAAATCAGTGTCGGCGCCATTATGGCTGCTATGTCGGGATTGCACCTTTCAAGGCAGCGTGTGATCAGTTGGGCGGAGTTTGGACCCGGAAACCGGAAGGGCGGGCTGGGTTGCTGGGGAACCTGCTGACGCCTCTGTGGCTTCATCTTGACTGGCAGGTATAATGCCCTATCAGTCTGTGGTTAAACCCCCCTTAGTGGACGCTCTGCAGCCTACGGTATGAGATGGTATACCGCAGCGTAATCTCAGATCCGTGACACTGATAAGGATGGGCATGGTCTGCACAGCCAAGCCCATCCAGGTGGCGGAGTTCTCCGTTGGAGGCACCTCGGATGGTAAAGGAGTGGATGGGAACGCGTCCATATAATATTAAATGGCGACAATCCCCATGCTCATGCTTCTGAGAGGGCAAATATAGTTAAGAAGTGTTTAAAGTAAAAGTTCAGTAGGTGGTTAGAACCAATAGAGTGTTGCCAACAATCTGAATGCATTGCAATGGTCCACTCCCTCCTATTCAAGCTGATTATACAATCACAGAGCATTGACATGACAATTCAAACTGGTATACAAAATCTATCTCAAAAAGAGAGCAACATATAATGTACATAATGCACATAAAGTGCAAATAAATACACAGAGTGGGATGAGAGGAAAAATACAATAAATGTATATAAAGATCATGAATAGTTGTGATCCGAATTTGGGGTGTGTTGTCATTAGTTTCTTGCTAAGATGACAGACAATATCAAGAAACAAATAAATGTGTATATGCACATCGATAAAAAGGTTATAAGAAACTCTTGAAGCTTAATGCTTCATTGAGTCCAGGGTGAACTGTTGCCTTTAAATCATAGGTCCATTTGCTCTCCAATTGGGCAGTCTTTTGTCCACATCGCCCCCCCCCCCCCGCCCCGCCGTGGTGACATGTGCCAGTGCACAGAAACTTATTCCCTCGGGATTCCCATGGTGTAATTGGTGATGTGTATGGCCAGAGGTTTATAAGGGTTTTTGCTGGTGATATCATGTATATGGTCCCTTATGCGAAACCTGAATTCTCGCTTAGTTTTCCCGATATAAAAACTGTTACACGAGCACTTTAACAAATAAACTATCCCCTCTGTCTTGCAGTTTACCCAATGTTTGGGTTTGAAAGTCCAACCTGTGGGTAGGAGTACGGTGTCACCTTCCTGCACCCACTTACATTGGTTGCAGGTATTGCATTTATACGTGCCGTGTGGTTTAGTTTTTACTTGGGGGGAAGTATAGTGACTATGTACCAGGGAGTCTTTGATTGATCTCGACTTGCGATAGGTTATTGATGGTCGTGTCGGAATATAACGGTTGACTGTGTCATCAGCAGGTAATAAATACCAGTATTGGCCAATTATGTCGCGGATTTCCTTTTGTTGATGTGAATATGTGAGAATGAGCCTTGTAATGGGTGCTGGTTTTGTGTCCTTTGTTTTTTGAGAGTAAAGTAAATGTTGTCTGTCCATATGTAGGACTCGATTGTAGGATTTTTTTAGTAGTTTATGACTGTATCCGCGATCAAGCAGTCTTTGCTTAAGCTGGGTAGCTTGTTTTTTAAATTCTCCATCAGTCGAACAGTTGCGTCTAGTTCTTGTACTGGCTATATGGTATTGATTTAATTAGAGGGGTTGGGTGAGCACTATCAGTGTGGAGGACTGTGTTCCCCGCTGTTGGTTTGCGGTATAACGTGGACAGTAATTTGTTGTCACTGATGTATAGTTCTAAATCCAAAAAAGTGATATTCGTCTGAGAGGACACCATTGTAAATTTGAGATTGTAGTTGTTGGTCTCTAAGGCCTTCATAAAGTCAATTAGTTGTAAGGGGTTGCCCGTCCAGAGCATCAATATATCGTCTATGTAACGTCGCCAAAGGGCGACGTGTTCAAGATGGTCAGATATCAGAACTGGATTATGAACTGAACATGATTATTGAATGAACAGTATTATTGTTAAAACTGAATAAAACATTTGAGACAGTAACTTTGATTGTAAAAAGGCAATGTAAATTATAGCTATCTAAAGTCATGCGTAAAATGGGACATGTTCATATAACCTCGGTGGGTCTTCCATATTTTCTCTAGTTTGTAGTAGTACAATTTGACATTTTTAACATGCACCACATTTCTCCTAGTAATTACATAATGGCTGACACAATTACTATCAGGCCGGAGGTTTTACTATCAAGCAATACTTAATTGGAACACCCTGGGCTATGACAAAAATTTTAAACATGGTACAGCTATCTGAGAATAACTGTACCATGTTTAAAATTCAAACGTTGGCAGTAAATCACAAGTTTGTTCACATTCTACACCAGAAAAGATTACTGTAATTTTCTTTTAGCTATTTTTTTTTATCAGACATAATATATAAAACCATAAGGGTCTTCACACAGCTGTACACAAAATAAATCTTTTTTTTCATTTTAACTAGCTGACTTTGTGAGTTAATTGTACAGCATATGAATGTGATATTATCAAGAATTGCTCTCTGAAATTTTGACTTTATTTATGCAAAAACGACAGGTACTAGAACAATAATTGTTTGGGAACTTTGTTCCCAAAACCCTTCTCTACATCACCAGTCATTTAACCTCCCTAGCGCACTGCTGAGGTCCACATTTCTATACCAAAAGTGCACCATAGACTTCAATGGTAAAGTTTTCTTTATGTTGTTTTTATGTTTTCCCAAAATCTGTCCTTACAATGGTCTAATAGACATCCTGACTATAATAATGTTTGAAACAAACAATTATGTAAAATATTTTTTTTTTAATAAATTCAATGAGAAAACACAGAAATCAGGGCACAAAGCTTTGCTGCCATGTATTAAATCTCGCCAAATAAAGTCTCTGGTGCCCCAGATGTACCCATTTGCAGTTAACCCTCTCTAACCTGGTGTGATGGATGTGGTAAAATCACACCAGGTTAGAGAGGGTTACTGCATATGGGCACATCTGGGGCACCAGAGACCTTTTATTCTGGCAAGATTTAGTACATAGAAGCACATTGAAAGCAGTTTTCTACATAGAAAACTGATTTCATGTACTGTACTTTTGAATTTCCCACCGCCTCCCCGATGTGATGTCATCACAACACTCGGAGGGGGGGGGGGGGGGAGAGACAGAGGATATGCTGCCAGCCAGCATGTCACATCGGGAACACCGGGACAGCGCAACACTGTGAGTATGCCCTGCCTGGACGGCAGAATCTCGTCCAGTGCTATAGTAGCAGTAGCAGCGCTGGACGAGATGCTGCTGTCCTGACCGCTAGGGCGGTTAAACGATGATAATATGTTAAGGGGCTTTACAATTTTACTCACAACAAAAAAAATTTAACTCTTGGCACTATCAGTATTTATGTGTTCATGACAAACATATAGAGATATAAACATATGCATATACAGAAACATATATACAAAAGATGCCACCAAAAGAAAAAAAACTCAGTGCAAAAACTTTTTTCACCACTATGTAATCAGTAATGACGATAGATAAACCAACTACCAGAGAACAAACAGGGAACCAGTTCTTTAAAACTGATTGCTGCTTGGTTGATTGCACAGTGTTAACTTTCAATTTTCAACTTTCTATACATTCATACCTTCATACTAAAATGTCTTTACACAGGGTTGGGTATGGTAACTGAACGTAAACCATCAATTTAATATGCAGTGGGCATGTAAAAAAAATTTTTGCCTGTGACTTTTGAGCATAGAACTCATGCCAGCATTATTGCAATTTAACACCTCAAAAACATATCCGGCTAATGTGTCCATAAGGCACAATGGAGAGTAGGCCTTGCCTCCACTTAACTCAACCCTCTATAGTCCTGTAAAAAAAAACAAATCTTTCTCCCAGACTTGGTTAATGAATTGCAGTAAAGCAAATGGTCACTAGATGGTGCTAGATAATCTTGTAGACTCTGAAAGGGTGTGTGATTAAGTAATTGATGTGCCCCTGCCTAATTAAATATGCGTCAGGCAGAGAAGGAGATGTCAGTATTAAATTTTTTAGACAGATCACTCAAATTATAACTTTGATTGCAAAGCTTGCAATCTTGTTTTTAGGAACACTAAACATAAAACATGAGCTATCATTCAGATGCCTTCATTGAATTAGGATCAGTTCCTGTAGTGGGTAAAAATATACTATATATTACAGTGTGTGAACAATCAATCGTCTCTTTAATCATCAGTAAATCAGATACACAGTTGGAAATGTACACATATAAGTAAAATATTTTTTCTATTTTATGCTCTATAATTTAATCAAAAAATGATTTATGAAATCCACTTTTCTAATACAAAATAATAAATTCATGTTTTAATGTCTTTAGAATGATAACGCCGATCTGTATTATAAATATTTGATATGTCTTTATTAGCTTTTCCAATCATTTATTTCTCAAAAACATGAAACTAATTTCTATTGAAGCCACATCAAAGCATGATTTTACTTCACCAATTTGTAATTTTTTTTCCTTTTAGAACCATAAACATAGAAATCTAAACTTCATTAATAATACTCCTTTTCTAAATGATGTTTGTAATATGTGGCTATAAATCCTAATGCCTTCCAAAGAAATTGGACGGCATTCATGCGTAAAATGGAACATGTTCATATAACCTCGGTGGGTCTTCCACATTTTCTCTAGTTTGTAGTAGTACAATTTTACATTTTTAACATGTACCACATTTCTCCTGGTAATTACTTAATGGCTGACACAATTACTATCAGGCCGGAGGTTTTACTATCAAGCAATACTTAATTGGAACACCCTGGACTCACTGCTACTCTACAGCCCAAATCTTCTTTAAGATTGTCTCACTAAATGAACATAATATAGATTATGACAAACATTTAAAAGGAAAAACAACTTATATACACAACTTGGTTGAAACAGCTCTTGCTACTGATTGCTGCAAATTTTAATGGCGGGGAAGTCAACTAATTTAATGATTGCCATTTTATCTTTATTTTTCTGTAATCTTTTTGTACAACCCAGTATACCCCAGAACATACCAGAATATACATTGAATGATGTAGGATTTGCAAAAAGCAAAACAACTCAAATGATTTGACTGGATGATGAAATATAGCTCAATTTAATAAATAAACAGTCATTTATAAAAAATGAAAGTGGAGTATTAGAACTTTATAACTCTGGAATGATAATTATTCAATAATTCAACAATTCAAGTTTCCGTAATATGTAAATGCATATTCCTTTTAAAAAAACTGATGAATCATGGATGGATTTTAGAATTATTCAGAGAAAAACTTAACCAAATGTATATTAAAAGAAATTGTAGTGGATAACACAAGATGCTTAAATTAAAAAAAAAGATAAATATCTTGTGAAAATACTGTGTATTCCAATGAGCATAGGAAGCAAAATTACCAATATGACAATGTTTATAAAGATATTGCAGATACAAACAAGACAATTGGTTTCCATCAAACTATTGTTCTAAAGAATCATTGGCTAAAGTCTATGCAAATTAGAGGTGGCTATTTGTTTTAATAGCATTTGTGGGGTTTGATTTTAACTGAATTGCCTTATTGCACAGACTATCGTATATACTCGAGTATAAGCCGACCCGTGTATAAGCAGAGGTACCTAATTTTTTTTTCTACAAAAACTGGAAAAATATATTGACTTGAGTATAAGCCGAGGGTGGGAAATTCAAAGTCAGATAATGGAGTTTTCTAAATGAGAAAAATATAGAGAAAACACCATTACCCCTAAGAATGAATCAAACAGGATTAATCTTAGTGCCACAACCTCAATAATGTTAAGAGAACACAGGTTTATTGTTATTACAGGATGGGTTTTCAAGGCAAATAGTATGGTCAAACATTAAAATAAATTTAAATAGTCTTTATTATTATTATTAGTATTATTAGGACCAATACATGGAGTGGAAACTAATTTTCATTTTTGAATCATGGGTTGTAGAGTGTTCTATTTGAATTCCTATTACATTCTACCTCCATTTCCATGGGCCACCAGTAAGAGTTACTGGCCACCAGATGGCAGTGTGGAGTTTGTTTACATTAGATCAGCTGTTGTCTGGAAACTACAGGGCTCTCAGAGACTGAGAAGCTTTCTGTGCCTGCAATTCAGCCAACTGCGACCCGGGACAGTTAAGTGGACCCTAATTGGGCCCCTTGACTTGAGCATAAGCTGAGGGGAGCTTTTTCAGCCCTTTTTTTGGGCTGCAAAACTCAGCTTAAACATGGGTATATATGGTATATAAATTTAGTTTGTGTATTTCTATGATATGCTTTGATAGATTTGAAATGTTGACATGACCTTATCACACCACCTAAAAATATCCCACCTTTTCTTATGGTTTCCATAAAATAAACCCATTCAAAAATATTATCTGTACCAAAATATTCCCTTGGAAAAATAAATCAATGATGATCAAGTAAAGGTCTTCTAAAGAAATACTGAAGACCTCCTATAACCAGCAATAAAAGAGGAACATTAGCCTCAACACGACTGCTCCAAAACCCAGTGCTCTAGAAATTTATATTTGCATCAGAATAACAGCAAGTAACTGGGAAATAATACAAAGCTATCAGTTTTTTTGTTCATTTGGTATACTCATGGTTATTTAATTTCCAGCTATAAGCCAAATCTAAGCCGTTCAGTGAATTTGGTAAAAATCCATTTTTCAAATAATAGTTAGTGTAGCATTATAGGAAATGTAAATAATCATGATTTTTGCTTGTGCATGATTGGCTTGCTGCAGAAAGTTACCTCATTTACTTAGCTTAGATATATAGTGATAATTCATGTTGTTGAGTAAATAGTTTAAACTCATTTAGTAAATTATATAAAGTAACAAGAATGTAAAGAAATACAAAAAAAGAAAAGGTGATGGTACTAAACTCATATCTGAGCCTTGAACCTAAAAAAGGATACTAATAAGTAAAAATAATAACAATAAGTAAAAAGGTGGCAAAACTAAAGTTATTGCAACAGTTAACAGCAAAGTTAATTTCATTATAATAACAACATAAAAATACTAAAACGTTTCTCCTTCGTTAATGAAATGTCAACAACAAAGTATTAGCATTGTACTGAAAAGACTGACAAGAGAAACACCATACTGGTCTTCTCCAATATATAAACATTGTTGTTATATGTGTGCATGTTTGTTTATGTATGTTTATAGACACTGTTGGGGGTTCTGCCTGCCTCCTTTGTGTAGTTAATTAGGAAAGAAAGTTAATTAGGAGATATTGGCAATGCTTACAGAATGCCTGGTGAAGGTAAGACATTGAGTATTATCAAGCAAGTGCGAGCACAAGCCATGCCGGTGGCCCACAGTCAGACCTAAAAAGCTGAATGTTACATGGCCTGTGATGGTACTGTTACCACTGTAAAGCTAAAGAAAAACAATTAATGTAATTTACAATGGTTTTGGTGACTGGAGCATGCTCAGATTTGTGGGAAAATGAAGTTCCTCCAGACTGCAAAGAATTGAACAGGTTTTAATAAAATATTAAAAGGCACAAAGCAACCCTATGTTGTCACTACACTTAATAAATACATATAAATAAATGGTATTAGTGTCCTCCCAAAATGTATTGGCCCCAATTAAAGATTTAAAATGTAGGCAGCTGTTAAGGGTTGTTTTCCATCACATGTAGGGGAGAAAAGTAGACTAGAGGAGGTAAATTAGCATGGAGTCAGGAGACAATGTTAAGAACAGAGACCTACAAAGTTCAAGGGCTTCTGGAACAGCAGAGGGGTAGAAGTAAAAGGTGTGGAACAATATAGAGGCACATTATCGGTAAACATATAGTAGCTTTTGATTTGGATGCACAAAAAAATGGGTGTTGTATGTAATAAAGTATAATGCATGGCGAAATAAAATAATAAGGGAAGACTTATCTTTTCCAACTGATCACCATTGTAAGTGGAAATAAAAAACAGGACAGATTTTTCAAAAAGTTCCCATTAGAGCAAGTGGAAATTTTTAGTTGAAGACCCTGTAACTATATACATAATATAACAAGAGTAAATAACCCAAAACATATTTTCTTTTACACGAAAACAATAGTAATCCAAAGATGAGAAAGAGAATGCACTTGTAACCCATTCATACCAACATACACAGAGAGTGATAAAACATAGAAGAAAGATTAAACTTGGCTAACATGCCAAACATGAAAAGAGAACAAGATATAATGCCTCTGTCCTACTGTAGCCTGAATACACATGAGTAAAGTTAGGATGCAATCTAGCCAAGCCAACGTGTGTTGTGGTTGTACACATTGTACAGGTGCTCAGGGGTGGTTGTTAATCACCATCTGGATGTCAGTCATGAGTAGTAGTCATGGTAGATGACTCAGTCCTTAAATCTTTGCATACAATGAAGTATAGAGTTTTGCTAAACCTTTATGTTTTAAATGACCTACAATTGAATAATATATGATATAATAGAAGAGAACAATGTGTGGGTCTATTTTCTAACTTTATTCATAACCCTTTAGTTTTAATTAAAGTTCCTAAGTAAAGTGCATAATATTTGATAATGAGATGCTTAGCAGAGCGCATTGCAGCTTGTGATGCATCTACAAAAAATAAGATAAAGCACTGGATCTTGATATATTACTGTCAGATAGTGAAAAGGCCAGCAAATGTTTTCTTTGGCTGTTCACTGCTTCAGCATGACACATTGGCAGACAAACCAAACAAAAAATGTATAAAAACTTTTTTTCTGATGCTTTTCATGATAATTTCATAGAAAATGAGAAAACGTCTAGATATATTTATTTTAATTTGTGAACAGAGTATTAAAATATGTCAATTTTATTAATTGATTTATCCAAGGATGTTCCTTTTGGTAATGATCCCTTATAACATTATAGATTATGTGTTGTCCAATGATGTTTGATTTTTTACTTTAAATTGCTTAATGTTTTGGTATTTTTATGAAAATAAAAAAAATGGAATTATAAATAGCTAGTAGGGAATACTGACAGCTTATCTACTGTCCTTGACTGTGATGAATGATGATAAGGATATTCTGCTACTGTCTGAGAAAGCCAAATCTAAATCCCACTTCTGTCCAGGGGGACATATATTTATCTATACAATTTCACAAAAGTGAGTAAACTTTTAATACTGTTTGCTGTAATGTGAAGGGTGTACTCACTTTAGTTGGATAATGTATATAATGGTGCAATTGCACTATATATATAACATTTACAGCTCTGTAAAAAATAAGAGGCAACTGCAAAACGTATTTGTTTCTATGGTTTTATCTTCAATAGGTGCAAATATTGAACTGAACCGGTTTGCCATAGTTTTTTCTTTGTTTTCTTATTCTTTGCTATGCTTAATATATTGTTAAGTATAATTAAGGAAATGACAATACAAGAAAAGGCCCCCATACACCTTACAAATGAATAATACAATTTCTGTACAATCCACTTTTCTTCTACCAAAACCATGTAATATGAAGACCTTTCTAAACCTTCCAATCACTATGTACTATGTATGTATAAAACAAATCCCCTGTTCAATATGTAGCAATATGGTAATCTTTTTTTTGACTAAAGAACATTAGAAAACATCATAAATCAGTATTTGATAGAATGACTCTGGTTTGCAATCACACATTTCACATTCATGACACTCACACCTCAGCACTTCTTTGCTTCTCATTGATGAAGGGCTTTTTTTCATTACCTCAATGCTGCCTGTAGGAGCCTGTATAAAGTTAGCCATAGACAGGTGGATACTTTTGCAATCCTGTCTCGATTGAAAAATCGCAGATCAATCGGAAAGCAGTCGAAGTGCACACCACCTTGGTTAATAGATTTATTATCAATCTCTGCCCAGAAATGATCGAAGGCTCCAGAAAAAGGTTGATTCCTAATTCATTCAATCAGAAATGATGTCAGGATGGGTGTATCTGAAGTGCTTGTTTATACTTCACCAGTCCGATTAGGAACAGGAATCGATCAAGGGTTACCACTAACGATACATTGATCACTGAGTGATCGACCCCAAAAAAATGCTTGTGTTGTGCCAGGTGGACAGGGATTTATTACCAATTGATTGACCTCACCGATCGATCGGATCAATCACTCAAACTGAAAAATTGTCAGGTGTATGGCTAGCTCTGGGGCTCGTTTACACAGATTATTTTAACCGCCCAGTATCCAAGCAATAACCACGACCACGCAGCAAACGTGACATGATATATAGTGCTTTTGCCCGATATTTGCAATCTAAATGCCCCTGCAAGCGCATTCTCAAGTTTCGCAGACAGGACTGCCCAGGGAAACGACAGTGTAAATGAAGCTTAAAACTGCTGTTGCTCCCCACTTCAGTCCTGTATCAGTTTGCCATTGTATTTGAAGGTCATTTGAAGTCAGCTTATGGGTCTTGCATTTGCGGTCATCCCTCTTAGAGGTTTTTTTTTCAAGCCCTCTGTCAACTTGTAGCTTTTATTGTATCCAATCACTGTTACTTGACTTTGTATGTTGAATGGTTGTCCAGAAATGTGTTCTCATTTACTCATTTAACACCTCTCTCTTAACCTGTTTTGCATGGTCACATGCAAGAAGGAGAGTATTGATTACTGTGGTTACTTATGTCTTTCCTTATGAAATAAGATTTGATTGAGGTGATCAATCATCACATAATTTGTTCTTCATAAAGCAGGATTATGTTCAGACACTGGCATGAAATGGTTGACATACTCATAGAAATGCTGATTTAAAAATATTAGATTTTTTTCGACTAGCTGATTTTAGAGTTAATTGCAAAGCCAATTATGATGGTATCCCCGGTCTGATCGATTTTCTGGTGCCAACCATCAATTCAAGCACAATAAATTGCCACAAACGTGCAACACGATCGATTGTGCTTAAATCGAAACAAAAATTGAGCATAGCATAAGAATGCATAGCAGAAACGTAAAGCATTGTCTGTGCTGGATCATTTTATATACCTGTAAGTAAAACAACCTCTCCTGAGCTAAAACTAAATAAAACTATTTAAAGGAAATCTCTTGGTAATTTAATAATTTGATGAATATGTACAACCTCCTGAAAGTTTGCCGTCGAGTGTACCTCGGGTTAAGTTTGTTGTCCCTGCAAACTCACCCTGAACTACACTCAGGGATACTCACCTATGTAAATTATGGAGGCGCCACTGGTTTTTTTCAGCACATACCTTGTGCCATCGATGATGCCGGGGATCTGAAGGCAAAAGAAGGGAAATATATTCTCAATTGACATTTAATGTTTAACCCCCGTAGTGCTTCTGATGGCTCCATCTCATCCAGCACTTTCCTGTCAGTATTGCAGTGGACGAGATGGAGCCATCAGACGAAGATCAGAGCATACTCACTGTTCTGTGCTGTCCTGGTGGCTCCGATCCTCTCAGCTTGCTTCTTTACTGAAGCCGATGTCACCCCTCCCCCCAAGTGACATGATGACGTCACATCTGTGGGGGGGGGGCGGTTGGCGGGACATTCACATGTAAATTGGGTTTATTTCAAAGAGCACATCTGGAAATCCTCCCCTTTCAGAGGGTGCCAAGGGGCACAATTCAAAGTAAAACCAAAACAAAACACATTTCCAATTGTAATAAAAAATTTATTTTAAACAAAACATAAATATAAGTATATACTGTTTTGAAATCATTCATACCAAATAAGTATTTAGGATATTTTATCATTCAAATAATACCTTTTATTAATTCATTTTTTCTTTTTTAAAACATAATTTTTTTGAACATAATTGTGTGTTTCCAACATTATTATATTCAGGATGACTACTAGACCCTTGAACGGACAGATTTTGGGAAGTTACAGGCCTACAACATAAAAAATTTCCATTAGAGTCTATGGTGCGCTTTTGGTACAGAAATCTGGACCTTGCAAGAGCGCTAGGGAGGTTAACTGTATGTTTTGTTGTACTGACAAGTATTATTACCATGAAAAAGGTATATCTTTTGACTGTGATTAAATTTTATTATTACAAACAATACAGCTGTTAAATTGAAAAATTTAAATGAAATACAACCCTGAGCAATTTGAAACAACTAGATTCACGCTTTACAGAAATGCAAATCATTCACAAATGAAGTGCACATGGACTTCTAGGAACAGAGAGTCTGCATTTATATTAGTATAATGTATACTAATGTATATAGTATTATAGTTCCACCCAAACACATGCATGACCAGAAGTACATTGACACAATTTGTAGGAGTTTTTTTTAAGAAGAACAAATTCTGTTAATGTGGTAGAGAGGATCCGATCTCCTCCTATTAACAACCTAAATGGGTGTCTTAAATTTGAGTTGAGTAAACCACCAGCCATTTTCTCATGCCTATTAGTAATAGTAATAATAGGATTTGCATGTAGTTTTTTTTACGTTCTCTTCCTCCCACATGGCCACAAAGTGTCACTCTTTCTCAGTTGTATTTTTGCTTCATAATATGAGAGAGCGTGAGTCATTTGTGGCTTTTTTACTTCCTGCAAACATCATAGGAATTCAGCTAGCGAGCTCTTGCTGATGGGATTCCCGAGACACAAAAGAAGCAAGCAGATGATGTAATTTAGTGGAAACCACACAAAAATTAGCTTTGAGTAGAAATTGAAACACATTTGAAACACATATGCTACCCATCCCTGTTGGATTGGGGAATTTTCTGCCATTATTTATTGGAAATTCTCTCAAGCTAAATAACTTTCCCTGCAGGGCCCCCCTTTTTTAGATAGAACCATAAGCCCCCCACCCCCATTCAAACTACACAGTTTCAGCCATTTTACACTAGCCATGTTTGCGTTATTGTGTGAATATTAATACGACTTATTAATACGACTATTACTAGTGTGAAATTGCCTTCAAACTTTATTTGAAATACAACTCATACAACTTTATTAGGTTTTCATACCAATCACACAGAAACATTCATCATTCAGAGCAGATTGAATAATAATTAAATAATTAACATATACACACACACACACACACACAGCATCAGCCTCTAACAAAACAATGGGAATTAAATTGACTGTAGCAGTTTTTTTTCCTTTGTTCGGTTAAAGTATTTTTTACCTGCAAATTATTATGTTGTTTTTAAATATTATTGCTTTTTAATATGGTGCCAGCAAATTACACAGTGCCTAACAAAGTCCATATATCTACGAACATTTCACAATTTACTGCCACCACCCATTGTTCTGAAAGGCCCTGTTCAAACCTTTCTTAAACATGTTTTGTAGTAAAAACTACATTATATCTCCTGGCCTAGTTGTACATCTGATGTCAACCTCATATGATGTCACTGGCAGAACATGAAAATCTATGTGTGCAATTTGCTAGTGGTGCCCCACGCCTTTGCCCAGGCTTACTGCCATCAGTTTAGTTCTCCTTGGCCTGTGGGTGATAACTGGCCCAGTATGGTCTCCACAGCTGGCGATCTCCAGTGACATTTCCCTATCAGATGGAGAGGTCAGAGCTGTGTTGCTGACATCTAGTGGTAGTTTTTGAATACTGCGGTCATGCGCTTTCCCCAGGAATCATTATATTTTTTGATTCTACAAGTAAAGATCTTTTACCATGCTTCCACATATAAGACCCTATCGCATTTGGATCATTGGCATCAGTTTGACTGAATTGCTGTGGATACTATAATCTCTGGATTGGTGTGTCTTGGATTGGTTTAACCTTCTTTGCTTGCTGCCTGCACAGTCTCTGCTTATATTTGACCTAGCACCTGTTTTCAGTCAGTCATCCTCTAGCTAATGGTTCTCCTGTGTATGACCTTGGCTATGATCTTGGACTTGCGTTTATGGGTTATCTCTGTCACCCTGTTTAAGCTGGGGGTTTGACTAGAAAATCACAGTGTAGATTGGGGTACTAGACTTAACAAGGAGACCCTTACAGTATATAACCAATGTGTGCAATGAATGAAAAAACAATGCAAGTCGTCTGTGTGGACCTAGCTAAATTCATAAATTAGGCCACTGGTAAATGTACGCAAAGCTTTGAGAAACTGTTGTTACAGAAGCGAACAGGACCCCATAGCAAGGTCACTACAGACTGGAGAAGGAACACAGCCAAAAAAGAAGGCAAGTTCTTAGAGGCGTGTCCCTGTGCTCATAAAAGCAGTCAAAGGCCAATGATGTTATCCCCCCACAAACAAAACCTGTGGCTCTACACTGTAGGAGAATAAAGCCAAGGGATGTACCATCACTAGAAGCCAAAGGGGTTGCAAAGGTGAGCATAACTTTACACCCTCCAATCTCTAGACAAGCAATTAACCCTTGCAGTGGGTTGATAAAAGGGTTAATTTGAAGGACTACCACATTGACTTACACATTATTGTAGATAATGGCAGAAGATTTGTCAGATCATTTCTGGTACTGATTACTTGTTATAGCACATGATCTACAGAACCGCTCCCAACTGAAAAAACAACAATAAATAAATGTAATAAGATGCACAGCATTTTATATATATATATATATATATATATATATATATATATATTTTTTTTTTTTTTTTTTTAGATTTTTTTAGAGACGTTTTGAAGCAGTTGTATTCTGTCTGTTGTTACCATGCATGTACAGTGGGTATGGAAAGTATTCAGACCCCCTTAAATGTTTCACTCTTTGTTATATTGCAGCCATTTGCTAAAATATTTTAAGTAATTATGTTCCTTGTGTACAAACAGCACCCCATATTGGCCATCACATGGTCCTAAGTATTCAGACCCTTTGCTGTGACACTCATATATTTAACTCAGCTGTGGTCCATGTCTTCAGATCATCCTTAAGCTGGTTCTACACCTTTATTGGAACTGCCTGAAGAGCTTAGAGACTCAGAGAATTGTGGCAAGGCACAGATTTGGCCAAGATTACAAAAAAATGTATGCAGCACTTAAGGTTCCTAAGGGCACAGTGGCCTCCATAATCCTTAAATAGAAAACGTTTGGGACGACCACAACCCTTGCTAGAGCTGGCCAAACTGAGCTATCGGGGGAGAAGAGCCTTGGTGACAGAGGTAAAGAAGAACCCAAAGATCACTGTGACTGAGCTCCAGAGATGCAGTCGGGAGATGGGAGAAAGTTGAAGAAAGTCAACCATGACTTCACCCCTTCACTAGTCAGAGCTTTATGGCAGGGTGGCCTGAAGGAAGCCTCTCCTCAGTTCAAGAAACATGAAAGCCTGCATGGAGTTTGCTAACAAACACCTTAAGGACTCCATTATCGTGAGAAATAAGATTCTCTGGTCCGATGAGACCAAGATAGAACTTTTTGGCCTTCTAAGTGGTATGTGTGGAGAAAACCAGGCATTGCTCATCACCTGTCAAATACAGTCCCAACAGTGAAGCATGATGGTGGCAGCATCATGCTGTGGGGGTGTTTTTCAGCTGCAGGGCAGGACGACATCCTGGACGAAAACCTTCTCCAGAGTGCTCAGGACCTCAGACTGGGCCGAAGGACAATGACCCTAAGCACACAGGTAAAATAAGGAAGGAGTGGCTTCGCAACATCTCCGTGACTGTTCTTGAATGGCCCAGTCAAAGCCCTGACTTAATCCCAATTGAGCATCTCTGGAGAGACCTAAAAATGTCTGTCCACCAACGTTTACCATCCAACCTGACAGAACTGGAGAGGATCTGCAATGAGGAATGGCAGAGGATCTTCGAATCCAGGTGTGAAAAAACTTGTTGCTTCTTTCCCAAAAAGACTGATGGCTGTATTAGATCAAAAGGGTGCTTCTACCAAATACAGAGCAAAGGGTCTGAATACTTAGGACCATGTAATATTTCAGTTTTTCTGTTTTAATAGATCTACAAAAATATCTGCAATTCTGTGTTTTTCTGTCAGTATGTGGTGCTGTGTGTACATTAATGAGGAAAAAAAGAACTTAAAAGATTTTAAAGTGAAAAATTTAAGGGGGTCTGAATACTTTCCATACCCACTGTACATTTTAGTAGATAATAATAATATAGTTTTAAAAATTATATTATTGTATTTGGCTATATAAGGAAAAAAAGAAATGATGTTCAAATACACATTTCTTTCAGTTTTATTAGCCTAGCAGATCATAGGAAGAACGATAACATAATTAATAATTGTGTTGCAGGGAGGCAGTAAATTGTAGGTGCGAGACTGGCGAAGGTATAGAAGTTACTTAAATCTAATGTGCTCGAGGTCCTCATTCCAAATGTATTCTTGGAATGATACTGAAATTAAACCCAGGTTTAGTCCAGGTACTGATTATCCTCTTTAATATGTACAAGGAAGTAGAAGATAATTAGAGACATTCAACGAAGAATGGAAAAATACATTAATCAACTGTAAGTGTTTTTTGTGATTACCTTTCCTTTACTCAGTTATAAAAATTATTTTCAATAATAATCTGTCTGGATTAACCCCCTGTGGAAATTGAAAGAGAGTCTTCAGAATTTTGTTAATACTGTAGATATAGTGTTTATTTGCCCACAGTTAACTTATTCAAGTTTTATGCTTCTAGGTTTAGAGTATCATGATCAGTAAAACTACCAATTATCACGGGCTTCTTCATGACCTCCAAGGATGAAACTTGAAGTCCTGAGGGTCATTCGGATATCAGGCTTTTTATGTGTTTGCAGCAATAATACAGTAATACCATGATCAAATAAAATCAGTGGGAAATAAATAGAACATACATGTTACCAATACGGGAGACATAATTGATGGAGATTGGGAGTGAATTTTTAAATTCTTTTCTTGGAACAAATTTGCTACAGTGAGGAACATCTGAAAATATCCCCCTCCAAAAATGTGCTATGATCTGCACTTAGATTATTGAAGGCACATTGTACAATTCCTTTTCTACCATTTTAAAGGTGAATAGCCATTCCATTGTGAAATTATGTGAATCTGGCTGGTTTGTCCATGAATCAAAACTAAAATACAGTTTAACCTCCCTGGCGGTTCACTGAGGTGCAGATTTCTGTACCAAAAGTGATACAGTGTTTTGCCTTTCCGCCCCCATCGGTGTCACTGGAGACGCCCATGGGGGCAGAAAGGCTTTGTGTGCCTGCACCTTTGTAGAAATGCTGCAGGCACACAGAGAGCCAGTGGTTGCGCCTGATTCCAGCACGGTTTGATTCACCGATCAGAACTTGTGCGCCAGTACTTGCTTTCGGGCGTAGCGCTATGGGAGGGTTTAAAACCGGCCAATACATAGGGAGTGCAGAATATTATTAGGCAAATTGAGTATTTTTGACCACAAAATCATCCTCTTTAATGCAGGTTGGTTCTTACGTCCAAGCTGTACTAGGGGGGCTTTGAAAAGCCTACTACCAGTTAAGCATATTAGGTGAATGTGCATCTCATGTAATGAGAAGGTGGTGTGGTCTAATTTGACATCAACCCCTATGATGTAGTGGTTGCATAATTATATAGCAACTTTCCTTTCCTTATGGGCAAAATGGGTTCCAAAGAAGGACTTGAACAGGCTTTAGAAATGTCAAAAATAGTGAGATATCAATTTGCAGAGGATGCATGTAAGAGTCAATACAGTCTTAAAATTGTCAAAGCTGTCTTGTGAAGCGTGATCATCGTAAACAATCAAGCGTTTCATTAAAATAGTTCAACAGGGTCGCAAGGAGTAGCGTGGTGGAACACAAAAGGCGCAAAATAACTGCCCATGAACTGAGAAAAGTCAATCGTAGGCAGCTGCCAATAACAGGTGAAGCCCACCTTGCCACCATTTGGCCATATTTCAAGCTGCAACATCACTGGAGTAAATCCAATCAAAGCACAGGTGTGCAATACATCAAGACACAGGAAAAAAGGCTGAAAGAGACCACCACTGAACAGACACAAAAAAAAACGACCATCACTGAAACGTCAGCCTTTAGAATATCCAAAGAAACTCTCTCAAGACTGTATTTTTTCTAAGGTTTTTAATGGACTGAACTTAAATGAGAGTGAGTACTATGTGGCAGTCCGATGGATGGGCACTTGGCTGTCTTGGGTTAAAGAGCAGGAGGCTCCAAGTCAAGCATTCCCGACTCATACGCCAAGCAATGTGGGGAAATGGAGTAATCTGGTTATTTGGGCTGGTATCAATCAAAAGTGAGCTTGTTTACGGACCCTTCTTATAAAAAACACATGATTTTCATGCATTCGACAATGACTCCTACAAAGAAACAACACGAACGAAAAGAAAACACAAAAAACAACACGACAAACACCCCTGTCAACAATTACGTCACACAGGCACGTGGCTGGCAATAAAGAAAAAGGGTCATAAAATAAGAAAAACTAATGCCCAGTCCAGGAATCCGTGAGATCCAACATTCAAAAACATTCACAAGGCGTGTATCTGAACCCTGAAACCCCATTGAGAACTGTGGCTCCCATGGCAATTCAAATGTGGTGGATTATACAATATAGAGAGGGAACACACGTACCCATCTAGAAAACGCTCCTGAACAGTGTCTGGGATCTGTGGTTTGCTGCCTGTGGCACTACAATTTTGTGGTGTAACAGAATCAAAAACAAACTGGCCAGAAATATGGATGGCAGGCTTTTGAGTGATCCTTGCAAGAGAAGGTGGCTATAAGTTGATCAATGATTTGTTTTTTTTTGTTTTGTTTTTGAACAGTGTGCAGAATGGATGATTTGTGAGAGATGTATGAAGATGTTGATACTGAGGGTTCAATGGGTAAAAATAAATAATTCAAATGGGTTATAAATTTGGTTTTTGTTAAGAGTTGCCTAATAATGATGAACAGTCAAGCTAGGGATCAACCTGGCACACACAGAATCCCCCTAAATAGCTGAAAACTAAAAACCAAACTAAAAACTACTTCGAAAAATATTCAGCTTTGGATATTAATTAGTTTTTTGGGTTCATTGAGAACATGGTTGTGTTCAATAATAAAAATTATCCTCAAAAGATACCACTTGCTAATAATTCTTGCACTTACCCGGAAGACGATATGTTGGGCTGGAGTTGTATCGAAAAGCGGACCGCAAGCATGATGAAAATCATCATGCCATGCGGCAATGCGGGTATCGAAATTAACACCATTTAGAGATTTGACAACCAATACTTTGGGATGGGGAACCTTGTCCCCATTCAAAGTCGGGCGATCGACAGAGAAAAACGTTGTTCTCTGGCTGATCAAAGTTTTGTGCGAGTACGAACGGTTTTGCTCCAGGTGGGCCCGCATTCATTTGCGATTGGATCACAAGCGATCACCCGAATGCACATGGTGATCATTCGCAAAATTGGCCACAGATTGAAGCGCTATGGCCGGCTTTAGAGGTACAGAAAATGTTTTTTCTTTTTTTTATAAGTTTACACTAGTTTTCTTTTCTTTTGATTTGGATTGGATAAAACATTTATAAAACATTTATCCAATCCAATCAAAATAAAAACAAATGTAAAAAAAGAAAAAAAAAATCTAAGAAAAGAAAAAAAAATTCTGTACCTTTAAATCTCCCGCCCGGTGGATGACGTCATCGGCACAGGAGCGCAGATCACGGAAATAGAAGACCTCGGCTATTTCCGGATCTGCTCGGGTGCAGCCGGAGATGATTCCACTAGCAGAAACGCTCAGCACGAGCGTTTCTGCTAGTGGGATCCACTTTGAACTGGATTATAGAAAGGCATTTCTACAATCCAGTTCAAAAGTAAAAAAAAAATGTAAAAAAAGAAAAAAAAAAATTTTTTCTTTAAGACCGGGTCCCGCCTCCGTGAGGTCACACGTCACTCCGGGACCCGGAAGAAGCCGGCGACGGAGGGAGAAGATGGCGGCGGCGGAGCAGGTGAGCTCCCACGATGTGCCCGAACCCAGTTCGGGCGTATCGATTATTGCAGCGTCCCTTTGCCCGAACTGGGTTCGGGCATAACGCTAGGGAGGTTAAAGCCATCCACAAACATTTTGAGTTCACCATGGGGAGCATATCCTTATTAAAACAGTTGCACATATACAGGGAGGAACATAAGTATTTGAACACCCTGTGATTTTGGAAGTTCTCCCACTTAGAAAACATGGAGGGGTCTAAAATTTACATTATAGGTTGTGGCACACCAGTTGTCTTTAACGGGGGCTGTCCCCACTGTCCCCACTTACGTGGCTGCCGCGGGCAGCCACGATATAAAACGCATTTTGACCAGGCGCTAGCAGCTCCATTAACATGTAGTAAGCCACTAGCGGCAGCCACAGCCGCAACCGCTTGTGTTCTTTGACAACTGCTGGCGGCAGGTGGGACCGCGCCACCCCGCGGCCAGCTTCGACTGTGGGGACAAGCCCCAACAGATTGTAGCAGTCTAATGTTATACTGGACTCCTTCCAGGATACACCCCCTGGCACATTTAGCACTGCATATGGTCTGTTTACACAGTCATTTGTCCAGGCTCATTACCTCCAGCAAGGCAGCCTGTCTCTCAATAGACATGGAACCCTGGACTAATGATGGACCGAACTGTTCGCCGGAGAACTGTTCGCGGCAAACTTCGCATGTGCGGTTCGAACCAGTTAGTGAACATATGGCAAGTTGACCCGCCCCCTATGTTTTAACATTGGTGAAACTTGGACCCTGTGAGTCACAGTCAGCAGACATAATCCAGCCAATCAGACAACCCCCTTATAACATAGCAAGGAGAAGAGACGCCATTTCACATGCTGTACTGGAGAGAGTGAGAGAGGAGAGTTGCGTTGCTGCATAAGGGAACCTTAGCTAGGCAGTGTTCAGTGTATATGCAGTCTTCATGAATATCCCATCAATCCATCCATGGGAATATCCATCTCCCCAGTGTCCTCCACATGACCATCACCACCAGTGTCTCCACACTGATCATCACACCAGTGTCCTCCACATGACCATAACCACCAGTGTCCTCCAACTGACCATCACCACAGTTTCCTCCACAATGACCATCACCACCAGTTTTATGCCATACTGACATGCACCAGTGTATGCCTACTGACGTCCACCACAGTGTCCTCCCATATTGACCATCACCACCAGTGTCCTACACCACTGACCATCACCACCAGTGTGCCATACTGACCATCACCACCAGTGCCTCGATATTGACCATCACCACCAGGTCCTCCACCACTGCAATCACCACCAGTGTACTCCACTCTTGACATCACCACCAGTCCAAAGTAATGGGTGGCGGCCCCATCCAAATAATGAGGAAGTCCCCATCCAACAGCAATGTGGACGTCCCCATCCAAAGGCAATGTGTGACAGTCCCAATCCAAAGTAATGTGGACGGTCCCCATCCAAAAGTCCAAAAGTAATGTGTGACTGTTCCCCTCCAAAGTAATGTGTGACAGTCCCCATCCAAAAGTACAATCTTTTGGGTGGCAGTCCCATCCAAAGCATGTGTGACAGTCCCCATCCAAGCAATTGTGTGGCCGGCCCATCAAAGGAATGTGTGACGGTCCCCATCCAAAGTAATGATGTGTGACAGTCCCCATCCAAAGTAATGGGTGCAGTCCCCATCCAAAGTTAATGTGGCAGTCCCATCCAAAGAAATGCCACCAGTGCTTTGGATGGGGACTGCCACACATTACTTTGGAGGCAAAGGTTGACACGGGCAAAGGTGAACGGGCCAAAGGTGACACGGGAAAAGGAAAGGTGACTCGGCAAAGGTGACACGGGGCAAAGGTGACAGGGGGGAAAGGTGACACGGGCAAAGGTGACACTGGCCAAGGTGACACGGCAAAGGTGACACGGGCAAAGTGTTTGACACTGGGCAAAGGTGGACACGGGAAAAAGCGTGCACGACAAAGGTGACACGGCAAAGGTGTGACACGGGCCAAGGTTGACACGGTGCACGGGCTGCTCTTCCCCTCCAAATCCCATGACTATCATTGCTTAGAATTTCCTTGGTGCGGATTTATTGTGTGAAAAAAAATTTCTTGGAGTTTTGCCATGGATTCCCCTCTGTCATGTAATTGTTCCAGGTGTTTGACCCCTTGAAACAAACTTTCCCAACACTATTTGTGCCAGAAAGGGGTCCCTTTGTTTTTAAAATTCGCCTCCCATTCGTCAAGTCAATGGCGGTTCGTTCGCGGGTGTGGTTCGCGAACTTTTGCGGAAGTTCGCGTTCGCCGTTCGCGAACGGCAAAATCCAGGTTCGCGCCATCACTACCCTGGACACAACCCACCAGTAGGCTGAAAGGGTTCCAGTGTGACCTTCACCGTACACTGAACCAACTGGTTCCAGTCTAGCTTTTCCACCCTGTTTGTTAAATGACTCTCAGAGTCAGCCCAGGATTAGGTGAAACATGTGCATTCAGTTCTAATCTATTCATCAGCTCAACAGAACTGTTGCCATGGGAAACCACTAGCTCAGGTACTTAGTGGTTTCTATGGACATATCTCCCATCCCTGTCACAAATACTATGGGACATTTCCCATCATCTCCAGTGGCCACCCCTACCACACCATCCAATATCCTGCTTACTAGGCTCAGGTATCTTCAAAAGCGATCTTCAAAGAAAGAATGTGGTGTAGATGAGGAGATTGAGTAGGACATTTGTTACATTCAAAACAGATATACTATATAAGGAGATTTCTAGATAAATTTGAGTTGCTAAGATAAAGAGAAAAGGGTTAAAATAATATCCTAAGCAAGTGCTTGTTGTAGTGAGTGTTGCAATATGCATACTTTGACTGAATCATATTTGTATAGAATTGATGCTTTTTTTTGTTGCTTTGTTAAAACCTTTTATACACATCTATTGCTTTGAAGTTACATCTCAATGTGCTTCAGCATTCATTGTTGTGATATAAATGTGAACACAACCTTCATTCTGTTAAATCAGAGGCAGCTGGGAGCTTTTGGAAACCTGGTGGAATACCATTTTAAAATATAGTGCCCACATATTTAAAAAGGGCAGTATTATTTAGAATTACTTATGTGACTAGGACCTGTCTGTTACTGCAAGGCATCTGAATGTGGATTTAAGCATTTTGAAAGTCATCTTAATAAAAGTGTATCTCAGTTAAATTCTTCAAATTCTCTAGAGAAGTCATCAGCCAAGGCAAGCAAGCGTTTCCTGGAAAGGATCTCACACATTTACCCTTTGCTGGACATATGGCACATAAACCTAAGAGAAAAAAAAGTTCTATAAATCCATAAAAATTCCATCAGAAACAAAACGATATATGAATTTGCTACACAAAAAGCTAACCAGATATAATTAAATACCAATGAGAAGTGTTAAACGCACTGCATGTGTATTTTTAAGAGTAATTCATTTTTACGTATGACAAGGATTTGGAATTCTGAAATCAGGAAGAACAAGTGGACTACACAGTTAAATAATTAGATTATTAGTATGTTTCTTATTATTTATTGTCCAATAAAAAATTGGTAAAAGAGAAAAGAAATTTACTTTAACTGCACTAATGAAAAGTTAGTTCATTAAACTGTCTATGGCGATGGTGGTTGAGATATAAAAATGTCAAGAATGTCAAGAATTTTTTCAAAAATTCTACCATTTCAACGGTTTCGAGTTAATTGCAAAGCCCTGAACATGGTATCATCGCCAAACTTGCTGGAGATGTAGAGAAGGGTTATGGGTATACCACAAAAAAATATTGCTCTAACATAAATAGTTTTTGCCCAAATTAAGTTCAAAGTCAAGTCAAAATTTCGAAAATTGGAATTTCTACTGTGATTGTAAATGTAATTTTTGCAAAAACGACATGTGCTAGAGTAAAACTTTTTTTCCAATGTTCCCTCTACCCTTCTCTACATCTCCAGCAATTTTGGTGATGATACCATTTTTAGATGCTTTGCAATCAGCTCACAAAGTCAGCTAGTCAAAAAATTCGACCATCTCTAGACAAGACAGGCTACATATTGAAATACAAATCTATTGGAAGATAGAACAATTGGATACATATTTTAAAGTTACTTCACCATAATTACCATCATTATGCCTAAAGAACTGAGGGCATCTAGTGGTAGAAAACTCTACGGATTGCCAAGATTTTAGTAACAGCTCTTCCTGTTCCTTGACCCTGACATGTATTAATATCCCAATGCAATATAGTAATCTACAACATAAATGGGTTTTATGCCTATTAAACTCTTGAAAGGTTATAACAAAGCTAAAAAAAACAGTAGTGTTTGGAAATAGTCTGCTGCTTGTAAAGAGTATTTTATTTTGAAAGCACATTTATTCACTTATTTACATTGTCACTTAAAACTGTGCTAAGTCCCTGTCAGACAATCTTAATTTAAATTGTAAGTATAGTTTCTCTTTAACTTGTTCAGCATTAAATGTGAAATTACCTTAAACATACTTTTATATCTTAACTATTCGAAAGTGTGGAAAATCTCAGTGGGATGTTGACAATTACGGGCTTAAACTTGCAGTTTATAAAACACTTATTGCACATTTTTCCATCTCTTAAAACTGAGGCTAGTGTCTTACAAATACTTTAAAGATAACAAGACACTTGCTCATGTAAATGGTTGGTAAGGTTTAAATATGAATTGCCAAAGCTGAGAATAAAGCTTAAAATTAACATTATGAGCTTAAATCAAATTTGGTACATAATTTCAGGTATTGTTCATGTGAACTTTAAAGGTTATATTAGCTGTATTGCTTGCAAGAAGAGAAAAAAATGGGTGATCCGATTAGTTAGGGACTTACTAAAAAAAATACTTTAAAATATTTTAGGACTAAAGTTTAAAAATCAAAGCACTAAGAAGACTACAAGTGAGTTTGTTTCAGTTCAAATCAACTTTTCATAAATGTCTTATTGCAAAGAGTAATGTGGGTTGCCAATACATATTAACCCTGGTTCACAGCAAAGCATAGTTTACCAGGAACCTTTTTCTATTCTCATGTTCTTAGACATAATTAAAAAAAAAATAACAATAATCCTAATCCAACAAACATTTAGCAGCAGCAAATGCCAGTCCAATGAACTGTTCAGCACCTGAAAACCTGTGAATGACAGCAAGTTTGCTATACATATTGCTCTCCAATGCCAGTCTTCAATAATATTCAAGGTGTATGGGAAGATATAATTACTTCATGGAAATGGTACACAGGTAAGTGGTAACTACCAGACATAGGTTACTAAAAACTGAAATATAATGTAAATGCCAGAATTATACAAAAAAACTTTTATTAGGGAAACTCAAATAGATTATCAATTTAAGCTGGTCTTCAGCAGTGGAGTATGATCATGTCTTGATAGTTAGTTTTACCAAATCCTCATGGTGTGCAAGCATTACTTACAAGGTCCTAGGTTTGCATAAAAAGTAGTGTTGGAATATACTGTGGTACCCTAATCTCATGAGCATTATTTTAATGGTATTTTACTGTAGATAATAGTGTGTGGCTATGAAAAAGCTGACCAAAAAAAGCAACTAATACTAGAAGAGAGACAGGCCATTATTTCACCTTAAAGTGTAAGTTTTTCCTAGATATAGTTCATGGGGGTTGCCAGACACCAAGCTAAGAAGTTATTTCACCATTCCCATTCCCATGATTAAACAGAAATATAAATTCCCTCCACAGGACTTTTAGTGGAAAGTGAAATCATGAAATGGTTCAAGAATTTATATATTAATTACGATAGACCAGAAACAACATAGTCCATAATAATTTTTTCATCCATGTAAGTAGCTGCACATATGCAACATGTTTCACCAATAGGGTTAAGCTGACTCTATTGGCAATAATTACAACCTCTATATATGTTTACATCTTAGGTTGAGTGCACATTCCTTGTAACCTATGGTTAGGTTGTGTCTCCCTGTGTGGTCGGGGTATCTCTGTGGGGACACCCCGTTTGCTGCACCTTTGGACGAATCCCTTGTATTTTTCACCTGTTGGTAAGTAAAATGCATTGACAATTGTTATACAATCCTTTATGCTTTGGTATAAATGTAAAATGTTACATGCTCGTCTCCATGACCATAACTATACCTCAGATTCAGAGACACCTCACCTGTACAAGCCAGAGAACGCCCTTTTTTGGGTGAAACATGTTGCATATGTACAGCTACTTACATGGATGAAAAAACTATTATGAACTATGTTGTTTCCGGTCTATTGTAATAAATATATTAATTCTTGAACCATTTTATGATTTCACCTTCCACTAAAAGTCCCGCGGAGGGAATTTCTGTTTTTCCTACAGAGGAATATCAAAGAAAGTCAAGGTATCATTGAACCTAGTCTCTTTCACCACTATCAGAAACAAAAAACTAAGGGAAAGTGACAGCAAGAGGTCTGGCAGACACAAAGCCAGGAAAGCATCTGAAGACAAATTTCTGAGAGACAACTCATATTAAGCAAGTCTCAATTTCAACTGTAAAGAGAAGATAAAAAATTTTCAGTCAAGTTGTAGCATGTCACTACTATATGTCATAAACAAGAGATTTGTTTGAACCATGGAACAATACATTTGACAGTAACATCTGAGGTTCATTATGCAAGATTTTATATGTCATTGAGTAGGAGAAAGGATGGTTCCTCAGTCAGTGACATTTACTGTGAAACATGGAGAATGTTGCTGAATCCAGGGACAGGGATTAGTACAGAGTAAAAGGTACCCTGAGCCAAACTAGCTACTACAGGATCCTGCTCTGGAAAGCATTTCGTTGGTCAGGAAAGCATGTGAGCTAATGTGACGTAAACCTCATTGAGCTGGCTTGAAATAACCTGGACAGCAGAGTACAAACCGGATTCCAAAAAGTTGAGACACTATACAAATCGAGAATAAAAACATAGAACATAAATCATGGACCAAAAGTTTAAACTGAGAAAATGTACCATTTTAAGGGAAAAATATGTTGATTCAGAATTTCATGGTGTCAACAAATCCCCAAAAAGTTGGGACAAGGTCATTTTCACCACTGTGTGGCATCTCCCCTTCTTCTTACAACACTCAACAGACGTCTGGGGGCCGAGGAGACCAGTTTCTCAAGTTTAGAAATATGAATGCTCTCCGATTCTTGTCTAATACAGGCCTCTAACTGTTCAATCGTCTTGGGCCTTCTTTGTCGCACCTTCCTCTTTATGATGCGCCAAATGTTCTCTATAGATGAAAGATCTGGACGGCAGACCATTTCAGTACCCTGATCCTTCTCCTACGCAGCCATGGTGTTGTGATTGATGCAGAATGTGGTATGGCATTATCTTGTTGAAAAATGCAGGGTCTTCCCTGAAAGAGATGACGTCTGGATGGGAGCATATGTTGTTCTAGAACCTGAATATATTTTTCTGCATTGATGGTTCCTTTCCAGACATGCTGCCCATGCCACATGCACTCATGCAACCCCATACCATCAGAGATGCAGGCTTCTGAACTGAGTGTTGATAACAACTTGGGTTGTCCTTGTCCTCTTTGGTCTGGATGACATGGTGTCCCAGATTTCCAAAAAGAACTTTGAATCGTGACTCGTCTGACCACAGAACAGTCTTCCATTTTGCCACACTCCATTTTAAATGATCCCTGGGCCAGTGAAATGCCTGAGCTTGTGGATCTTGCTTAGAAATGGCTTCTTCTTTGCACTGTAGAGTTTCAGCTGGAAACGGCGGATGGCACGGAGGATTGTGTTCACTAACAATGGTTTCTGGAAGTATTCCTGATTCCTGAGCATTCCTGTTTGGGGTGCAGTGTCGTTTAAGGGACCGGAGATCACCGGCATCCAGTATGGTTTTACGGCCTTGACCTTTACGCACAGAGATTGTTCCAGATTCTCTGAATTTTCAGATGATGTTATGCACAGTTGATGATGATAGATGCAAAGTCTTTGCAATTTTTCACTGGGTTACACCTTTCTGATATTGCTCCACTATCTTTCTGCGCAACATTGTGGGAATTGGAGATCCTCTACCCATCTTGGCTTCTAAGAGACACTGCCACTCTGAGAAAATCTTTTTATACCCAATCATGTTGCCAATTGACCTAATTAGTGTTATTTGGTCTTCCAGCTTTTCGTTATACTTAAATTTACTTTTTCCAGCCTCTTATTGCTACTTGTCCCAACTTTTTTGGGATTTGTCGACACCATGAAATTTTGAATCAACATATGTTTCCTTTAAAATCCGTTCGGATTAAACGTTTTGATCTGTCATCTACGTTCTATTACAAATAAAATATTGACATTTGCCATTTGCACATCATTGCATTCAGTTTTTATTTACAATTTGTTTAGTGTCCCAACTTTTTTGGAATTTGGTTTGTAAAAGCAAAGCAACCTACAAGTGACACACATATATGGGAACTTGTGTACAATGTTGGGAAGAACTTTCTAAAGAATATGAATGAATTGAAAAAATACCACAAGTTTAGGGTTAAACACTGGCCGGCCAAACAAAAAAGTTGCCACATGGATTTAAGGTAAGCATATAGGTCTGGGGCAGAAGCTTATCGAAACAATGCCATAGCAAATGTGTTCCATAATCAAAGCTAAACAAAATATTAGAGTGTGTGACCTTTTTTTTGCTGGCAACTTTTTTTGGGCCGGGCAGTGTATCTACCAAAAGTCTACTTTGATGAGTAAAAAGTGCATCTTGGTGTACACATGATTCAACATTTGTTAACTTTTGTTGTATATGTGCTCTATGCTTTCATGTCATAGTACAATGAGATGCTTAACTGATTGAATTTTAATGAAAAAAAACAGGGAAATTGAGGTGTTCTTTTTGACTGATAATGTGTATACGTTTATATCCAAAGTAATAATATATTAGCTGGTAATTAGGTGTGCTATATACAAAACTCCAGTTGTTGTAAATGAATAGGAAACTACTGCCAAGGATTTCTATCCACCTGCTGAGCTGTGAAATTCCCAACATTCCTCTCTGTGCTTGCCCTAAGTGATTACAGGAATGAATTTACTGTGAATGCTATTTCCTCAGATCATATCACTGTTGGCTGCTTGGCAGTCTCATTTGGTGTGTGTATATAAACAAACAGCTATGTTAAACATACAGTAGCATTCTATCTACTACAGCTGTAATTTTACTCTTCAACAATTTTCACACAAATACAGTATGCTAAAGTTGGTGCAAATTTTTACACCTGCATAACCCCTAAACACTGCTTCGGAAAGCTAAATTCCAAAAGAGGAGAACAATACACACCTCCTAAACGGTAATTTTGATTAAATCAGTTTTTCTCACTTTATGTCAGCACTCAGCACATGTATTAGGTTGGGTAGGTGAGCATAGGAACATAGAAGAGTGATGGCGGAAAAAGACCAAGTGGTCTACCAAGTCTGGCCTTGTCCTTTTTCTTTAATATTTTCTTTATTTTTTTTTAACATGTATTTTGTCATACTGCATATCAATGCTTGTCTCAAGCATGTTTAACCTCCTGGGCGTTATGCTCCCAGTACAGTCACAGTTTGTTGTTAAAGCAAACGCCAGGATTGGCCATATTCACCCATGCTCAAGCAGGGTTCCCCTAATGCAAGACAATGCTAGACCTCATGTGGCTTGAGTGTGTCAGCAGTTCCTGCAAGACTAGGCATTGATGCTATGGCCTGGCCCGCTCGTTCCCCAAACCTAAATCCAATTGAGCACATCTGGGACATTATGTCTCCCTCCATCCACCAATACAACATTGGACCACAGGCTGTCCAGGGGATGCTTTAGTTCAGGTGTAGGAGGATATCCCTCAAGAGACCATCTGCCACCTTATCAGGAACATGCCCAGGTGTTGTAGGTAGGTCATATAGACAAATGGAGGCCACACACACTTGTGAGCCTCATTTTGACTTGTTTTAAGGACATAACATTAAAGTTGAATGAGCCAGAAGTGTTTTTTTACACTTTGATTTAGACCGTAACTACAAATCCAAACCTCTATGGGTTGATAAATTTGATTACCATTGATAATTTTTGTGTGATTTTGTTGTTAGCACATTCAACGATGTAAAAAGCAAAGTATTTCATTGACAAAAGTAGTGGTGGGTAGTTTCTTCAAGGTACATCAATTAAGGAGATGGAGACAACCGTCCCCCCACCTCAACCAGTGAGGCTTTTAACAATATTAGACCAAATACAAAATCACTGATGGGCATGTCGCACTGCCCATGTGTCTCCTCACTTGATTTTTTATTAACGACCAAAAAATATCCGGTAAAAAAATATATATATCTTTATTATATCAATAAAAGAATGCAAATTATTTTTGAAAGCATTAATAAATAGGACATCTCATAAAAACATCGAATTACACTTCTCAAAAAGGTAGAAAAAGGGCCCCACACAAATAGGGTCCCTGTTGCACCTTTCACATATCCAGCTCAATATATCATATCCACAAGGTGACCGTCGACGCATTTCGTCCGCCCAGGGACTTTCTCAAGACTTACACACCCTGTGAATGCCAGAATAACATACCGCTATCAGAATTCACATATATTGCAATTTCAAAAAAAAGGAAACAACATTTTTACAACAGAAGTATGCAGGTCGCTGACCCACTTGAGAGTGACACCTCACCTGTTCACCATGGGCTGTTCTTTTAATGGATTCTTTTATGTATGCTGAAAGTATAGAGGCCTTGTTGCCTATTCAGATTGTGTATCGCTGTAACCGATCCACTTTGGTGATCTATATAATTTAATTTGGATAAATAATTCGGTCAATCCTCCCCCCAGAAATCTGTTCACAGACACGTATATTTCATAAAAACAAAGAAAATGAAAGAAAAGAAAGAAGTTGCTTCCTCTAAGTTGCTTATTAATTCCGTGACTAGCTCTGACATACACCCTCCAAAGGAGGTATAAATCGCTCCGTGCATATCAGTGTGTCAGTGTCCCCAGTGAGGGGTCTAGTGCATACATCTACCTCTGAAAATGAGTGCTCCCTTTACTCTATGATCCCTCCAAAAGAGGAAATAACCAAACAGCTGCCCCTCCTCTCCTTGCCAACTAATTGCCAAAAACCCCTTTGCCCTCCTCCCTCCCTATGACTCTATTCCCTCCCGGAACACAAAAAGGAAAGCGCAAACTAAAAACTGCCACCCTGCAAAAATAAAACTGCAAAAATAAAAATAATAATAGTAATCAAAGAAGGAAAAATACTTTTCTACCCGTGATGCCTATACATCCAAGGTGTGTATAGAGGGACAAAATCTTAGCCATCTATCATAATCTCAAAGAGATACAACCCAATTATATTAACCCTGGTGAGGTGATGAGGGGCTTCCCCTCACGGGTCAACCATATGCATAACCATCTTGTTGCAGACATAATGTTTAATGTATTATGACATATTCTAATTATTGGAGATGTTTAATGATCACTGAGTATCATATTTCTTTATTTATCCATCAAAAAACATAAAAAGAATATCAACAAATGTAAAAAAAAAAAATTTTCAACACACAAAAGGAAAGAAAGTGAAAAGATATATATCTCTAATTTGTGTCAGTCAGATCAGAAATTATATTCTCAATCTGAAATGACATCTATTTTCAAATATAAAGATCCCTAGATGATTTTAGAAACACTGCCACTGAAGCACAGCGACGGCCTTCCACCATCTATTTACTGTTCAAGAAAGGGTTTATAACTAATGATCTCATTCAGACCTGGCGGCCTGGTGGCCCCCAGTCTCTGAATCCACTCCGTCTCCCTCTGCAAAACCTTTCTGTTAAAGTCTCCCCCTCTAGGAGAAGGTTTGACCACTGCCAGCACCGAAAAATCTATAAAGTTTAAATCAGATTTATGTTTCAAACATACATGTCTGCTGATTGGTGTTAGGATCATCCCGTTTCTGATGTTTTTTAAGTGATCATAAATTCTTTTCCTCAAGGGTCTTTTCGTTTTTCCTATGTAAAAACATTTACATTTACAGTTTAGCAAATAGACTACACCTTCTGTGCCGCAATCGGCATGGAAATTCGGTGTGTACATTTCCCCATTGGGCAAGAGTATCCTTAAGTATTTAATATTTCATTTCATTAAATCAGGTCTAGGATGTCTTATTTTTGTGTTCCCTTTATTTTTTGAGCAGTGTATATTGCTTATGGAGACCAGCAATGTGTTTTTGCGTCTAAATTACAAGTTATAGAAACATTTTTTAACTTGACATTGTAGTCTACATTGTATTGAGTTGATTTATACATATAAACTTGTCAGAAACTCTATGCCATCTGTAGGTTCTCTAATTATAATTGCATATATATGATAATTCACAGATTTTTGATAGTAACATAAGAAACTAGCAATTAAATGTCTGTAAGTCAATGTTTATTGCATGTTACAGGTGCTCAACATTTTTTTTTAAGACAGGTGAGAAGACAGCATGTAATTTCTAAAAATGTTTATTCTCATTTAAATTCAAAGACAAAAAATACACTATAAAGCTCAACTCATATTTAAAGCTAATGCAGACTAATTTTCATTTCTACATACTACAGTGGATAAGACATTTCAAACTGTGTTTAATTTAGTGTAATGCTGTAGTAAAACTGCAGTGTACAGTAATATACAGCAGTCAATCAAACTATGCTTTAACATATGTATATTTCTAACATTATCACACATTAATAAATTGACTGTGTAAATGTAAATGGTTAATACAGTGTTTTGATGTGTTAGTTTATTGTGTTGAATATTGTTTTAATTTATTTAACTAGAGAAATTCTGTCAAAATATAAAACTAAACTTGTGAGGATTAAAAGAGGGTTTCTTGTAGATTCAAGAATGCCCCCATTCCTCCATTAGCTTCAAAAATGTATCACAGGGGCCAATGAGGTCTTTTCCTGAGGCTGGAATATGGTCCCGAGAGCTACCACACATCAATTGCTTGAGATGCTGGGCACAGTCTTGGGTTACTTATAATATTTTATTACATTTTATTACAACCATTAAAATGTTTTGGGTATGTTCCTAAACAAACATATAGAAATAAGAGCAGACTGACTAACAGGAAGTAAACCAGAATGGAGGGAGGCAGAACGGCAGATGACACAGCTCCCTTGTATTGTGGCCACTCTGGAGATTACAAAACATTTGGGGAGTTTGGCTTAGCTTTTAGCTCCACACTGTCCACCTGGAAAGCCTGTCTGTTTTGCCTTTATATTTCCTTCTTGAGGATTTCCAGTGTTTGCATTATTTCAAGAAAGCTGGTCAATTCAATGCTGCCCTTACCATTGCCAAACAAAACTACTTCTCCACACTCATATCCTCAAATGCATCCAACCCTCACTGCCTATTCTCCACCTTTAACTCTCTCCTCAATCCTATACATCATCCTCAAACTGACACCTTTTCTATCCAGGACCTGGCTTCATATTTTAAAGACAAGACAAGATTTAAGCCATCTGAATTGATATTTCTGCCAAATGCACTACCCCCACTCCAAAAATCCCATCCTACTGTAACTCTTCCCTCACCTAATTTTCCCCTGTTAGTCTGGAGGAAGTTACCTCTCTGCTTCGCTCCTCTTCTTCTACTACCTGCCCTCTGGACCCTATACCTGCTGATCTACTAAAGACCCATTGTACCACCCTTGCCCCTGCACTGACTGAACTATTAAACCCTTTCCTCTGGTATCTTCCCATCATCATTCAAACATGCCATAGTCCTCCCCATACTGAAAAAGCCATCGCTTCCTCCTCCAATCTCTCTTCCTCCTTTTGCTTCCAAACTGCTTGAGCGCCTTGTTTACAATAGACTCACTGATTTTCTTACTGTAAATTCCCTCTTGATCCCCTTAAATCTGGCTTCCGATCTTCTTATTCCATGGAATAAGAACAGCCATCACCAAAGTTGCCAATGGCTTGCTCACTGCCAAATTTTCTTTTGCTGGATCTCTCCTCTGCCTTTGACACTGTAAATCACCCTCTTTGACTACAGACCTTGCACTCTATTGGTATTTATGACTCCTGGTTCTCCTCCTATCTAAATCCTTTGCAAATTTCTTTTAATGGCTCCTCTTCTTCTCTCATCCCCCTCCTCATTTGTGTCCCACAAGGCTCAGTTGTTGGCCTTGTCCGATTCTCCCTTTACACCTCCTCCCTTGGCAAACTCATCTCATCCTTTGGTTTGAAATAACATTTATATGCTGATGACACCCAAAGTTACCTATCCACCCCAGCCTTTACTCCCTCTGTCCTGGACAACATCTCTCAGTGCCTCGGCCATCTCTTCATGGATACTCTTCATGACAGATTCCTTAAACCAGGCCATGTAGTGTGAATGTGGGCCCAAAATTTACTGCATAAACGTTCCATACCTCATCTCTGAAAGGATCAATTGGGGGGTGCATAGAGTTGAACTTCGTTACTCCATCAAGGGCCGGATAACTTCCATGTTTCTTTGCTAAAATCTACTGCTGATTTTCACCCTTTTTAGATATTTTTTCTGAATATGAGATGAAGTGTTATTGACTTTTGCAAGGTCCAGAATTATCTTCAAAATCTTATGGACTGTAAGGGTAAGGTTCCAGCCCTTGAAGTACGTGTGTAATGAATAGCAAATCAAAGCAATGAACACATCAATGTGTATTTTTTTATTAAAAATCTATCTTTGTGCTATGATTGGTTTTTATGTTATTGTTCATTATGAAAGCTTAAGGTTTAATAGCATAGGACATGGGTGGGCAAACTTTTTGACATGTTAGCTGCAATGGCTTTTTAAATTTAATAAAGGGGTCTGTAATGTCCAACCGGCCATAAGGCCAAAAGCCTGTAATGGCCAACACATCATAGGCGTGCCAATTCTATGCTTCGGTGGCATCACTAATGATGCCTTGTTGTCTTTTGAATTTTCCTGCACTGCAAAAAATGCTCATTCATTGCAATGAGCAGAGATAATTCCTAGATTTGCCCACAGTGTCATAGCATGATCACCAGTGCATTGTCCCCAGGGCAAAGACACATTTAAGCATTATGTACACTCATTGTAGAGAATAAATGGAGGGAAGCAATTTTTCAGAAATGTGACAAAGGGCCAGAAAAGGAAGCTAAACGCCCCGAATCCAGCTCCTGGGCCTTAGTTTGCCCATTCCTGGCATAGGATATAAACATGAAATATTTACATACATATTTACTAAGAATTTACAAACACATTTATATTCTTTTGATGAAAAACTAACAATTTCTATGCAATTCATCAAAATAAAGTTTTATTTTCGTATTACCCAGAAGGTTATGCTCTAGCTTCAAATGCACTAACATTTTACTAAAACAAAAGGAGAAAGAAATATGCAAATACTTGTTAAGCCCACCATAGAAGTGCACCTCATGCAGATTCTAAACTGTTGTGCTGTGTAGCACATAACTACATCCACTAATCCAGAATGGAATTCCCAAGGAGCTGCTTCTTACAGCACACAAGTGGCAAACATTTCTGAGAACTTCTGAACAGTGTTGGGAAGAATTTTCTGAATATTTTTTGAGATCCTGAGTAGAAACATTCAGCTGTTATTTCTACCAACGGTGGATACTGTCAGGTGTCAGAGGTTTAGATTACATTATGTTTAAACATGGATTCCATAATTTCTTTGTTCTGCATTTTAAGCAATTTCTTTCTGCATTATCCAATGCATTAATTACGCAATGAGAGTACAAGGAGACTGATTGGCAGTATACAATATTACCCATGTTCTGTGAACATCAAATAATATATATTTGGCTGTAAAGATGAGCACAGTTTTGTCACATTATTAAAAACATATATGCTTTAAAGCCTTTCCCTTTTTCAAACACCCAAATGCAAATGTTGACGATTAGTCCAAATTATTTCCAATGACTGAAGACCATGACCACTAAAGACCAAGCTCTTTTATACTTCACTACAGGTAAGCACATTGGTATGGTTTTATGTTCATTTTCCCCTCAATTAACCTAAATTGCAACAGTTTCTTTCTCTTTTTAGCTCCGGTTAGTTCAGGTCTGAAAATGTAAAATGATAGTTCTGAAAAGTCTATCATATAAAAAAAAATCTGCAGTTGCAAATATTTTCCACAAAATCTTAGATGCATCACTTTTCTTTGGTGTAAAGTTTTCAATTAGCATTGTGTTTTGTTGCTGCTTTACTTGTATTCTGGTTTATTTATAAAATTTTACATCTGCCTAGTCTCTTGATTGAATTCTGGAATGCTGAAGCTAAGAGAAACAGCTTTTAAATAAAGAGAAAAAGATCCAATGCTGTGTAGAAAACTCATCTGTCTGTGGCAGCTTGTGACTAGATGAGAGAAAAAAATGTGCCCTAGAAGCTACTCATTAGGAATTCACCGGGAGCTCTCTAACTAGGCTAGCAGAAGCTGAAATTGAAGTGGTCTCTGACCTAATTTTCTTCTGCATGAAACATCTGCATGAAGGCATTCTTTGATGTATTCCACTTGGCTCTGTCTACAGTATTGTATCACATGCTTTTTTTTATACTACCGCCTGAGTTGTTATAAGACATTTCCCAGATAACAGAAGGCAAGATGTTGTTGCTCTGCTACTAATTACTTATTATGTACTCTTGAAGAAATAGGTGCTGAAAAGAAACGTCCACACTGTAAGACACTTGTCTCTGTGTATCTATATTTAAGGACACAGATCTAAACCAACCAAGAAAATATATAGTTAAAGTGGATAAACTAAGGATATATAGACATTAAATGACTGACCCAATTTTTGGATGATAGGAAAAAAATATCTAGCCTTTGAGCTTCTGAAAAATGCAGCAGACACATCTATCAAACGGATCTCAGTTAACAGAATGTCCAGAAGCCCTTTCTAAGAGCACAGCCTTCCAAACCCAAGGCTTGAATTGAATATCATTATGTTTTATATGAATAGAAAAGTGTAGAATTATGTATAAGCCAATCAGATTCAGTAAGGTATTTCTTTGCTCTACTTTATTACAAAAACATTTGTAAGGTTCCAATGACACAGATTCTTCCCCTTTAACCTTAAGCACCTCAGAATTGTTACCATAGGCATAATATGGAGTCGATTGTCAGTGACTGATCTCCTGCCAACCACCAGCACAGCACAACCTCCAGCACACAGCAATGCAGTTAAGGTTTCAGAAACCGAACATGTGAATGAAGCCTGTCATTTTTCATCAGTTGTTCAGCATGGAAATCAATGTTAAGGCTGAAAAAATGAAGAATCTTTATTGTAGCACTGCTATTGTCTAAGAAACATGTGATGCCATATTATTTTCCAGTGTAAATATGTTCTATGGATCATGACCTGTTCTTGTTTAACAGTAAATTCTTCAGGGACAACTGTAATGTCTGGTTCAGTAATACTTAAACGGAAAAAAAATGATTTTAGAGATAACTTTGGTTGAACAAGCTAACCAAAGTTATCTCTAAAATCATTTTTTTTCCGTTTAAGTATTACTGAACCAGACATTACAGTTGTCCCTGAAGAATTTACTGTGTGCATAACATACTCACAGGGAACACTTTTGGGCTTAAGTCTAATATTTACACCAATTACAAATATATAAGTAATGCAGATATTAGGGTTGTGTTGTAAAGAAAAACAGTAGGCAAAGTTTCAATTGGCCTTAACTTGTACCTTATCTTGCTTGTGCTCATGAGTCTAAAGCTGGCCATACCCCTTTAGATCTCTCAGATATCTCTGTCAGATATCCTTTAGATCTACCAACAACTATGTAGTATAGGTTCCTCTGCGATTGAACACAGGTAGACTTGATTGTTTAGAAAGTCACTCATATTACATGGTTTTGGTAAAAAGAAGATCTAAAGAAAATCTGACAGAGAAATCTAAAGGTGTATGGGGACCCTTATATGGCAAAGTTTTAACAATATGTCCATGTCTCTCAAGAAGGATAAAGGCTGCCATACACGGGTCGATGACATAGAGGAGCCTTCAAGCTCAGCGCAATGACGCCTAATATCAAAGGAGCTGGAGGCACAGCACTGCATCGTCATCCAGCTCAGCCGATGGCGCTCACAGCGGCTTTTAATCTAGCGCATAGTGATGGCTGAACTGCCTGCAAGGCGGACAGTTCGGCCGTGAACATACTTGTTCGTCCTCCTTCTAGCCGGCGAGCAGTATGGGTGTTCGACCTGCCCTGTTCGCCGAGAAGGACCTCTCTATTCTTGCTCCGGCGGGGTCACTAGCAGTGAGATCCCGCCGGAGGAAGAATCTGTTCACTAGAAGACCGGGCATGAAGCCGGTCTTCTAATGAGCAGCCGGCTCGTAAACCGGAAGGGACGTCAGTGATGTCACATCCGGCTATCGCAACCAGGAACTATGCGTTCCAGGTGCCAGATGTGACGTCACTGACGTCACTTTTGGTTTTTCCTAGAGGCGGGGAATTTGAATCGGCCAGCGAACAGGTGGACGGCGGATTTCTTTAATAGTCCGATCCGCCCGTTTGCCAACAGACCTGGCCGAAGTTCGGCTATCATTTCTAGCGCATATCTATGTGTGTATGGCCACCTTTAGCCTTTTAGCCTATTTGTTAAGAAATGCACCTAGACCTGCCAGGTGTGATATAGAAACTGCTAGTGCTTAAGGTAGATCATCATGGAAGAAATGTTTTAATTTTTCTTTGTTTTTTGGTCATGTCTAGAACTGGGGAGCAGGAAAAAATAGTAAGTAATTGTTAGCTAGATCGAAAGTGTCATACACAAAATGGCCCCGTTTATACATTTTTTAATGTATGCTCATGCTATAAACACAGATTAGGTGTACTATGTGTTCACAAATCTGTATCCTCAAGCAGCATCCTAGCTCTTATGATCGATGCTCATAATGATTTGTTGATATATTTGCACCCTTTGCATGGGATAGTGCTTTTAACCTCCTGGGCAGTACGCCCGTAGCCCACTTTTTTAACAAGTGTGCCATGGGCAATTTTTTGCCCTCTTTTGGCCCCCGTACACATCTCCGGTGTCATCATTGACACTGGGGGTGTGCTGTAAAAAGTCAACTCCACCCCCATTACATGGAGGTCAATGGTGCCCTCTGGGTATCATTATGGTGGACCTGGAAAGATCAGCGGGTTCACCAATACAAAGGAACGCTGTGGGCTTTCACCGGACAGGTGAGTATGCCCGATGTTAGCTCAGGGTGAGTTTTGTTAGTAAACAAACTCACCCCAAGTTAACTCTGGCTACATGCCCAGGTTAATACATTCTCCACAAGTATTTATTATTATTTATTATTTATCAAATCTTAATGTGCTCCAATGTTAAATAAATTTTTTGCAGTGAAAATTAACTTCCTAATCTGTACAGACTAAGTACATACATTAGAAAAACTCTGGTAAATAAATTTTTTCTTGTTTCTAAAATTTTTTTTTGAAAAGCTAAAGTCCTTCCTTCCAGCAAACTGAAATCATTGAACATGTTTATGAAAAAAAATAATGGACACAGTTGTTTGAATTTAAAGCTAACATTTAGTTTTAAACAAAACTGACAGGTATTGCTTTTCACTACTGCTCATAATGTATAACTTCAGTGACAAATGTTATTTTGAAGTGGGCAAGTCATTGCAGAAAACTGCTGACAGGTAAAACATGCTCCTAGTACATATTGTACACTGACACATTATTATATTATTTATCCTCTTGCTGCATTCAGTGGTCTCAATTAGAGATGAGTGGCTCAGAAAAATGTACCTGAATATTCTGGAATTTCAAATTGTTGTAGTTGTGTTTTACACTGATACATATGCCAGATAATTTTGATCTAAGTAGAATCTTACAAGATGGATTCTAATTGTTGGAATGACTAACATTTTTTAAAGAGTTTTTCTGAAGAGGCAATTGCATAGTCTAGTAAACCTGGCAGAAAATCTTGTAAACCTAAATATTCTGGAGGAATCAGACCCTTATTAGCTATTCTATGATTATATAGACAAACCTTATCGCATCAATAATCCTAGTGCTATACAACAATTTACTAAGTTACAGAATCCCATATTTGCTTACTATCTCTCTTAAAATATAGATGTCACGTTTTCACTTCTATTTGGGGAAAGAATCTCTAACATTATGTTCAACATATCCCTGACTATCATTTTTCAACTGTATTGTCTAAAAACATAAATATCATCTATCAATATGTCAAAGTTTTGGCCTCTATTATAAAAGGCAATGGTATGATTCCTTATACAACAACATTTAAAACCAATAATTAGGAGAGCAGTAATCCATATTGTGTAACCCTGAGCCGTGTCCTTGTTTATCGTATCCTGTTCTACCCTACAGCCTTCTCCTTTGTGTAATGTTCCCTTTTTTGTAAGTGACAACACTAAGTGTGCCTTCGCAGCTCATAATGTTGTAAATGTATAAAGCAAAGAGAATAGCTACTCAACCTTATTTTTATTTTTTATACTTGTTTAAGAAAATATTTAATGTTCTTGAAATGTATTTTTTTCTTTAATAAAAAAACTTTTTATATGAATTAGATGCTGTCACTGGTTATAAAATTGTTGCCTATATCATATGAAATGCAGACCTGTAAGTGGGGCATATTAAATATTGGGCATACTGTAATGAAGTTCTGAATACTTAATAAGAAGAAATACTAATAAGAAGAAATAATAATTTTTGTTCCCCTTATCTACATTTCCTGATTCAAGTGTTAAAAAATGTAAGGTGTAAAGTTAATTATTACTTTAAATGTTATCTGTTGATAGAATTCAGACTGATGGCTTGTACTTTTATGTATGTTTCCTTTAATGTGTAGTTCAGTAGCAAACACCATGTTGTCTTGCTAGTTGTGAAATATATTTTAATAAACTGTGTGGGGGATCAGACTCAAATGGGCAATCTCAAAGCATCAATCCACGCAAACTGTATCGTTTTTAGGGCTCCTGCCCACGTTTATTTGAGCACATAGTCCAAATAAAACTTGCCCTCGCAGGGGTGTAATGGTGATCCAAACAAAAAGTCCTGGAAAAATTCCGAGCCACCTGGCTTCGCACCCATCAACAAAAATTGTCTTTGGCTTCCAAGCGGCAACAGGCCTGGGCCTCACCCTCCCTGTGAGCCCCCGTGTTTCAGCTGCCCCCTGTAACCACAGGCCTGGGCCCCACACTCCTTGTGTGCCCCCTGTCTCTACTCTGTCAGAAGCCAACAATCTCCTACTTCTATCAGGAGCTGTGTCTCCAACATCTCTCAGGAACCCACTGACACACTGGTCTTTGCTCCTTTTGTGGAGACACACCTGGCTCCACTCACCTGAAAAATTGTGTTTAACCCTTTCAGGGGACCCTGGGGGAATAGGGAGGCCCACCCAATTCCATCCTCCCTATCCCAGAGTCCAGGAGCCTTGTAACAAAAACAAAACACTCAAATTATTGGCAAATTATTCCAGAACTCCTTCCAGGACACCACATAACGGTCCATTCACACAGTGACAGATGACCAGTCTGTCACAACTGGTATATAAGATATTATAGATAGTCCTTCAAATATTTCTGATACAGATGCGTATCAGTTCTATTGGTAGCCTTTGATGTGCTTGTTTACCTCTTTACTCAAGTATGGTGCATACTGTAATTATGTGTAATATATACTATGTGTGTATAAATATAATATAATATATATATATATATATATATATATATATATATATATATATATATATATATATATATATACACAGACAAAAATACCCCAATTTTTCTAGTTTTTGGGAAGTTTTTACACTTTAATCATTTGTTGCTTTAGTCTTTGAAAACAAAATTACCAGCATGCATGCTTGACATAGGAGAATTGTTTTTCAAGAAACAAGTTAAGTAGGTTTGGTAACTTAGGTTAAGTCTTTATTTACATTACACAATGCTTATGAACACTGTCGGACAAAGACGTTCCTCTTCACCTCACCATCTGTCATATCTATTTATCCACAAGGCAAAGAGCCTGAAATTTGGCAAGAATCACATTAACCTTAGAACGCTTCCTTTACTGCTTTGTATATTAAGCCATAATAACTGCACATATATTTGTAAAACATTTATTCCCAGGTGTAAAATGTATAGATTTTTAATACTGCTTTTGTTTAAAATGTTTCCCAAAATGGTTGCTTTCAAGATAATAATCTACTGGGGAACATTAACAAATATAATGTTTACTAGTGCAGACAACATAAAACAGTAGATTGGTACACCGGTATGTCATTCTAAAACCTGATCCAGACTAGTGATATAGACAATATTTAAAGGGAAGCCTGGATTCACTGTTGCACTGCATTTCATTAGACACATCACAAGTGGGGGCGGAAGTAGCTGCAGGTCTCCAGGAGCTATGATGCCAGCATGAGAACTGCAAGGAGAGTAGGTGAGTATGCTGTGGGGTTTTTTTGTGTAGCATTTTTTCCATTATCTGAACTGCTGACAGGTGAGTATTTTGTCTGTTTAATGTATGTGTGTTTTTTTTATTTGCGTTTAAAACCTCTTTAAGTGGTCACTGTATTTAGAATTCGCTTTGCAAAATAATACCCAATTACGTGCATGCAAGTTAAAAAATACATCCGAATTTTTACTTGCACAACAACCAAAGTAAAGAATTCCCATAGAAAGCAAAGCCTCCTGAATTGTTACTACATGTTACTACTACTACACTGTTACTACTTGCTCTCACAGGCTTCTTCAGGGGGTTAAATCTCCCCAGCTAGGTCATATTCAGTAACAAGATGTACAGTATCAATTCTTCCCAATCATATGCTTTTTGTTTTGTACTTTAAAAGCACTAAAAGTTATATCCTATAAACTTGCTATATAATTAGAGAAGGAATATGAAACCCAATTGATTACTATACAAAACATTAAAAAACAATCAGTAAAGCTGGGCATAGATGGTTAGATTTGCGGTGGATTTCGCTGACTGACAGATTGACTGCCATGCGCGCTTGCAGCGATCGATCTGCCGCAAACATGAATTACGTTTTTTTTTCAATTTGGTATTTCTTTTCTAATTTTACTATACAATTACTAATACAAATTTATATGTGCTCAAACTGCTCTCCTCCTTTCAGGCAATCTGAGAAAGAATAATAGTAATCACTTTTATCTATACATAAAAAACATAAAATTACAATTTGTCAAATGTCAGTTTTAAGGAACTGTATTAAGATTGTTATATGATATATCTAGACCAAGTTAATTAAATCCAAATAGCAATCCAAAACACACATAACTATCTTAGCTGATCCTACGTAGAATTTTATAGCTATAGAGATACATTAATGTAAGTGCATAAACATAATATGGATACAACTGATATGTAGCAGCCCCATTGTCGTTGCATTTTAGTTTACTGTTTACTGTTTTTTGAGTCATGAGACTAAATTCAAAATGACAGAATATAGTGCTTAACATATTTATACTGTAAAACTGTTCTCCATCAATAAACAAACTGAAGACAACTAGATTTTAAATCAGAAAATCTTAGGAAATATATTAATATTCCAACATTCTGGCCTGAGGTGTATTTAATATTGTTCTGTTTTATCACAGTAACCCTGTAACACTCTCACTGCTCTTGTTTTAACAAAATAATCATTAGTCTGAACCAAGCACCACACTAATTACATATGCAAATGTAAAAAAGAACAACTAATCTCTTTAACTTCAGGCCCCATTCACATATATCCATGTTATAGTGCATTTAGCAAACAGGTCTTAATGCATGACACATGATATCCAATAGGGATGGTCGAATTTTTCCAACTAGCTGACTTTGTGGGCTGATTGCAAAGCCTCTAAAAATGGTATAATCACCAAAATTGCTGGAGATGTAGAGAAGGGCTGTGGGAACATTGGAAAAAAACGTTTGCTCTAGCATGTGTAGTTTTCGTATAAATTAAGTTCAAAGCCAAATATTTTTTTTTAGTATACCCCAACCCTTCTCTACATCTCTAATTAACTTGAAATCGTTAATATGCTAAAAAAAATGTATTCGACCATCTCTAATATCCAATCACCAAGGTCACATCGCCTCATTGTGTGCCCATTTTCCATCCATTATTGTGCCTTACAAGACCTGGTAATGCGCATGGCAGTGCATAAAAATACATATAGACACTGCATGTTAAAACTGCAATAGCAGTATTAGTTTACATTAATTTTTATTTTAACTAGTCCATTGACTAGTTATTCCATAATGTGAACAAGTTAGGCAACACACCTTGAAGCCTTGTTCACACTAGCACCACAGCTAGCTATTACCACAAGATGCGGTAAAACCTATGGTAACAAGCAATGCTGGGTATCACCAAAAATGGCCTGCACTACGAATTTTTTCAGGCTCAGCGCAAGAAACTCTCATATGTTTATATGGGAGATGCAAGCACAGAGCAGTGTAAAATGCTTTTATTTACCAGAAGGCTAACACTATGTTTCCACAGCATCAAAACCCCTCCGTTTAACGTACGATGTTGATGAATTCCATTACATTCAATTATCCTGTTCTCACATGTGTTGAAGTTATTGCATTAATATCAACTACAGCCCTGAGTCGACATTCACGTAACGGAGCCCAACGCAAGTATGGGTGTGCTGACGCACCCATACACAATGCATTGAATGGGTTTCCATCCTCTGTTTTTTTGTTTGTTTATTACCATAAACGGATTGATCAACGCATCAAACAACACATACCATTGCGTTTCAACGGACTCAATACATTTTCTATGGGTGCGCCAACACAACGCATACTTGTGTTGGCTTATGTTGTGTTAATGTCAAAACAGTGCCCTGCGTTGATTTTAATGCAACACAAGCTGACTGATCACATCAACGGATGTATAGACACATCCATTTACTTTCCCGTACGTACGTCAAACACAGAGTTTTAACGCATAGTGGAGCCTAAGGCTAAGGCATGTCTTAACGCATGCCTTAAAGGATGCCTGTGGATGTCTTAACACATCATACATGCGTTAAACGGGGGAACCTTGGCGGACTGACAAGCGCTGTGGAAACATAGCCTTAGACCTAGAAGACTGAAGACATCTACTGGCAGAAAATAAGTACTAAGAGAGATTGCTGTGAATGGTCGGTACATATAAATATTCATAAACAATAGTATATCTTTTTTTACTTGACTAAGCTTAAAAAATAAACAAAACGAACCATATTTTTTTAAATATTTCAACACTGTTTCTGGCAGTGAGTATAATTCTGATGAGTAGTCGTATCAAATGGTAAATATGTATAATTGTATTATACACCAGACAATGAAGAATAGTTATAGATGAATAGTTATAAATGAATGGATGTAATTTATAAAACATCAAAGGAATCGTGGTTTCCATAGCAACCGGGCTTTCTTTCAGATGCCTTTTTTGTTCTTCTGAAACTTCTTTATCATCTGTAGTGAGAAGACACTAAGCAGATAAGATCCTCTTACCTTTTAAAGCACCAGTGAACCTAAGATGTTGTCATTTAAAACTTCCAAACTGCAGTTCTTTTAATCGCCCCAAAAATTGAATATCTGGCAATTCTGCCAGTAGCATGTCCAGCCACAACACTCTGTTGGATAATGCTCCATCTGCAGGGTTGCATTTATGGTTGGATTATGTTGCATTGACCTCCCTAGCGCACTGCCCATACCGTGCTGTTTTTAACAGCACGGTACAGGCAATCGCGGCAGTGTACACAGTACACTGCCTGCAATTCCCCCCCTCCCCCCGCCTCTCTCCACACAGCCGGCATCATTAATGATGTCAGCTGTGTGGGCTGGAAAGCCGGAGCTCCTCCATTAACATGGAGGGCTATGGCACCGCCCACCCCCCGCCCCCTTCCGCGTCACCGTGACGTGATTGGTGACGCCGTGCAGCTGCATGCTGCAGCTGGTAAGAGAATCACTGTAGCTTTCCGGGGATATGCGGCATGCACGGGAGCCCAGCTCATCCAGAGTTTGTTCTTCACACAAACTCTGGACGAGCTGGGCTCGTCACAACCGCTAGGGAGGTTAAAGCTTCCCAGCCTGAATGGAAAGAGCGGGCCAACATGTTTTTTTTAGCATATCCTCCTTGTCATTGGTGATGCCAGGGATGTGAAGGTAAAGGGAGAGTAGAGAATGAAGGTGGATTACAATGTAATTTAAAAAAATGTACCATGGCAAAATGCTCAGAGGGTTAAATATAGTTATAATGTGCTTACCTGAACCATCCAATCATATTTTCAGTCAACAGTTTAATTCCTTTATTAGAGCAACCCAACCGTGTAAAGTCTTAAGCTGGGCATACACGTACCAATTGCTGCACGATCCGATCCCCGATAGATGGTACATCGTACTGTCTATTCCCAGCTTTATAGATGATAGCCAAGCAAATATAAGACTTTAGTTTAGCAATGATTCCTTAGTTCCTGTATTAGAGGCCTAAAAAGTTATTTAAAATTTTTTTAGAATATATTAATAAACTATTTTTTTTATATTTTTTTGACAGTAATATTGGATTTTACCTCCTCACCATAACAATTTAACAAAATAAAGTCTGTACAGAAAAAATTGTACATTCCCTTTAATCCTTTTTTTCAGGATTGATATCATTTGAATGTTCTATCACCCAGAGATAATGCAGTTTTAAATTAAAAGTCATTTCTTAGGACTTTTGTTGAATATGTTGAATGAATATTCTTCATTGCATATATATATCCAAATTATATTTTATTAGTCACTAGTTGCTTTGGTTATTAATCTTTAGTCAGAGATACTATTAAATTGCATGTCATTAGCCTCCTTTTGCCATCATAAGATACAAAAAGCTACAAAAAAATTTAAAGCATGTGCATTGTTAAGCTGAGTTTGAAAAGGTTAGAATGTTTATTGAAAAGATAAGAAACAGAGAAACAAACAATAAAAAAAGCTTCTGAAATTTGAATTACTTCCTGTCTAGTAAGATGGTGCCATCAAAATGGAATGCCTTAGTAAAAGAATACCTGGAGGTTCCAACCTTTTACCAATTATCCCAAAGGTAAAAACAATCGACTGTATATATACTTTAAATATGACATTATTGGTATACTTAACAGGTGTATGACCTGAGATGTACTTTGTACATCCTAGAACGTATTCCCTTGAAATCCACCCTTGTATCCGCCAGGACCTACTTTAAGTTTGTCAACTGTCCTCTGTGTATCACAACGTCCCAGATCGTGGTGTCATCTGTAACTGCAGATGTGCCCTCTGCCTCTTCTGCTGTTCCCCTCTGCTGGTTATACTAACAAAGGCACCCGATGTGGCTCTTGTTCCCTGCTCCCTCTGCTGGGAGCTCTGATCAAGCCACACGACCTTGTATTTAAGGAATGCCTGAACAAAGTGGTCCTCAAGTCTCTGCTACCCAGGCTCTGCTACTTCCTATTGCTGTATAGTTACTGAACCCTGGACCTGACTACCATGTTTGCCGCCTGCCCTGACTTATTGCCTGCCCGACTTCTCTTCTGCCTGCTGATTGTGTACCTTATACTGGAATTTCTGCTGTCAGCTGCTGCCAGTAAGTGTAGCTAGGAACTGCAACCTGGGAGTCTCCAGCAGCCAAGGCCATCACTCATTGGGGGGGTGCTCTGGTGAATAACGGGGGGCTCCTTAGACTCAGCACCTTGGTTTACACTGTGCTGGTGGGTCAACTGCTCCCGTGGTTCAACCATGACACACAGATGTCATTAGCATGTATTTAGGCAGAAGCAGCTTTGTCTTAGTCAATGCTTTATATTAGTAAAACACCTTGATAATGTCCAACTATGCTGCTGATGTGCTTGAAATCATTGTCCCACTGCATGACCTAATGTCAGCCAAGATTTGTTAGTTTTACAGATAGCCTTACATGTGATTAAGAATACCTTGGTATATAAGGGAGTTTATGATAAATGACTACAAATTGCCCAAGTCTATATAGCCTCCC
>CM070032.1:109668534-109682617 GCA_036250615.1 Ptychadena robeensis | reverse complement strand
ACCACCACCACCATCCATTGCCATGCTGTACAGTTAGTATGAGGTAAACATGCTAATATGCTGTGTTTAACAAACATGGCTAAATATGACAAAACATCTCCACAGGCCTAAGCAAATAGCACAAATAGTTTCTTATAATTGTGTGAAATTAAGCTATGCTGCCATGTTTGCTTTAGACCTTATCTGGCTAACCCTTTTAGACATGTAATTTTCGTTTTGTCTTGTTCTAGTTGCCATGACTATTTGAAATGTATCATCCTAATGTGGTCGTGTAGAGTAGCTCTTATAATTATTTAAATTTCTTTTACCTTGGCATGAGGTTCCTGGGAACTTTGGCAACTACTTTGTTTTGTTCTCCACTTCAAAGTAATCACTTCCAACAAAAATGTTTGAAACTTTTTAAGTGATACCCTTTATTGGCTAACTGTGGTAAATAAAGAAGCATGCTTTCAGGATGTCTTAGAATATTTCTGAGACATCATAAAAGCAGAAATATGCTTGATGAAGGGATCAGAGACACCCCAAAAGATTACTTCCTACAATGCTAGTGGCAGCATCTCTCCCATAAATTGAAAGCATAAGTGAGTAAACTGAAAATACATATGTATGTTCAAATCAGCATCTGATCTGTTCAGAAACAAGGCCTCTTGATTCATACAACCCCGGGAAGTCATATACAGTATATAAAATCACCATGGATGGCCAAACTCCAGGAGTATTGGCCCATATTCGGGTATTTAATGTTATTGAATATAGTCATAAATAGTCCTAAATATCTATGCTGCTCCTATCAAAAAATTTTAAGAAGAGAAATGCTCTTCTTTAAATGTCAGATATTATTTTGATTTGTATGAACAAGTTTGTTTCAAACAAGTCTCAGCTAGGCCAGTTAACTTAGTGTGGATGTGCTCAAATTTTGTCAGTTTGAAAAGGTTTGAATCATTTTTATTTCTGGGGAAACTTGCAGAGCTTCTCAAATGTTGCCTTGAATGACCTCCCATTGTTTAGCCCTATCCTACAGCTGGAGATACCGGTTATATGATCAGACCTAAAAGAGCATAGCAGGAGCACAGTCATTATAATCTTCCTTTTATTCTGGAGCTGGATGCTTTTGGCTGCTCGGTGCCTTCATCAATCAGTATGCATTAGATGTAGATTTCTCTTTTTCTTCATCTTCATTTCATTGTTGGGAATTGCTTACACTATAATAATTTTTACACCAGCTTGTCAGAAAGAATGGTCTGTTGAATTGAGTAATGTATTATCTGCTTTATTGAATCAACCATATATTTGCAATGTATTTCTGATAAATTAAAGCCATGCAAAATAGATATAGAGCTAGATTCCACCTACATTTATCAGGCCATAACATTTTTGGCGACTGTTTCATTAATCTAGCAGGTAAAAGAATTTCATGTGCATCAATTGTGGTCAGTTGCATTATGATTGATTGCAAACTAAAGTAAATTAGTTTATGTCTAGTTGATTTCTTGCCATTTTCACTCACAAGTGCTGAACTGTCAGACAAGAAGCAAAGCCTTGTTTGCACCGTGTTGGCCCCCTTCCATATATGCCTCTATTTTGGGTACCATTACTCTTTTTTTGTTCAGCCTTCAACATCATTTATATCATGAGATGGAGGTATTATTGCTTTTGAAGCAATGGGCTTTTTTTCTATTGTTCAACAACCATAAGATTGTACCCAAAAGGCATATTTGGATAACATCAGTTCAATGATTATCAGGTCATTCCTGTGAGATTGTTTTCAGCACAAAAATCTGAGAAATTTTATTTGGGATTGGCTAATGTCTGGTTTGAAGAGTTTGTTGAGAAGTCACAACAAGTATAGAAAGCATGCACTGTATGGTCAAGGAAGTTCACAGAAACATGGCAACTATGCACTAAAATCACCAACGCAGGTGAATTGATTTATGGGCTCAAGCATTGCCATGGTCATAGTGCAAAGTGTTGCCTAGTGAAGTTGTTTATTAAGTAAGAGCTCACTGTAGACTTTTGCAAAATAGGGCAATATATAAGCAATGAGCTTGAACTTTTCCACATTTTGTCACATAACAGCCACAAACATGAATCCATTTTATTGGAATTTCACATGAAAGACCAATACAAAGTGGTGTACACGTGAGAATGAAACGAAAATCGTACATGATTCCAAACATTTTTTACAAATAAATAACTGCAAAGTGGGGTGTGCGTAATTATTCAGCCCCCTTTAGTCTGAGTACAGTCAGTTGCCCATAGACATTGCCTGAGGAGTGCTAATGACTAAATAGAGTGCACCTGTGTGTAATATAATATCAGTATAAATACAGCTGCTCTGTAATGGCCTCAGAGGTTGTCTAAGAGAATAATGGGAGCAACAACACCATGAAGTCCAAAGAACACACCAGACAGGTCAGGGATAAAGTTATTGAGAAATGTAAAGCAGGCTTAGGCTACAAAAAGATTTCCAAAGCCTTGAACATCCCACGGAGCACTGTTCAAGCAATCATTCAGAGATGGAAGGAGTATGGCACAAATGTAAACCTACCAAAGTAGGTGGACAAGGTATGCAACAATTATTACAGAGACAGGAAGTGCCCTTCTACTTTTTTAATGCTCCAGCTTAAAGTACGCTTTTCTTTTTGTAATAGCATGGGAAAAGTTTAGAACCCTTGTTATCTATCAGTGCTATCTGTGTCCTCATGTGGTAACTTACCATCACTGGATGACTGGATTGCTGTCAAGAAAGGTGAAAGAAGCAGCAATAAAACACCTTTTTAAAGCACACCGTTTCATAAAAAATGGTTTCAGAGTAGGCAAGAAGTGACCATATGCATTTAAATGTTATTTATATGATATTATTAATGTGCTGATGCCTTTTAAATATGTGATCTTTTGATCCTCTTTGGACCATAACTTTCAACCACAGATCATAGTACCGTATTGTCAGAAAACTACTGAATCATAGGGTTATTGTCTTGGATATCCAGACACAGATCATAAATGAAGTAACACACCAATAAACCTATACCACTATTAAAAATGTATTTAGGTAATCTGGCAATTATTTGGCTAGCCCTCCCAATTCTGCTCAGCCTCACTCACTACCCTTAGGATGTACTTTATCTATATATAGAGGAGATATCTCAACAGAGAGTTAATGCAAGAGATGAGAAGCAGATTACAACCACATGACTGAGAGGATTATTTGCTTGACCTAGATTCACTACCAATGTTGTGTAGATGTTAAAGAACTCCTAGAGGAAGAGATAGTCATGTAATTCACCTCTCTCTCTCTCTGCAAGTTCCTTATCTAAAATATATATATATGAAACTCATTTGATGGTTCTTTCTTTTACACATTAAATGTAATGGAAATGCCTCCTTCATTAGTTTCATTGAATATGAAAATGTATTATATTCTAAAATAAATCCAACACTGATAAATACTGACAAGCTGTCAGGTTTTGAAATAAAGACATGTTTGATTGCTAATGGCATACCATAAAATGGATGTTGGAAATACTATGTCCAATATTATAACAAGCACCTGAATATGCGTTTCTTTATTACTTGAAACCTACATAAAACCAACAAAAATTAAAGTAAGAAAAAGCAAGCACTGAAGAGGTAAAAAAATATTCTTTCTGTAGGCTGAAGCAAATGTATATTTTCTCAGTGGTTACATAAGGGGCACTTCACTTTCAATCCCACATTTTATTACATTTCTGAAGATTGTATTATCCACAGACAGACAAGTTATCAAAAAGGTTAATTAAAGAACTTTGAAGGTAAACTGAGAAAAAATATTTAACTGAGGCAAATATTGATAAAACCTGATTGGTTGTTTTGTGCAGCTACTTTTACATTAGTTCCAATTACCATAAATCTATATTTATGAAAAAATTCTCATTTTTCATTGCTTCCTTTTGCCTGTTTGCCAGGCTCCTAATATAAGCAAAAAGTAGAGGATATAATTCCCACCATCATACTTTGTTGTGATCACAAACCAAGCTAACACGTGTGGTTAAAGTAAACTGTTAGAGAGTCATTGACTTGCTTTGTTAACATCAACCATCTGCTCAGTTAAAAGTGGTAAAATGAAAAATTTTCTAAGGTGTTTAGAAATTTCAAAAATTTAGAGGCTTCATACAAGTTTTTCTTAACTTCATTCTTTATATCTCACTTACATTTCCAATCTTGTATAAATCGGCCTCTCTGCTCTTTCATTGACCTATTTATGACATCTCCAACATCTTCCAATGTATGTCTGTAATGGGCATGGGTTAAGCAGTTACCTCTCTTCGGCTCTCTCACTCTTCACCGGTGCCCAGCCACTGTTTACCTTCATTAGGTTCTTTGTGTCACAGGTCCCTCACAATAAACAAATTTCCAACAACAGGAGTGCCTTTCAGAGTATCTGGGCAACTCTATCTGTAGATTACTTTTCAGTACAGACAGTGCATGGTACAGTCTAAGAAATACAGTTGCAAATGAGGTCACTCACAGTGCCAGCCTTTGTGGAAGTTGTAATGCCCCGATGGATTAGCATTCTAGCCTCCTGTATAGTCCTTGGCTAAGAGACCCCCACTCTCTCCTGAGCAAAGGGAAAGTAGTCAGCTCACATCCCACAACAGGTCCTCTTGCCCCAGGCTTCAGTCAACATGTTCCCAATGGGCGAACACAAAAACCACAACAGCAGCTACAGTCACAACTTTTCCAGAAGTCTGCCCCCTCAAGCAACAGCGGACATTTTATTCACATTTGTCTGCGCTGGAACATTACATCACTAAGAAGGTTCCAGCACTCGCTAGAATCCTCATGATCTTTCCACAGAACTGCAAAACAACTTTTGGCACAAACAACAGGATCAGTCAAACATTTAAACACTTAAAACCAGGTCTTCCTGGCACCCTGCTACACTACTTTAAGGCTTATCCCAACTCTATGGAATGTACCTCCATCCCATTAGACTTGCTACCACTTTTAACAGATTTAACCAAGTTCTAAAACCTCCTCAGTCTCCCTTAACTATCTTTTTTTATCTACCCCAGTTACTAACTGTTCCACCTCCTATTTCTACGGTGTTCTTTGTTCCCCAAACTCTTAAAGTCCCCATACAGGGTTCGATACCCACTCGATCTGTGAATGCTCGAGCGCAGCATGGTGAAGCCACAATGACTTCACCCTGATGCACTTGAGCGATCGCCTATTGAACGGCGAGTCGATGCGCACCACGGATCCAGGTTCCCATCCAAAGTAATGACAATCGAATAAGAATTTATTAGTATGATGGTTCCCTGTTCGATAAAGCTTTCAATTGATCACTGCGAACACACACAGTGATTGATTGTTTGGAAATCTTTAGAGTCTAAGCTCAATTGGACAGGATAATGTTCTCCTCATATTAATCATGTTATAGTTTATACTTGTATGTAAACTTGTTCATCTTTCAACCCCTATATAATACACAGCACTGAATTATATGCTGGGATTTTATAAATAAAAGTTTATAATAATATTAGGTTAGTTTATGGATCAACTGCTTCAATACACCTAAATAGCACAATCAAGCCTTCTTAAAACAGAAGGTATATACACGGCCCAATCCAGCACAAATCCCAAAACTTTAGGTGGAAGCCCTCGTTTTGGGACAGTGGGCGGAGCCATGCAAATTATTCCTTTTCGCCCCATCAGCCAGATGCACATCCAGAAACCGCTGGTGTACAGTGCAAATATAGCCTTTTTGGTGCAGAGCCATTTATTCCAAACTGCATTCAGGCTACTTGGCCATCATCAGTACAGTGCATGGAAACCATGGCTCTATGGTGTGGGGCTTGGAAGCCGAACAAACAGAAGTACCCGTGAAGGTTATGGGGAGAAGGGATGAAAAGAATCAAAAAGCCCTCAACTCGAGCAGTGCATAGCACAATCAAGCCTTCTTAAAACAGAAGGTATTTACACGGCCCAATCTAGCACAAATCCCAAAACTTTAGGTGGAAGCCCTCGTTTTGGGACAGTATGCCCTGCTGCCTTTTCTAGCTGTTGTAGAACTATAATTTCTAACTCACTCTGCAACAATTCTGTCTACCTCCTCCTCCTTTTATCGTTCTGTCTTTTACTCACTCACATGCTCACTTTGGTTGGCTCTGCCAAAAAAGCTAAATCATGCATGGAACCTAAACTTGTGAACTACAAAGGCTGTTCAAAAAAACATGCCACAAAATGAACTGGTAGTTTTTTTGCAATGTTTCTTTTATAGTGATTCAAATTTGTGATAAACATTAGGTACCAGTGGGTGTTTAAAAGAGCTGTTGATGCTCATAAAAAGAGAGGTACACCACTGATAACTGAATATTGCAAAGTAAGTACTCATGATTGTAAGGGTCTCAGTTTGTAAGGGCAGGATACACCAATCTCTACTGTGGACTTCACCTTCAGCCAAGCCATCAAGCCGAGGTTATCAAAGGAGGAGTTCAGTTTCACAGTAGAAGTCATACACAGGAGATCAGTTCAATAAACAGATTAAAACAATCCTCAATGTAAGTAACTAACTGACATTATCACAGGTGCAGATCAATGCCAGGTAAAGACTGATATAAGTAAACCTGGCAAATCCTGCAACATAACCAATCACCAACAGAGCTGGACAGGGAAGTTCACGATACCCGCCGACATGCGCAACTGAGGGCAAGGTCTGGCAGCCATCGCAATGGTATACAGCATAATTGAAGAACACACTATATCAAAGATATTCTAGTTGGAATGCCTACTGGTTGATTAGCAGATACCTAGTTATCTCTTTTAACTTTCAACAATACATAGTTTGTCCCTTTATTCTGATTTTTACAATTTCAATTTCAAAATTTATCTTTAGGTTAATAGAATGATACATTACTGATATTACTAGAACAGCATTGTACATCCAGGTATGTAAAATAACATTAAAAGCTTAACATGAAAGGAAGGTAAGGTTTCCCGTGTATTGTAAGACTCAAATCAATGATAGTTAATTCAATTGGCAACTAAAACGTTTGTAATGATTGACACCTAAGATATTATTTAAATAGAGATACATAAGTGGTAATTGTATTGTATGTTGGAATATCTGGTATCCAATATAAAGGAAAGGTTAAGGCAATTCATACGGAGAGCTGGGTACATCTGAGAACACTGAGAACTGTAGCAGAGGCAGAGTGTGAAAGAAGTTGCAGGATGTCTGGAAGGAGCAACAGGTATATTACAAATATTTAACAGAAGGTGGTATATCAAACAATGCCCTATTCAACAGATTGCAAGGGAGCCAATAAGAGATCTCCATTGACCTACATTTACACTACCGAAATTTGGAATGATGCATTTTTTTTGTACCATGTAAAAATAAGGTGATATGCAAAGATATAAAAAGCAGGAGGCGCTGCTCACAAATGATTTGCCACTAGCTGAAAACACTGATGCTACTTATTTGGTCATCATCATATTAAGCCTTTTGCATAATGGTCCCTTTCACTCCTCCTGATGAAGCTGGTAAAACAAGATGTCTTTTAATGAACGTTACTCACTATGAGGGTTATTTCAGAAGGACAGCTTAAGAAGAACTGCGTAATAAATATGTAATATGAGAAAATTAATTATTGAAGCAGCAGTTACCTGGTGTACGTATGTTATTGATGGATTGCATGTTTCATGAATCAGTGAGGGATAGGTTGTAGATATTTGGATTAATATTAATAGCTGTGAATGCACTTTGACAACCTTTATGTTTGATTTATAACGCAAGGGAAGGTTTAATCACACTAGTTAAGATTTAGTCCAGTGGATCAATTTATCCAGTAATCAATTTATTCCACAAAGGGAGGAGTAAATACAATGTTTATAATATTTGCTTTGTTAAAAATACATATCATAACCCTTTGACACTAATATTAAACAAGTACTAATTAATTCCCAATTATTATTATCTAGTATGTTGTTTTAAAGGCTTATTAACACTTACCTGAGAATTTGAGAGTTAAGACATGCAAGAGAGACACTAAGTCCTAATGTTATTTTAACAAGAATATCTTTATAGCTAGTTACTGAATATAAAACACCAGCTAAACAATAATTAAGATCTTTCTTTTTTTTGATTTGCTAATTAATACATTTTCACTGATTACCGTTTCGTATGATTACACTGCAATAATATTCTTGAATCCAGCTGGTATTTTCTTGGACTGGCACTTAATTTGAATTATAGCAACTAAATTGGTTATGCAACAAAGTCTTTGTTCCAAGCTTGCCTTTTCAACGAACAAGCTGGAAATATTGTTTTGTTTCAGCACAGCTAAAACAGGATTAATTGCTCGGTCTCACAGGAACTTCATTTGCAACTAGGAAAAGTAGTATGGGAAGAGGGTCATATTGCTGTATTATTTAAAGTACCAATTTAGAGTATTGGCCTACTGAGAAGCAGCAAGGCTACAAGTGATGTCAAATCGGCATGTGTTCTTAAAAGCAGATACATAGGCAGTCCTTGAAAGCAGAAACATCTGTTGAAATCATGATCATGCTAGCTGGCTGAGGAGCTTGAAGGCTGGGAGTCTAGCCTAGGTATCATTTATCATGTATTAGGCTTGTAGAAACTCCAAAAAATATGCAGATATAAAATGTTTTGTTGGGTTAGAAAACTATTCATTGCCATCTTTTGTAATATTCTTATAAGAATCCTTATAAAAAAAACTTTCTGCACAATATCTGATTTGAATATCTATCTATATATAAATTAATAATGTTTTACGTGGAATATAATTAAAATGAAATCGTAAGGATGTTAGCATTACATAAAATATCTTATCTTAGTTGAAAAAAGCAAATTAACACCAATGTCTCTATTTGTTTTGGGGAGGGGGTTGTTGATTGAGGTTAGCTATTAATCAGGGGCAATATTCAGAGCATAATTATAACAATATGGCAGCTTGTTGTGCCCTCTGAGTCATGTACTGCCAAGGTAATGGCATGAAGACTAATAGGGGTTTTGAGAAAACATGTGATTTGTGGGATTGTGGGTGCTTTTGTCATGTATGTATGAATGTATGTATGTATGTATGAACAAGCAGCAGAGAAGAAGGTCAGTAAGAAGTTTAGGGTTCCAATAAAAATAATATATGCAATTCTATTCCTACTTACTACTATAAGTGATTAATAGGATATAAGAGTAAGATTCATACAAAATCTCAAAGCTGGAAAATATAAAGCATGTCTTTAATTTAAAATATATCCTTATAAATACCTACTATACCATGTAAATATTGTGTTATTACTTGGGTTCCACTACCTAAGTCAATATGCCATATAAGGTATATACATTTTTTTTGTTTATGTTATAATTAAGGTCCAGCCAAGTCAATTTAATACATGGAATTGATACTTAATAATTATCAGGGTAGGTGAAGCTAAGTTTGAACTTCAAGCAAAGTCCAACTTTACCTTTCTAATAAATTATGTTTGGACAAATGTTTTCTAGTTTGTTTAACCATAAAAGGCAGCTCATAATTATGCATACCCCTGGCAAATTTTTACTAAAGTTACTTTTATTTAACCAGCAAGTTATTTTTTGACGGGACATTACAAAGGTGTCTCCCAAAAGATATTACATTTGAGCAAATAGTGTCCAGCCCAAAATTATTCATAACCTTCACAAACTGTCACAGTCTCTGGGAAAATTCAAATAGTCCAAGCTGTTCTAAAGCATCCTTATTACCCTAATTAAGTGGGAACAGCTCTTTTAACCAACTCAACATGTGGAAAAACAGCAGCTCTCTGCAGTTGGTTTGTGGATAGTCGTGGCTAAGACAAAGGAGCTCAGTGAGGACCTGCAGGTGCGCATTGTGGCTGCTTTCAGTCAGGAAAGGACTAGAGGCAATATCTAAATGTTTTCAAGTTCTAGTGGCTACAGTGCAAAGTATTATTTAAAAATACAAGATGTTCCGCACTGTGGAAAATCTCAGAGGATGTGGTCGGAAGCCAACGTAACACCTGTGCTGGCCAGGAGGATAGTGATAGAGATGAAAACTAATCCAAGGATCACCACCAAGGCCATCCTGATCAATCTGGGCTCTGCTGGTGGCAATGTCTCAAGGCAGACAATCCAACGGACACTGCACACTGCTGGGTTCCAAGGATGCAGACCAAGGAGGACGCCACTTCTCCAGATAAGGCACACAAAAGCTCGCTTGGCATCTACAGAGGATTGAACATGTCAAATGGCAGACGACAACACAACAGGTAAGTATAATTTTTTAAGGAATTTAGGGCATCTTTACACCATTGTGGTAGAGCAGAAGTAACCAAAAATTTTGTCAAAATTTTTTTTTGTCTTTTTACTTAAGTTGCACTTTAAACCTATGTTGGACATACTAAGTAGTAAACCATTATCATTCTGAGCTAGGAGCACAGCACTGCTATGCAAAACAATGTGCATACATCATAACATGCTGCAAAATAGAGATAAATACAAAGAACCTGTGACTTTAATATAGCCAAAAGGACACCAATATAAAAAATGGCCTTCAGGGACAAGGACTTCATGACCTCTAATTCTGTATTTTTTCAACATATACCAAATTCAAAGTTTTATTAAATTTTGCAAGAGTAAAGGATTGTGCTACCTACCCATTCTTATGTTGCCCTACATAACTCTGTCTGTCTGCAATTGTATATGAATTTGTAAGAGTGTCCTTGATAAACGGGGGGGGGGGGGGGAACCCAGAGACAGCTGTTCAGATATCAAGTTAATATACAAAATGTTCCAGCAAAGTAGACAGGGCTGGACCTGGCAGTATTCACTCTCCATAAATTGGTCGATGTGTGCTAGTGCTAATACAGATAATATTTCTGCCCCCTGGGATGCAAAGCTATTGCTCCCAGGATGGTTGGAACATATTCGGACTATAAGACGCAGGGACACTTTCCCATTGATTTTAATGATAAAAAGCATGTCTTATAGTCTGAAAAATACAGTATATTCCCTTTACTGCCAAGCAAAGGTTTTTCACAAACTATATACAGCCCAATATACAATACCTATAAAATAAGACATTCTTTTACTACTAAACTAAAATTGTGATCTTCTAGCCACCATACCCTCCTTCTTAACCTCCCTTGCAGCACACCCCTAAGGTGCATTTTAAGTGATGTTGTACAGGCAATCAAAGCACATTACAACATTGTACTTTGCCATCTCCAGAATCTTATATTATGTTTCAATTTAGGATTATTCCTGGTTTCATGTCAAGGATTGCATGCCAAATCAATGTTTAAATCCCATTAAAGCAATTCATTTATTTTACCAGCAAAGGACTAATATGTATTACCTAAAGGCTACTGTGGAAATCTTTTCCACAAAATTACAGAAATGAAATAATTATTTTTACCACTATGACCTTGGCCCTTTTTTCTGAATACCTCAAATGAGTAATGAGTTATGCTTAAAGCGGACCTACCACCAGGAATCTATGTTTTCATGAATGGCACTAGAAGTGCCAATAATAGGGAGGAATGCAGTGAAAAAACCCAAAAACGTACCTGTAATGAGCAATTTAACAATATAATCCGGCAGCTCTTCTCACTTCCTGGTTAATTGTCGGCAGAAATCGGCAGGAAGTCACAGGAAGCTTAGATTTCTCAGTGATCTGCTTTGAAAATTCCCATAGAAGATCACTGAATGCCCCCAGTGGCCACCTGCGATATTGCACCCCCATGTGTTTCATGTGTTGGCTCCACGAACCAGGAAGTGAGGGGAGTTAAGTGGTAATCTTGGTAAATTGCTCATTACAGGAAAGTTTTTGAGTTTTTTTTACTGCATTCCTCCCTATTATTGGCACTTCTAGTGCCATTCATAAAAACATAGATTTCTGGTGGTAGGTCCACTTTAAGGTATAGTAAAACTTAAAGGCTTGTCTATTTAATTAGTTTGGAAGATGGATTTTCTTGGGGAGAGAAAATAAAAAAACTTAATGTTACAACAAGTAATTTGTTGACTGTTCATACTGTGACTTTGCGAAAAAAAAGCAACACTGGACTTTGAAAGAGTGTGCTGAGTCAACAGCTGATCAAGGTCCAGGAATCTTTCCGTTGTCATAGAAAGTGTCTGACAATAAATAGACAGCTGGCAACTTTATAAGCAATAATTCACTTGGTAAGTTATTTTATCTGATTCCATTAACAACTATAGTATCAGTTATAGCAATATATATATACAGTGGATATAAACAGTCTAAAATGTCAGGTTCCTATGTTGTACAAAAATGAGACAAAGATAAATAATTTCAGAACTTTTTCCACCTAATTTTTTATGTGACCTATAAACTGTACTGTAATTGAAAAACAAACTGAAATTGTTTAGGTGGAGGAAAGAAAATATATAAAAATAAAATAATGTGGTTAAAAAAATACTTTGTTGAAGCACCTTTTGATTTTATTACAGCATTTGCCCACTCTTCTTTGTAGAAACCCCTTAAAATCTGTCAGATTGGGAGGGCATTTCCTGTGCACAGCCCTCTTCAGATCAGCCCACAGATTTTCAATCTGATTTAGGTCCAAACTCTGGCTGGGCCATTCCAAAACTTCTTCTGGTGAAGACATACCTTTGTTGATTTGGATGTATCTTGGGGTCATTGTCATGCTAAAAGATGTTCATGTTCAGCTTTCTAGCAGAAGCCAGAAGGTTTTGTGCCAATATTGTTATAGTTATAGTATTTGGAACTGTTTATAATCTTAATTAAAGCCCCAGTTCCAGTCCCAAAGCATGATGCTGCCACCACCATGCATCACTGTGGGTATAGTGTGCTTTTGGTGATGCGCAGTATTGTTTTTGTGCCTAACATATCTTTTGGAATTATGGTCAAAAAGTTCAACCTTGGTTTCATCAGACCATAACACCTTTTCCCACATGCTTTTGGGAGACTTCAGATGTGCTTTTGCAAAATATAGCCTGGCTTTGATGTTTTTCTTCATAAGAAAAGGCTTTCATCTTGACACTCTACCTCATAGCCAGACATATGAAGAATACAGGATATTGTTGTTACATGTATCACACAGCCAGTACTTGCCAGATATTCCTGCAGTTCTTTTAATGTGTCTGTAGACCTCTTGGTAGCCTCCCTGACCAGTCTTCTTCTCGTCTTTTCATAAATTTTGGAGGGACGTCTAGTTCTTGGTAATGTCACTGTTGTGCCATACTTTGGAAATTCTCCTGACTTACATCTTTTTACATCTGATGATTTAAAAGCTCTCTGTGGTCCATGGATTTTGCTGTGAGATGCGACAAAAAAAATTTCAGGAAAGACCAATCAGAGACACTTTAAATGATGGCAGGGGTATGCTATTTAACATGATTTTGAATGTAGTTGCTTAATTATGAACAAAGCTTCATCCCTACTTAGAAGAGGGTGGTTGCATACCCATGCAACCTAAAAGATTTCAGTTTGTTTTTCAATTGAGTGGTAGAGTTTATAGGTCACATTAAAGGTGGAAAAAGTTCTGAAATTATTTACCATGTTTCATTTTTGTACAGCACAGGAACCTAAAACCAAGGGTGTTTAGACTTTTTATATCCACTGTAGTTTACCTTACCTAATAAATATCCAGGCTTACCATAAAATGACTAGGAAACATGTTTACCATAATATTAGAAAAAAAATAGCATTAAGGCTACATGCACATGTCTCTGTGTGTTTAAGCATCTGGAAAAGGCCAAGGCATTTAAGAAATAATGGGAGTCTATGAGAGCATTTGAAAATCACAAAATGTGCTATCATTTACGAAGTGTTGTTTTTTTTTTGGTTGATTTTGCCACAGACCAATCTGCAAAATAATAAAGCCAAATCCCATTCACTAAGCTTAGGCAATGTATACCCACTAAGAAATAATTAGCATAATAGGGAGAATATACTATACTTTGGTAATTTACTATATCAATCCCATTGTTTTCTACAGTCCTTTTTCTGGAAAAGGTCCCTTTTCAAGGTCTTGCATTTTGATGGCATCTTAAGCTAGCCACACATGGTTCAATTGACTGTACAATCAATGTAATTCGATCGAT
>CM070032.1:109656378-109668434 GCA_036250615.1 Ptychadena robeensis | reverse complement strand
CGATCGAATTGATGATCGATTTGATGTCAATTGAACCATGTGTGGCTAGCTTTACACTGTCATTTTAGTCATCTAGGAATGGCTGGGAAGTGGGAGGCCAAACTATAGATTTATATTCTCAATACTGATGTTTAAATGAAGTCCAAGACTATTTAAATAAACGATAATGAAACTGAGAAAATTGTTAACTGTGAAACAATTTAAGAACAAGGGTTTTATTTACAAAAAATCTATACTAAATTAAAAGTGGGAAATCTTTTACAAAAAATGCTGGGCAATGACATGCAGGACAACGTTGTTATAGAGACTCTCTAAAGCTGATACTTTGAGGCATATGCCCCTAATATTGCCGTAGTGACATTTGTGATTATTTTTTAGTTTCAAGCTGTGGGATGTCCAGATTTATTTCACCTTACTAATAGTGTGCACTAGAAAACTAGTAACTTGTCATAAAAAACGACTGCATTTTTACTATGAAGGATGCAAGTGCACTTGATCCTTTAAAATATACACCATGTGGGTTTTTAGGATTTATGATAATTAAATAAAGCTCACAACAGTGACCTCAAATGGCAGCTGCAGGATGCGCTCTCTGGAATTTCTTTTTTCTGGACTACATTGGATTGAAAAACTGGTAGGCTATGTTGCCTGTATGCATTTCCTTATTTTTAATGTATCTACACAGCCCTTTTAAGATTCAAACGCAGTACCTATAATTGTATGGCTAAAATTAACAAAGTAAACAAAAAAATAATATTTATTTATAAAAATATTAACTTACTTAATACTTTTCATTAAAAAGATACCTGGTAAGCCTGCTAAGTAGCTTCTTGTTGAGTCACATTGTTTTAAAGGTAGTGGTATCACTGTCTCCCTATTGCACTCCTGTCATATGGGAAGTTGCTGTTTGAAAGGGTAATCTGCAATTGGCCGTTTTAGCTTTTGCAATTTTCTTTAGGAAGAGATCAGCTTCAACAAAGGTTAAAAAAAAAACTCCAAAAGCAACAAAATATCTGATCAAACGAAAGCTAAAATATGACTATTATTACAAATGATACATCCTTCTGTTGTCATGTAAATATCTCTCAGTAAACATTTACCTCTAATTTAATACATTTGAAATGAACCTGTACATATGCATTTTTGATCAATGAAAATGAAAATAAAGCACAAATTATTAATAGTTTTTCAAATGTACCACAATGGTAACATTCTAAATGTATTCCAAAACTATAAAAAAAAACTAGGGTTTTGTAATGATTTATTATAGAAAAGTGACAAAATCTTGACTTTTGGCTAAAAGATGTAGATTTCCCATTTCAACCCTGTTAACTTGGGAAGTCATTTTGCTTAAATTTTTCTTAAATCATAATGATATTCCACTGAATAGAAATGAAGGTCATAGAGTATACACATTTTTGAAAGAGAGTTTTTTTCCAGTGCATACTAGTCTACAAATTGCTTAGCTAAATTGAAACCACAAGAGCCCTAGAGGATATTTTGCTTTGTATGTTGCATTTTCTGGCATCTAAATAGTATCTAGACTGTGAGGAAGACCAATTCACAAGCATTGCCTGAAGCATGTTACATATGACTGTCACTTTATCCACATATGTCCTCTCAGAAATTTACCTATTTATCTAAATATTACTATGCAGGAAAAATGTGTTCTGAGAGTCCCAATAAAAATTATTATAAAAGGATGACATTATATTTCATATATTTAAAATTCTAAATTCATTTTAGAAATTGCACACCATACTATAACTATAGCTATGTGTGTTGATTTGATTAACTTTGATTGATATTGAACAAACATTTTCAAAACCAACCATACCAGCAAGACAGACATAGTATTCAGCAATATTAATAAATCATACACCGCAACAGTTATTCCAGTTATAATAAAACCCATATAAAAATATTGACAATGTTACCGTATATATACGAATATAAGCCAAAGTTTTAAGCACCTAGCTGTACTGAAAATAAATATTTGGCTTTTATTTAAATCAGGAGATGAAAATCACAACATTTCATATGTATTTTGTGAGTTTATTGCACAGCCCCTAAACAGCCTTAAGTACAGGTTTTTTGTTAAATGTGGTATCTCAGCTTTAATTTGTATTATACTCAAGTATGAAGTAGAAGAAATTATAGATTATAGAGAAAATATATAAGGAAAAGCTTGGTTTACTCTAGTGGTAAATTGGTGGGTATTTATCTCCTCAGCCACTGGTGTATGAATAGTTCATTTATATGAAAGGTAATTTTTTTTTTAAAAAAGCACATGTAATGTTTTAATAGCGGCAAAAGCAGAAATATTTTTCCTGATGGCTCCATGTCAGCATACACATTGAAAATGCTGACATGGACCGCACCAGGAAAGGAAAATTACAGTAAGTATGATATACATTTTATGTTTTATCTACCATGAATTAAAAAGCATCAGCAACCATATACAATTTCTATAGAAATGTTGTCAATTGTACCACACATATTAATAGTTTTTCTGAAACAAAATATAATCCCAAAAACATGCTGTACATCTTAGGCTCGATTTGCACTGTTGTTTATTAACCCCCCTAGCATTCAGCCCACATGGTATGGGCGATTGCAGCAGAGTACATTGTACTCTGCTTAAATTTCCCGCCCCCCCCTAGCGATGTGTGCTGGCAAACCGATGCCCCTCCATTAACATGGAGGTCTATGGCCCAGTCCCTGGAAATGCTGTGGCTGCATAGATAATCGCAGCAGCTTTCCAGGGGTATACCAGGTCTTTCAAATCTCAGACGTACTGGGCTCATCTCAAATTGCCAGGGGGTTAACTGTGCTGATACTCACTCTCCAGGCACCCTCCTGTTGCTGTGAGCTGTAGAACATAATTTTATTGTTGATATGTGTAGATGTGTAGAAAAGCTGTCTGCAAAGTCCTGATTTTAAGGTGTTCTCATTGAAGCCAACGAGGGTGGTTGAGAGAGCAAACACATTTAAAATACGAGATAAGAAATTTAATAAAGGTCTAGAAACTGCACCAAATTAAAATGACAACATCATTGTGTTTTTAATCCCTCCCACAATGTTCAATGATTTCAGGAACTTGTTTTCCCAGCATTTACACACTCAAATGGCAAGAAAAAGGACCATGTAAATGGAGTCTGAATCTTAAGAAATAATTTTTGAGTAAAAAGGAAGACAACTTGGAGGTATACTAAATGTCTAATGGTATAATGAAAAAAGTAATGCCTTATAGTAATGGCAATGGTGTACATCCTTCAAGAAAAGGCAAATGGTAAATCTGAAGGGTTGCTTATTATTCTGCTAACATCAGTTATCAACCATAAGTGCCAAACAAAAAACATAGAAAAAAACATACATATGTCATAACACAAATTTTAAGCACTCTTTTTTGACCAATTACTATTCTAAGCATCATCTAGATTCTATTTAATTAGCCTCTAAAGGTTCTTAAGATCATGGTATATAATTAATATTATTAATGCATTTTTATGAATCAGTTAACCAATAAAGGGTATCATTTGAACATTCTCTATTCATCCATGGTTAACAATGCTATAAATACTTGAATGTGACATGATATAAAGGTATTGGGTATTTGCAATTTAATGTAGTATCAAATGTACTTCTCAGATTCAGTTTACTATTTTGTTAAAAATGTCCTCACTGTGATAGTAAAGCTTTGTACCAAATAATATCATCCAAAACTAAACTTATTGTTGTCAATTTAGAATCTTGTATTATTGGCCTGTTCTAGTCTATAGAGATTTGTAGGGAGGGCAAGCAAGAAGCATCCCACTATGACCCCTCCTTACAATACAGCAGGACTATAAAGTGGCCTATAAAGATTGCTCCATCTGGTTTACTAGTGACCAAAAAGGATCTCTCTACAGATAAAAGGTGTTCGTATATGGTATTGTGTATATTTAATCAAAGAAAGCCATTAAAATGTCATAGGGGAATAAAATTTCCTCAATGCTTGCAGTGTTTGGCTTTTTCATCCACACTGGAAAAAGAGGTTTGACAGTTTTTATTAAAATTATTACTATTATTATACTATTATTATTGTTTCCTTAATGATTACCTTAGCAATATTCATAAAAATAACATTATCAAACACAGATTTCAATTATTGTATCACATTTCCCAGTTTTTCTTTTTTTTTTTGCAGTACTCTTGAGTATACACAGTTAATCATTTCTTGAGCTGCCCCAGATAAAATGTAAATAAGCCCAGTCAATTTTTGTACTGATTTACAAGAAACCAGCAGGTAAGAAGGAATTTCAATTTCAAGATGCTAAATTCCATCAGTTCAGAAATATATGCACATCTCTTCAGTCATTATCTGTTTTTTATTTCTTTGAAAAAGATATTCTTGAATCTCATGAATGGCATGTATATTAATTAAAACGATAAAATTAGAATTGTTGACCACTGAATGTATACATAGAAATCTAAGATATACATTTTTGGAAATGAATTCTTATGAATTTACACAAATAGATAAGCCAGTCATCTCATGAATTTACAAGGCAGCATTTTTGTGTTTTTAAAAGATCTTTATTTTGTAGTTATGAGGTTTGTATGTATATGGATGACTATTCACTTAGTTACTGGCATATTTTTCTAAATGCTCATTAAATGTAAAAAATACAGATTCTACAACACTCAAATATACATACTGGTAATGCTGACATTAGCCATGAAGATATTTTGTTTCACCAAGGAAGCTACCATGACTTGTTAAAAATCCCTACTCTCCTAAAGATGCTTAAATATGGAATTGACAAGAGGACATCCCTGATTGGAATGAGGATAGATAGCCAGAGGTCAATATCTAGTTGGCTTGGGGCAAGCTAATTCATTTTAAGATGTTTCTTTGGGGTTACTTCTAGAGGTTTGCAGAATGTTCAACTAGCTGACTTTTTGAGTTAAGTTTAACTTTTGATAATGCCAATGTATTTTGAACTTAATGCAAAAACTGCATGTGCTAAAATAATATTTTTTATGTTCCTTTCCCTACATCTCCAACAATTTTAATGATACCATGTTTAGTGGATTTGCCTTTAACTCACAAAGTCAGTTGAAATGTTGTGACCATCTCTAGCTCTTTCACCCCACACAGATTTAAATTTCACAAACTCGTCAGTCTATTGGTGATGATTTCAGAGTAATGATGATTCCTTCTATTCCTTTTAAAGTTTGCCTCCTACCACTGCAGAAATGATTACCCAGGTCTCTGTGACAAAAAAATCAATAGCTATGTGGTTGAAAAAGAAAGATTTTCCAACATCATAAAAAATAAATATTTAAATCCACTCCTGAACCACTAAATTTTGGAAGGTGAGGTAATATCTACTTTTGTTATACTTTTGTTATGCTTCAGCTTCCTGCATGGTAGATTCTGCAATGGACCTCCCTGTGACTGATTGAGCCTCCAATAAGCTGTCTCCATCCACAGGTCAACAGCTGGCTTTGGGTCAAATATAACTTTCACATTACAACACCATTTGAACCCCAAGATCTCATACCTCAGTAGTGCAACCTTTCTCATGTCAGATTTTACTCTTACATGTGCCTACTCTGACCTTTGTCCCCCAACATCCTTATAAATCCCATCTTTTTTGGATTAGTCATTTACATTCCCAATTTAACACCCCTAACTGCAACCTTTAATAGTAATACATGTTTCCCTGCGCTTAAACAAGTGACATAAATTGTATAAAGAATTTTGGCAACCTAAATTTTGTTACTTGTAGTGTATACAAGATAAAGTGAAGTTGTACAGCTTTTTAATGTGTTTAAGCTTTAATCTCAATTCAATCTGCAATATCAACTTCAGCCACCAGATGTCACTTACCGCCAAAGCACAACACAACTTCCTTCTCACACATCGGGGAGAAGGGGGAAAGCTTCATGCATGTCTTTCCTCTCTGTGTAGTACGCAGATGTGCGTAGTAAGGATAATACATGTATGCATAGGTATTTTTTTGTCCATTTTGCATACCAGTATACCACTGTGCAGGGATCTCACACAAGTAGGACTTGCTTGCAATGGGGAAATAACAAACAAAAGATACAATTGAAGTTACAAGATCGCAGGTAAAGTGGGAACTTCCTAAAATCCTAAAAAAGAGTGGATTATACTAAAAATGTCATGTGTTTGGTGACCTTCAGTTAAAAGCATTTAGTTTCAAGACAGATCAGAAACACAAATGTCAAATAAATGTATTATTGGTGCAGTATGAATGCAAATGTTACTTTAATGCCAGACAAGGCAGTAAATACCCATCTCACCTTTTCAGACAGCAATTGTGAGAAAGTGTCCATGTAGCCATGTTTTAACTTATTTTGGAACTCCAATCAAATGTAATGGATGATTGTTTCCCTAGTTTCCATAGATTATTTGTTTGTTTGCCCTGATGACCTTTGCCACAAAATCAGAAAGTTATGGAAAATAAAAAGACTTTGAGTTGTCAAAAGGATGGAAATAAAGAACATTTCCGGCCAGAGGTAATTCAGCATGCTTCCAGTTTTCTATTCTCTACTATAATAAAAAGCAGGAGGTCAGGGAAAAGGCAGCAGGATGGAGTGATCTGCACTAACTAACCATCCTAACTTTCTATGCAATGCTTCGCAATGCCTGAAGTTGCAAAGTAAGGACTTTGTTGTAAATCTAATTTACTAATTGTTATTTAAAAACTTAATACTTGTCTATGGCCTGCCAAAATGTTCCCTAACCTGATGCATTTATTTTATGAAAACAAAACAACTTCCTATATCCTGCTTTGACTGATATTTTCTATAATTAATTAGAGCTGTTTGAAAAACAGTTGAAAAGGGCAATACCATGGTTATAAGCTCAGCATTTTCGTGAAGTCTTAAGTGGTTACACACAAAAGGTGTTACTAAATTGTGTGTATTCCAAGAAGAACTTGGAAAACGGTACACTGACCTGAGTTTCCCCACCAAATAAGGTTTGAACTTTTTCATAATGAGCTTATGTATGAACGTTAAGTGAAGTTTCCATTATACCAAAGACTAGGAAAAATGCCAAGTGCAGAATCTCTATTGTGCATTCCTCTGAGGTCAGAGCCAGCATGAAGGCTTGGATACCAAGAACAAGCAATACATTTAGCTTTGAAAGTATTATGCACATCTTCATATATCATTTAGTTTAATATCAGTTAACAGTAAAGAAGCTAAGTAAAAGAAAATTTACAGAGTTATGTTTGCAAGTTCTGAGCTTAATATAGTTAAAACACAGAAAACATTTTGTCTTTTATTTGAAGAGATTATTAATTAAATGAAAAAAAGTATATTAACTGGTATTAGCATCCAATTTGCATGCAGATTGCAGTTTCTGCATATTCAGAGTTTGATTGGCCCAGTTGTATTCAACATGCAGTTTGCATGCCACTCCCTCCTCCCATCTACACATAGGCAGCATTATCGATGTGGGGCGGAAAATGACACTGCCTTCTTATCATAGAGTTCAATGATCACGATTAAAAAGTGAAACTGGAAAAATAATAAGAGGTAGTCAGTGGCTTTACAATAGTTTCAAGATTATGTCAATATGATACTGCCCACAGGTGACCCCATTTGTTGAAACAAAGCCCAACTCATCACCTATCTACTTTATACAATTTTTTGTTGGAAGTTGTATATACAGGAAGACCACATTATCTAATATCTTGGGAGAAAGATCTGAGAATGTAAATTCTGTTTTCTGTTAAAAACGTTTAAAAAGGTTTAAGAAATACACAAAGCCATTGAATTCAACATATAGAATAAAATTAATTGATTAATTCATAAATGCAGTGAAAGAATGTATATTCAGAACTCTATAGCCACTATTATTGCAAAGGAACGTAGAAAAAAGCTCACCTGTCCGCCGAATTCCCTCGATGGTTCTGAGCATCTGCATACCAGCAATTGCTTCAGTGCCCACCCCGATTGAGTCAGGTGTGTTCGGGACCTCCTGGCAGCGGAAATTGCAGCGGAACATATTGTGGCACAAAAAGAAAACCTGGAGGTTAAAAAGGTGGGGGAATCCTTCCTGATCCCCTAAGGCAGTGGTATCAAACTCAAATATAAAGAGGACCAAAATCAATAGCTTGGACAAATTCACAAGCCAATGTTAATATTTATCAAGAAAAATGTCTATATGTGAGAGTTTTTTCTATCTCATTAGCAACAAATTTTTCATATGGAAACAAACTTAAGACTTACTTTAACATTGAATCTGGAAAAAAACAAATAATGCTATAATACATGTGAAACCAAATGTCAAATAGAAACACATTTGGGTATTCCTTTCCTAAATCATCTTTAAAAAAAAAAGTTCTCATGGGTCAAATATAATTACACTGCAAGACGGATTTGGCCCCCAGGCCTGACTTTGACACCTTTGCCCAAAGGCAATAGGACATTTCCTGGATGAACAAACATCCTTTTTACTATAGACTGTTCACTTGCAAGGGAAGGGCTCACTCTCTATTGTTTCTTACAATTGCTGTCTGTATTGTTATATATATAATGTATGTTATTTTATCATTTATGTTGTATGTTGCTTTGTATTATAAACCTATAGTTGTGAACTGCCTTTTATAATGCCATACATAAAATGATGTGCACAATTAATCATTAATAATATTTACTGATGGAAGGACAACCCTAAATTATTATCATCATAACACCTGTACAGGCATTATTATACCCAAATATTATAATAGCTAGGCAACATTAAAATAGAAGAAGTGAACATTCATTTATAGTAGTCTGGATGACTAGGAACTGTTCCTGGCAATCATACTACTCTTGGCCATATCTTATGTAGCCTAGTGACAAATCCAGCCTTGAATACAATCCTTTATTTTGTATATGGTAGCCCAAATTGAGCTGTTTTTCCTTTAAAGCAGTGATGACCTGGGAGGAACATCTTTCTAAAAGGCAAGCAGGAGATTTGAACAAAGAATTTGGGACAAGGTGTTCCTAAAATTCAAATTCAGTCAGCAAAATATGTAAACAATAAAAGCGTAAGTCCTTTTGGATTACTTAAAAGTGGGTTACTTGTAAATGTTATCAGTATGCAAGGTAAGAGTTTCCGTAATAGGCTTTTAGAAAAAACTGTTAGGGGACTTCTGGAGCTTTTGCTACTCATGTATAAAATCCTTAACATTAAACAGCTTTTTTACAGAGTATATAATCATATCACTAACTGTCTCTCAGGGGAGCTTACAATCTATGCCCCTACCGTAGTCATGTATATGTAACCAACACAATAATATGTCACAGTTGAAGTCATGTGTAACTAACATAGGAGATTCTTTTTTATCATATACCTAAGTCACTAACATAGTCTAAGGCAGACAGGGGCAAACTAAGGCCTGGAGGCCAAAACAGCCCCGTTTAGTCTTACAATTGGGTCCTTTGTAACTTTGGTGTCAAGACACTCTAGCTCCACTCTGCTCATTCCCTGCAATAAGTAGAGATACAGAGATGCTTAGAGGATGATTGTTTAGGTCTCCTAAAGTGCATAGTTTGCGTGCAATAGAATGTTTATGTTTACTATCAAAAGCCTCTATTTATTACTATTGTTTTATATATATTTGTTTTATTTCCTGTCTGGGCTATGTGGGCTTACACCTATGCCAGCCCTTACAGACTCTTGCTACGACCCTTGAGTCAAAAAGTTTGCCCCCCCCCCTGATCTAAGGCCATTTTTTTGGAGGAAGCCAACTAACCAGTATATGTTATAGCAGAAGTTCATGTTAAACCAGAAGTTCCAAAGGAAACAAAGGCAGAGACAGGAAGACAGAGGACTCTAGCCCTTACCATTTCACCCACATACCCAATTTAGATACAAAGTTTTTTAGACATCTTCTAAAATTTCGGATTGTATTATTTGTATATTTTCGAAAGTATTTGTTTATTATGTAGGAATCTAAAGTACAGTTTAGCTATCCAAGGTTTTATACTCAAAAAAGAGATATCAGATTAGATTGGATCCACATTTTATCAAAACTGGAGTAGCAAAGCAAGCAATGTGATCCTGTAGATAGACTGGCTGCATCTGTTCATAAATGGTCTCAGATGGGTCTTTCTTCCACGCCAGTCAATTATACTTTAAATATTATCTATAATTATTGAGCTGTGTGAGGAGTTTAAGACGTCCCTGCAGAGAAGAGAACCAAAACTAGCTTCCACCTTTGTGCAGTAAACAAAAGCAATAAACTTTTTCAGTATCAGAATCCAGACATGCTTCATTTGTAGGCTATGGTTAGAGTAAGCAGACTTAGCCTTCACTGTAAAAGGGAATGCAGCAGATGGCATTTACTTATACAGAAGGGGGAGAGAGCGCGAGAGACTCAATGGACATCGTCCTTTCAGTTACCATAACAACCAGACAAGGCACTTTACCAAGCAGGAAACAGATCCTCTTACAGGAGCCCTCAAAGCTAAGCAATTCTTGACTAGCAAGTTGTGGTGGAGAAGAAAGAGGACTGTCTTTGATACATGCTTCTTATTTGCTTTAGAAGTATCATACCTATTTTACCAGTTAGAATAATTGAAAAGAATGAAAGAAATCACAAAGAAAAATAATCAATGCAGAATAGATCTACCACGTTGTTAATGCTGGTTCTAGCAACAAAAAATTTAGTAGGTCTGATATATGAAAAGCGTATTAAGCGGAAAATGTCTTCTTGCCCTTGACAATCTAGTCTGAGCCTGGTCTGCACCTAAAATAACACTGGACTAGTTGTTTTGGGCAGAAACATATATTCCTACTACATGCATTTAATTTATCAGTACCCATGTGATTTATACAGTTACCAGATGATTGGCATCTGTTTTCTTAGGCATTAGTATTTTGAAGAAAATTATGCAGTTCTGTAATAAAGCACAGTGGAGCTCATAATATGAATTTCTACTACTGCCTTAAGATTCCTCTCCAATGTTACCATACATAACTGCAAAGATCTGATATCCTATTGCCAATTCATCTGCAATCACTTTGACAGACATCTTTTGTTTGTTATTCGGTTTTTAACAAAGTCTTTATTGGTTGGAGGTTACCAAAGGGCATACTGTTAAGAGCAAAAATTCACAAAATGTAATTACAACAAATGTGCTTTCATCAAGCAATCAGCAAACCAATGCACACCAAACGAGGACAGGTTTAAAGGAAATCTGCAATGATAGAGATGTGTAATCTGTTATTTCTAAATTTCTTAAAAACTTAATTAATTCAATGTATTCTTTGAATTAATTCAATGAGTCATTGACCTTAAATAAATATACAGTATTTAGAAATTCTGACCTCATTCGGGAATCAATTGCTGCATGCTTGTTCTGGCTGTGGGATCAGAAAGTAATGTTGGCAATGCCAGCATAATTATAGTCCTCAGTACAGATTTCCTTTTGGGCTGCTCTCAGAAATGCTTATTAAAGTGAGCAAGTTGGTAGCAGGTACATAGGTGTTCACCTACTGAAGTCAAACTGTTCCTTCGAAGGATTGTACAGTAGTCTTTATTAGTGGTGGACGAACATCAACTGTGGCTGTGCTGCGAACAGGCGAATCAAACTTCTTGCATGTTTGCAGTGATACTCCATTGACTTTAATGGAGGGTGAACTTCTCAAAACAGGTTATATTTGTAGCCAAAATGCCAGTAAAAAAAGTCAAAAGGGTGCAACCACCTGGACAGTGTCAAGCCAAATGGGGTTTGAAAAAAATTGGCCTCACACTATCCCTGTATTTGGGCCATCATCCCAACAAAAATATACAAAAGAGGAAGACTGAACTTCAAAAGGTCCTACTGGCACATTTGTCATGTGTTAGTAGGTGAGAGGGATTTTTAAAGGCATCATAATGGTTACCAAGTAACAAAAACACATGTAAAAAATATAGTCCATATTTATTCAAGTCCTTGTTCGTAAACAATCGTTCACATTAGTGAATCTATTAAGTAGAAATTGCTGTCTCAACGCGTTTCACGATTGACTCGCTTCATCAGGAGAATATAGCAAAAAA
>CM070032.1:109610142-109631523 GCA_036250615.1 Ptychadena robeensis | reverse complement strand
GTATATATATATATATATATATATATATATATATATACACAGTATATATATGTGTCTTTTTTTGTGTTTCACAATGGGATATACAATTTACACTGTAGCAGACCAATGTACATTGGTTTTATTTCTTTATGTCTTTTCAGGCTTAAAGACAAGAAACAAAGATGTTTCAGAGATTGTTTTTAAGATTGCAGAGCTTCCTGAAAATGTAAGCTTCTTAATGGAATCTTAGACAAGGTAATTATTCTTCAATGCTTTACAGTTCCTGGATGCAAATCATCAGTGTTTTATTACAACCTAAGATATGCCAAATATTTCACAAGTAAAAGTACTATTAGTTGGTGTAGCAGCTAAATTGCTAAAGCCTTATCCCCCAAGTTGTTCTTTATTTCTTAGTTTGTATTTACACTCCGGCCACTTTATTAGATACACCTTGCTAGTACCGGGTTGGACCCCTTTTGCCTTCAGAACTGCCTTCATCCTTCTTGGCATAGATTCAACAAGGTACTGAAAACATTCCTCAGAGACATTGTTTGCTGTAGATTTGCTGCAGATTTGTTGGCTGCACATCCATGATACGAATCTCCCGTTCCACCACATCCCAAAAGTGCTCTATTGGATTAAGATCTGGTGACTGTGAAGGCCATTTGAGTACAGTGAACTCATTGTCATGTTCAAGAAACCAGTCTGAGATGGTTTGAGCTTTATGACATGGTAGATTATCCTGCTGGAAATAACCTTCAGAAGATGGCTACACTGTGCCTGTGCAAATTGTAGCCTCAGTTTCCTGTTCTTAGCTGACAGGAGTGGCACTCAGTGTGGTCTTCTGCTGCTGTAGCCCATCTGCCTTAGGGTTTGACGTGTTGTGCATTCAGAGATGCTCTTTTGCATAGTGGTTATTTGAGTTACTGTTGCCTTTCTATAAGCTCGAACCACTCTGGCTATTCTCCTCTGACCTCTGGCATGAACAAGGCATTTGCGCCCACAGAACTGCCGCTTACTGGATGTTTTCCCTTTTTCGGACCATTCTCTGTAAACCCTAGAGATGGTTGTGTGTCACAATCCCAGAGGATCAGAAGTTTCTGAAATACTCAGACCAGCCCGTCTGGCACCAACAACCATGCCACATTCAAAGTTACTAAAATCACCTTTCTTCCTCATTCTGGAGCTCGGTTTGAACTGCAGCGGTTTGTCTTGACCATGCCAACATGTCTAAATGCATTGAGTTGCCACCATATGATTGGCTGATCAGTAATTTGCGTCAATGAGCAGTTGGACAGGTGTGCGTGATGTATTGTATAGTGGCCGGTGAGTGTATATGTCCCTTATTTATACCATTGTTGGTTTCTTTCTTGTAACATAGAATGGCATATATTTACTATGCACAACTATTCAAAGAGCAATTTATGAATTAAATAGCTTTTCCAGTGCCTTAATTTTTTATCTCTGCCATGTTATATTAACAATTATAATGTCGACATTTAATGCCCCTCTTTAGCCAACATGTCCTTAAAAGTTTACAGTAAACACCTGTGCCAGTAATCAATTAAAATTAAAGGTATGGATTTAAGTACTTTTTTAATTCTAAGAGTTGCATTTTCTTACAAATAATACTCCCTTCAGATTCTTTATTGACTAAATATTATAAAATTATATCAATAAAATATTGCATGTGTATTCAGTTTGTACTTTACATTTTGGTAAGTGTTTTCTTAACCTGTGTATTATCCCGGTGACGCCGGATTTATGCTGGGAAAAAGCTATGCCCCTCCATTAACATGGAGGTCTATGGTGCGGCCCACCCCCTGGCCCTTTCACGTTACCAGTGACGTAACAAGGGTGGACCCAGAAGGATCGGTGTGTATGCCAATCCTGAGAACCACCAGGGGGAATTTATAAGCATAAGTAACATTTTACAAAATTGTAAATTGTACAAAATGTACAAAAACCATAGCGGTCTGCCAGTACCATGCCGTTGTTTACAGTGCGGTAAGGGCAATCGCAGCAGAGTGCATTGTACTCTGCTCAAATTCCCTGCCCTGTCCACCTGAGCTGGGAGATTGACACCCCACCATTAACATGGAGGTCTATGGCACGGTCCCCCCCCCCGCCCCTTCGGCATCATCATGATGATGAAGGGGCGGACCTAAAAATGCTGTGGTGATATAGAGAATCACTGCAGCTTTCTGGGGATATGGAGCGGTAACTCTAGACAAACTGTGTTCATCATGACTGCTACCACCGTCTGCGGTAATGAATTTTAGGGCAATGTAAAGACAGCCATTTTCTAGCAGAGATCTCATTGAGATTTGGATTACTTACTTATTTTCTAGGTAACTAGAAATTTATTGTTCTATTTGGCTACAATGTTTGTCTAAAATTTACCAGAATGCCATGACGATCAGCTGCATTAGATAATATGAGAAAAACATATGGAAACTGACACCTATATAGCTGGCTCCAAACACTGCTAACGGTCAATCACTGAGTGAGTGAACAAATGGCTGGAATTGCTGCAACACAAGTTTCACAGCGTTCAAAATGCTAGGGAGAAGAATACTGTAGTTGATACAATTATACAAGATCACCATTGCCACTTGTTCCTTAGTCGCGGATATATCCAATCAAGGCCTTTTCACAATCATTAAATCTAATATTTTAAGCATAGAATTAGAGAAAAGAAAACATGCTACTTGTACCAGTAGCGACTGACAAAGCAGAAGTTAAGAAGGAAAGAAGCTGCCTCTGACAGCTTCCCCTCCTCCAGCCTGACCAGTAACATCTGCATGTAAGCTCATGGATCTTCCATCTGACAGCACCTCTGCCTCCCCTGCTAAGCTTTTTGCATAGATGGTCGTACAATCACACTATAAGATGCACGTATTCCCCCTCCTCCCCAACTGTTTTGGGTTGGGGGGTGCGTCCTGTAAAGCTCACTTGCAAGTCTGGGTCCTTTAGACTGAAGGAGTCTAATATTTCTAACAGGTGAAGAGTATAGAGGTTGTGATGCATTGATCTTAACCATGTTATTATTTTGTGACATTCCCAGCCATATAGATGGTATAGAAACCATCCTTACCCAATTACCAGTCTGTGCATTCCCAAAACATAATGGCCAAAAGTGTTTATGAAATATCTACTCCCATGAAAGGACTACAGTTGCAACTGTTCATGGGATATGTAGTCCCATGAACAGGCAACTTAAGTCCGTTCATGGATTTACACATGTCATGGACAGTTTTCAATAGCACTCTGCCCCTCCTCCTCCCTGTACACATGTGGGCTGGGAAACTGACCCCACACCATTAAGGTGGAGGTCTATGGTACTGCCAAGGAGGTTAATAACTCATTTAACCCCCCCCCCCCCCCCCCCCCCCCCCCGTCTCAAGGGCTCAGATGAGAATCAGAGAACTCAGATGAGAATCAGAAGATGGTGTTTAATACTCATATGTAGTGTGGTTTTCATCAATGTCTCCCTCACTGTCCTCTGCATCAAATTCCTGCATGGCAGATGGACCTCCCTGTTCTTGATTGAGCCTCCGATTAGCTGTCTCCATCCACAGGTCAGCAACTGGCTTTGGGTTAAATGTAACTCTCACAGTACAGCACCCTGAGAAGTTAAATTTTTGGGGGGGATTAGTAATTTACATTTGACATCCCTAACTGCAACCTTTCATAGTTATTAATGTTTCCCTACGGTTATCCAAGTGAGATAGCATTTAACAATAAAAACTTTCACACTAGTGTATACATGATTAAGTAAAGTTGTTTGTACAGCTATTTAATGTGTTTGTCAACCACCAAGGTGTCTCTATTGAATATTTGCCATCAATTTACAGATCACGTCACATTATATATCGTAGTATATAGGCCCTTGACCTCCTGGATGTTACGCACGTGGCGACACAGTGATGTGCATAACATGTGTAACGCAGCACATTAGATACCAGTGATGCCAGATGTGTGCTTGAAAAAAGCAACGCCTCCACAGGCGACGCTTACCCACTGCCCCTCCGGCGTCATATCTGACGTCATCTGTGCCGACATGGAAGCATCAGCGCATATGCCAGGGGAATTTGGCGGATAGGTGACGTTATTGCAGTTATATCGGGGCAAGTTTTATTAGCTGAGAAACTCACCCTGAGGTAACTTGGGCAGAACTCCTCGGAGTGACGTTTGGCCAGGTCAGTGTGTGAAAAGGGAACATTTTGGGAGATTTAAGTAGTGCTGTGGAACACATTACACATGTTCATATATGAGCCTAAACTAATATATGTGCATATACTAATATGAATACTTTGGTCTACAATGGGCTAGTCACATAAAAAAAAAGACATACAATAGCTAGTGTTAATCACAAACTAGTGCTGATATTGCATTCGCAATATATGCATGTACAAGTGCCGATTTGCTGCAGTGAAGGTTATAATCTCAAATTTACAAATTTATTAGGAAAAAAATGTGCAATATTTTGCAAATATAAATATTGCCTATGATGCTCATCATTAACAAAAACATAATCTGAACAGTTAGTGGTGAAATTTTAATGAAGTTAATACAAGATAATACAAAGGCCTGTGCCACTGATCAGTTAAAAGTCTCTGTTACAGGTCTTCATAAAAATGAAGATTAAATTTTTAACCAGATAAAGTTATTCAGGGCTCTATCCATAATTAGCTTTTACACTAAGCTTTTGTGAATCATAATAGGTAATTCATATATACAGTGGCTTGCACATTTTGTCGCATTACAGCTACAAACATGAATCTATTTTATTGGAATTCCATGTGAAAGACAAATACAAAGTGGTGTACATGTGAGAAGTGGAACAAAAATCATACATGATTCCAAAATTTTTTTACAAATAAATAACTCCAAAGTGGGGTGTGCGTAATTATTCAGCCCCCTTTGGTCTGAGTGCAGTCAGTTGCCCATAGACATTGGCTGATGAGTGCTAATGACTAAATAGAGTGCACCTGTGTTTAATCTAATGTCAGTACAAATACAGCTCTCTGTGGCGGCCTCAGAGGTTGTCTAAGAGAATATTGGGAGCAACAACACCATGAAGTCTGAAGAACACACCAGACAGGTCAGTGATAGCGTTTTTGAGAAATGTAAAGCAGGCTTAGGCTACAAAAAGATTTCCAAAGCCTTGAACATCCCACAAAGCACTGTTCAAGCGATCATTCAGAAATGGAAGGAGTATGGCACAACTGTTAACCTACCAAGACAAGGCCGTCCACCTAAACTCACAGGCCGAACAAGGAGAGCGCTGATAATAAATGCAGTCAAGAGGCTAATGGTGACTCTGGACGAGCTGCAGAGATCTACAGCTCAGGTGGGGGAATCTGTCCATAGGACAACTATTAGTCATGCACTGCACAAAGTTGGCCTTTATGGAAGAGTGGCAAGAAGAAAGCCATTGTTAACAGAAAAGCATAAGAGGTCCTGTTTGCAGTTTGACACAGCAAACATGTGGAAGAAGGTGCTCTGGTGAGATGAGACCAAATGGAATTTTTTGGCCAAAATGCAAAACGCTATGTGTGGCTGAAAACTAACACTGCACATCACTCTGAACACACCATCCCCACTGTCAAATATGGTGGTGGCAGCAATGTGCTCTGGGGGTGTTTCTCTTCAGCAGGGACAGGGGAGCTGGTCAGAGTTGATGGGAAGATGGATGGAGCCAAATACAAGGCAATCTTGGAAGAAAACCTCTTGGAGTCTGCAAAAGACTTGAGACTGGGGCAAAGGTTCACCTTCCAGCAGGACAACAACCCTAAACATAAAGCCAGGGCAACAATGGAATGGTTTAAAACAAAACATATCCATGTGTTAGAATGGCCCAGTTAAAGTCCAGATCTAAATCCAATTGAGAATCTGTGGCAAGATCTGAAAACTGCTGTTCACAAACGCTGTCCATCTAATCTGAAAGAATAATAAGAATTAGCAAGGATTTCAGTCTCTAGATGTGCAAAGCTGGTAGAGACATACCCTAAAAGACTGGCAGCTGTAATTGCAGCAAAAGGTGCTTCTACAAAGTATTGACTCGGGGGGCTGAATAATTACGCACACCCCACTTTGCAGTTATTTATTTGTAAAAAATGTTTGGAATCATATATGATTTTCCTTCCACTTCTCACATGTACACCACTTTGTATTGGTCTTTCACGTGGAATTCCAAAAGCATTGAGTTATGTTTGTGGCTGTAATGTGGCAAAATGGGGAAAAGTTCAAGGGGGCCAAATATTTTTGCAAGCCACTGTATAACAACATCCTTTACATTCCTTTTTTATGGTTTATGTTGAATAACCTCATTAAGTGCTTTAAAACTTCCCATGTGTAACTACCGCTGGCCATAAATTGATCCACACTTCATACTGATGTTTGGGTGTTTTTTTATTTCATTAACTTTATGACACTTGAAAACTTTTTAACACCAGACAGGAACACCTTGAAACAACGTGAAAACTGCATATAAATAAGTAAAGTGTCAGACATTACATCATACCTGTCAACTCTCCAGTTTCGCCCAAGAAAGTCACGTTTGTTATGTGACTTTCCGGGCTCAATTCAGATTTCAATTGTCGCTTTCTGTAAGTTTTTCCTTTTACAGCTGTAAAATGGCAAACAGTCACTCATGTACAATATCAGCAACATATAGTTTAAACAATATTGGCTATATACATCCATATATACACAGACATGTATGCACATTAAACAATACAAAATAATTCTCTACCATGTTTTCCTTCAGACCAACTGTAGAATAGACTCAAACATCAGAATTACTTTATGTCATCTTCCAGTCATGAGGTAAACTTGAGGCCTTGCTGTACACAAAGCCTTGTATGAGGTACAGATAACCCAGAACCAGATGAATGATGGAATTTGTAGTGAACTTAAAGCAGGTTTTTCTAAAGAAACAGGAAATCAACTTAGAAATAAAGATATATATAAATATATTGTAGTAGAAAGTCTGAATTTGGAACAGCTACACCAAGGTTTTTTAAACACAAAAAAGGAGACTCACAATATTACAGACAATAATCTACAAAGTTTTGAGAATGACACAAATATTTGAAATGCGAAAAGTTGCTTATGTTTTTATAATAGCAAATTGCATATACTCCAGAATGTTATGAAGAGTGTTCAGATGAATTGCATAAAACCTTCAAGGAAAGAGGTTCAATTCTTGTTAAGAAGGCTGTAGAGCGTCCAAGAAAGTCCAGCAAGCGCCAGGATCGTCTCCTAAAGAGGATTCAGCTGGGGGATCGGAGTGCCACCAGTGCAGAGGTTGCTCAGGAATGGCAGCAGGCAGGTGTGAACGCATCTGCACGCACAGTGAGGCGAAGACTTTTGAAAGATGGCCTGATGTCAAGAAGGGCAGCAAAGAAGCCACTTCTCTCCCAAAAAACTGTAGGGCTTTTTGGTGGTACTAAAGAGGTAAGGAATAGGGTGAATAGTTTGGGGATTTTTGTTTGTTTTTTGCCATTCATGGTTCTGGAGGTGTTTATTGCATGAAAACTTCAAAGAAATCTGGATTTAATAACATATGAAAAGGATACTCTCATGTACAATGACATTAAAGTTCTAGTGTTGGCTATAGCTGGAAAAGCCTCAGGATCTGGCTGCAGGTTTGAGTAGCCAGTGCTAACTCGAGCTAATTATTTTAAACAGTTAACTCAGGCTGAACATCCAGGAGGTAAAGTAAAGTTAAGGCAATTGGTTGGAATGCCTTATTTTTACGAATGATGATTTTTATGAATGAGTGGTGTTTGTAAACAAACATCCAGATTGACATTTTTGAAAGTAAGGGTCCTTATACACCTTTAGATTTCTCTGTCAGATTTCCTTTAGATCTCCTTTTGTTTTACAAAAAACATGTAATATGAGGAACTTTCTAAACCATCAAGTCTACCTGTGTTCACTACATAGTTGTTGGTAGATCTTAAGCTTAAAGCCAACTTAACAATAGTGGCCACAATGGAAGTCTGTGGTAGCCATGCATATTATTGTACCTATCATGGTTGATGATTCACTACTCTTTGCAAGTGAATAGATCTGTGGATTACCAATTCATAGGAAATACAGTAGGTGATCACCACAGTCATCAGAAGCATAAAAAAATCTGAAAGTTACTTTATGAATACGGCATTGTAAAAGTGGTGATGAGATTTGCAAAAATGTTGAGCAAAGAAGTGGAGATCTTTTAGATGATGACTACTTTTTAATAAATAATCTACTAACTGTAAGGTGGAAAAAATTCCTTTAACAAAGGCTTCTGCGTTTTTTTTTCTGCCAGCAGTGCTCTTTTTCAGTGTTCAAGCATGAGAAGCCCAGAGTACAGTCTCAACATGCCTTGGGTGCCAGGATGAATTAACTTTCATGACAACAAAGCCAATCATTATCACAAAACGAAGAGTGGGAAAGAAGACAATCAATGATGTCATACTTGGATACTCAGCCTGCCTTGTTCTACATATCTGATTGCTCTAAGTACTGGTTAGTATCAGAAAATAAAACGGTATAATTTAGAGCTGTTGTTGAGAAGGTATTTTGAAATGTCCATGCACTTCACCCTGTTTGCAAGGTTAATAATTGAAAGTCTATAAATAAGCCCAGGAACAAAGTGAAATGCATTAGCTTTTAATACATGTGGTGGGGTGCCTTTTCCACTGTGATGAATTAAGTTTACTGAATGCCTTATTCATTTAGTAGTTTGGCTTTTGTGTTCTTGTGGTCGGTAGAGCCTAGATGTTACTATGAACATTTTAATGAAAGTACAAGCAGAATCTACTTTTATATGTTCCGATTTTAAAGTTACAAAGGCCTGAGGAGGCAGGTAAACATGTCCACTAAGCTATAGCAATTGTTAGTGACAATTCAGTTGTGTAGCTTCCTGTAAAAAATATTATTGTACCTTTTTGTTTTAGGTTGTACCTGGTCCCTCCAGGCATTTTCTGTAGTGAGTAGACTTGTAGTTTTTGCTCCCACAATCAACCCCAATAAATATGTCACAAGGATTTTTTTACCAGTTAATGAGTAATACTATGAATTAAATTGGAAATGTTTTTTTTATTGTAATACAATGTGAAATAGGCAGGGTATATTGTATAAAAGTAAGAAAAGAACGAACTATATATGCATAAATAGAGTTAATTTCCTTGCAGCAATTTGTACCTTGTGATGTGTTCAAATGTCTAAAAAAATGCTTCTAACCTTTTCAAGAAGATAGTTCTTTCACCTGATTATTATAGACTGCTTACCTTCTCTTTCACTTCAAACCACAACTGTGAAATACTATACCTCATGGTTGTTAAGTGGGCATTTACATGGAGATTTTCATTCTTCCATTTGAATGTGATTTGCACTTGTATATCTGATCCTTCAAAAGATGGGTTTCCTCTACAAATATAATAGTCCTTGTGTTTATTTTACCAGATGTACTACAGAGATTGAGTTCCAAGTAATCTATTGCATTACATGTCATAATTTGTTGGCGCAGGTAATAACAATTAGACTAATTGTTTGTCCCTGTGAACATCTGGAGTCCCTTTAGGTCATAGCCTAACTTTATATTCTTAAGTTAATCCAAGCTTTTAATGGTGCTACCTTTGGAGAGCCAAAGGATTCTGGATTGGATCTTGGCTTGGCAAGCTGGAATTTACATGGTGGTGGGCATACACAGGTTGATTTTTCTGTAAAAAAATCAATAGGTTTAAGTAGATCCTTTTAAAATCCCCTTTTAAGCTGAATTGATCGACCAAAAGTGATCCAAATTTAACAAAAATCGATCCAGAAGTGATCAGACATGTAGGTAAATTTCAGTTGTCATTCAAGGATCTAATGAGTTTTCTTGGTATTTCAATGGATTACTATAGAGCATGCGTGCAGAACTTAAGGAATCGATCATCCTGAAGGTAGTAAAATTCTTAAAAAATAAAACATGTTTAATTGGTGTTACACAGAAAACAATTCACTATCTTACAAATGCAGTAGAAGATACATTTCAATGCCTTCTTTTGGACTTATAATTTTAGTGTAGTGTAGTGTAGTGTAATGTGCAGTAAAGCCTGGGACATTTAGGCATACCTGAGGGTAGCCATGATGAGCATATAGGACATTTGTTAATGCTCACAAAACAGTTTTAACCTGATCAAAATGAGTGATTATTAAAAAAACAAATATAAATACAAACGGTTTTGAAATCTATCATGCAAAAGAAGTATTAAAGAAATAATTTCATTCAAATAATACCTTTTATTAATAAAAAAAAAATTTCAACATAAGTTTTTTTTTACATAATTGTTTGTTTCAAAAAATTTTATATTCAGGATGTCTACTAGACCCTTGTACAGACATATTTTGGGAAGTTACAGGCTAAAGTCTATGGTGCGCTTTTGGTACAGAAATCGGGACCTCACAGAAACATCTACACCACTTGAGGGGTTCACATACTTTCAAGCAGCACTGTATATATATCATAACAATGAAATGTCTTATATATAATTTGAAAATCATATGTATTGGTAGGGGTGCATAATATTTTTAAAGCAATAAAAGGATTATATCTTCTGAAAGCTAATAGTCTATATAATATTTGTAGGAGAGTATTATCCTGTATGGTTTAGGTGTAAAAATGCAAAAGTCAATTATAGAAAGTGCTGTAGAATAGAATAAAGGGGAACATAAAGGGTTTGAGTTTAAGCCATGGAGGGGAAATTTAATGAATTAAAGGTAATTATGGGGCCACACCAGGTCATGAATGAAATGTTTCCTATCCCTTACCAGGTCTAAAATAGCTAAACAGCACATGGTCCCCAAGATGGCTACTATTATTTTCTTCTAAATTGCGGTATGAAAATAATTAAGAATAGTTAAGGAGATTCTCTCTTATAAGCTTTCCTTCTAGGTGATTTTTGACTTCCATGTAGTTAAATAATTAGTAAGATCTTTTGTGAACTATAGTCTATGTTTTAAAGGTAAATTCTTCAAAAGAATAAATATTATTCTATTATAGACTCTGTTCCGTAACTTCTAAACTTTAGGGTGTATCCACCAAGTTCAACCAATAGTGCATATTGCATTTTTCGGACTATAAGACGCACCCGACCATATGACGCACCCAAAGTTTTGAAGAGAAAAAACAGCTTTTCAGATATCAAGTGAATATGCAGAATGTTCCAGCAAAGTAGGCAGGACTGGACCATGCAGTATTCACTCTATAGTCTTCCAACTAAAAGGTCAGTGCCAGGAGGGAGATCTTTGCTGCAGCAGAGTGTGCAGGGCTGAAACCTTAGGATGTGTCTACTAGCAGAACCTATTCTCTAAACACAATGACCAACTTATGAAGTGACACATTTTAACAATCTGGCACTGAAAAACTTAAGGTAGCCATACACGGGTCAATTTCGCACACGATTCCTGGCCAAACGATCACCGGGCGCGTGCACGCTGATCGATCGGCTAAGAATTGAGTGCAGCCCACCTTGCCCGATCGACCCCGCCCGATTGACATGGCCCCCAAATCGGATCGGCCAGAGAACCAACCTGTTGTTCTTTTCTGAGAGATTCAGCACACATCAAGGGGAGTTGCCATTTGTGAAGCGATTGATCGGGCACAGAATTGTCCAGGAATTGGTGGCCTAAGGTGGTAGGCACAGACTTGATTGGGCGATCGATCGACGCCTGTGGCTTCACCGGAATCGATCGGAGCGTCAATCGATCGTTCAGGAATCGACACGTGTATGGCTAGCTTTACCCATAAGCAGCTATTTACATATGGGAGGAGATATGAGTCTTTGTCACAAAATGTATTTATTGCAATGCAGAATGTTAATGTAAATACACAACTCATGCTATCTAATTGTAAAATGTGTCTCTCCATAAGGGGGTCAGTGTTTTTGAGAATGGGAACTGCTAGTTCTAATGCAGATCAGATCTCTTTTTGGCAGTGGCTTTTTGGCTTAACTGGATGGAATGGAACAGATATCTGCCTCCTGGGATATATAGCTATTGCTCCCAGGATGGTTGGGACAAAAATATATATATATATATATTCGGACTATAAGTTGACTTGTAGTGGAAAAATATGGTACATTACAAACCCAACCCCCTCACAGTACATAGATTGATATGGAAAGAGATATGGATAAGGAAAGAGATGAGGCTTTTTTCAATTAAGTAAATTTCTAGAGCTTTTAAGAAGAAACTTTTGTGTATTGCACATGGCTGTATCAAATGCTACAGTTGTGCTCATAGATTTACATATGCTGGCAGAATTTATGATTCTTAATCATTTTTCAAAGGATATGAATGATTCTTTAAAAACATTTTCACTCATGGTGAGTAGTTGGCTGAAACCATTCATGTCAAACAACTGTGTTTACTCTTTTTAATTTATAATCACAAAGCAAATTATGATGCAGAATGTGGTCTGGCATTATCTTGTTGAAAAATGCAGGGTCTTCCCTGAAAGAGATGACATCTGGATGGGAGCATATGCTGTTCTAGAACCTGAATATATCTTTCTGCATTGATGGTGCCTTTCCAGACATGCAAGCTGCCCATGCCACATGCACTCATGCAACCCCATACTATCAGAGATGCAGGCTTCTGAACTGAGCGTTGATAACAACTTGGGTTGTCCTTGTCCTCTTTGGTTCAGATGACATGGCGTCCCAGATTTCCAAAAAGAACTTCAAATCAGGACTCGTCTGACCACCCAACAGTCTTCCATTTTGCCACACTCCATTTTAAATGATCCCTGGCCCAGTGAAAACGCCTGAGCTTGTGGATCTTGCTTAGAAATGGCTTCTTCTTTGCGATGTAGAGATTCAGCTGGCAAACGCTGATTGTGTTCACTGACAATGGTTTCTGGAAGTATTCCTGAGCCCATTCTGTGATTTCCTTTACAGTAGCATTCCTGTTTGTGGTGCAGTGTCGTTTAAGGTCCCGGAGATCACCGGCATCCAGTATGGTTTTCTGGCCTTTTACGGCACAGAGATTGTTCCAGATTCTCTGAATCTTCAGATGATGTAATGCACAGTTGATGATGATAGATGCAAAGTCTTTGCAATTTTTCGCTGGGTAACACCTTTCTGATATTGCTCCACTATCTTTCTGCCCAACATTGTGGGAATTGGTGATCCTCTACCGATCTTGGCTTCTGAGAGACACTGCCACTCTGAGAAGCTCTTTTTATACCCAATCATGTTTCCAATTGACCGAATTAGTGTTAATTGGTCTTCCAGCTCTTCGTTATACTCAAATTTACTTTTTCCAGCCTCTTATTGCTACTTGTCCCAACTTTTTGGGGATTTGTTGACACCGTGAAATTTTGAATCAACATATTTTTCCTTTGAAATTATACATTTACTCGGATTAAACGTTTGACGTCATCTACGTTCTATTACAAATAAAATATTGACATTTTCCATCTTCACATCATTGCATTCAGTTTTTATTCACAATTTGTTAAGTGTCCCAACTTTTTTGGAATCCGGTTTGTAGTTGTGGATGAGGTTCTTTGTCTTTTGAGACTGCAAAACTGCCCATTCTTCCTGGCAAAAAGCCTCCAATTCCTAAAAATTCTTGGGCTGTCTTGCATGAACTGCACGTTTGAGGTCACCGTCGAGTTGTTCAAGTATACTGAGGTTAGAAGACTGGGATGGCCATTCCAGAACTTTCATTTCATTTAGCCAATGACAAGTCGTGCAATGGTTCCTCCAGTATTTTTTGATAATTTACTAGATTCCTGTTGCCATCAATTCTGACCAAATTTCCTGTACCCAAAACATCAGGAATCTAGCACCATGTTTCACAGTAAGAATGGTGAACCTTTCATCATGGTTGTAGCCAAAACGTTGGGTTTCCGAGTATGCTGGAGTCTAGCTACTGAACTGTTGTCTGACAAAGGCATGTAGCTGAATTATGATTGGGAAGTAGAGATGGTGGAATTTCTGACTAGCTGACTTTGTGAGCTGATTGCACAGACCCTGAACATGGTATCATCACCAAAATTGCTGGAGATGTAGAGAAGGGTTGTGGAGACATTGGAAAATAACATTTTTTTTAGCACATGTCGTTTTTGCATAAATGAAGTTCTAAATCAAAAACGAAATGACAAAATTTTGAGTTGACTTTGAACTTAATTTATGAAAAAACTATTTGTGTTAGAGCCATACTTTTTTGTAGTATACCCTGGACCCTCCTCTACATCTCCAGCAAGTTTGGTGTTGATACCATGCTCAGGGGCTTTGCAATTAACTTGAAATGGTCAAATTTTTGAATAAAAAGGCCATCTTTAATTGTGCTTTAAAAGTGCTATGAAGTTAAATGTCTGTTCAGAGATAGTAGATAGTGAAATACAGATTTCCAAAATACAAGATAGTTCCTGTTTGAAAGGAAGAACCAAAGGTATGCATAGAAAAGCTCTAATGTTGCCATTCAGTTTTGGATCACAAATTCACCCCTTTATCAACTTTTTTTTTAATGTCAATTAACCGCCCTAGCGGTCAGGACGGCAGCATCTCGTCCAGCGCTGCTACTGCTACTATAGCACTGGACGAGATGCTGCAGTCCAGTACACATCGGGGCACCAAGACAGCGCATACTCACAGTTCTGCGCTGTCCCGGTGTCCCCGATGTGACATGCTGCCAGCATGCCTCCTTCTCTCCTCTCCCCCCCCCCCCTCCGAGTGACGTGATGATGTCACATCGGGGAGGCGGCGGGAGATTTGAAAAGTACAGTGCATGAAATCAGTTTTCTTTGTAGAAAACTGATTTCAAAGTGCATCTATGTACTAAATCTCGCCCAAATAAAAAGTCACTGGTGCCCCAGATGTGCCCATATGCAGTAACCCTCTCTAACCTGGTGTGATTTTACCACATCCATCACACCAGGTTAGAGAGGGTTAACTGCAAATCGGCACATGTGGGGCACCAGAGACTTTATTTGGGCGAGATTTAGTACATACCAGCAAAGCTTTGTGCCTGATTTTTGTGTTTTCTCATTAAATTTATTATTAAAAAAAAAAATTTTATTTGACATAATTGAGTGTTTCAAACATTATTATGTTCAGGATGTCTACTAGACCCTTGTACGGACATATTTTGGAAAGTTACAGGCCTACAACATAAAGAAAAATGTACCATTGAAGTCTATGGTGCACTTTTGGTACAAAAATCTGGACCTCAGCAGTGCGCTAGGGAGGTTAATATAATGTTTGTCCTTCAATTAATAACTGTTATTTTAGTTACAGGTGGGCAGGCAAAGTCAGCTCCCTGAATCCTAAATGTCTTGGATACATTGTCTTGTCATATTTTCTAACATAACCAATGAACCTGCAACCGGGTCATGAGAGCCCAGGGCATCCATAGTTTATAGCACGAATCTGACCGCTTGTTCTTCTATATTCTGCTTTACTCACCACAAAATTACTGGGTTGAGTGTTTACAGAGCTAATTCAGACTGTAAAATTGTTCTCTTTTTCATTAGATAAGGCATTTGATAAATGCATCAAATGAAAATCTGCTGAAAACTAGGACATTTAAGAACAAACATTGATCAAGAATGTCAAATCTTTATTGCAGTAATATTTATCTCTCTCCCTACCAACCAGTATCTACTAAAACTTGTCCCCAATGTTAACTATAATAACATCGCAATGCTGCATGTAACTGTTAACAGAAGAGGTTGCTCTTATTGGCAGGTTATTGCTAATAAGCAATCTTGGCTCAATATCAAAATTATAGGTGAATGTATTGATATCAGGGAAATAAAGATTTTGTTACCTGTTAGGTGTCCTTCAAACAACATATGGCAACTATAAGGCTGGATTGGCAAAATTAGTATGACCTGTTTACATTGCCACAGCTTGGTGAATAAAGTGAAACGAATCTAAATTCAATCATCATGTCATGTGTAGCCATAATTCATCATTTTCTCGTAATTTTTCCTTGCACATCCAAAGTATCGGCCAGGGATCAATTACCCTAGGAGGTATGCATCGGTTCCCTATACCATCAATGTGCGACCGTTCTGCAATTCTTGTGTAGCCACACTGCAATTGATCGCACAATGATTGCAGAGGGAATTGAGCTATGTATTTTTTTATGTTTTTCAACTTTAAAGCCTGCCATACACGCACCGAGCTGCGGCCGTTTTTGCTGCCGACCAATGGGTGTGCCATCGGTCGGCGGCCAAATCGGCCGCCGATCGGGGGTGCCCACATGGGACAACAGATACCTGTCGCCCCACAGCTTGGCCGGCCAGAGAACGTACGTGTCCGATATTCTCTGGCCACTGCCGGCCGATGCCGTTAACTTCAATGAAGACATAACGTCATCCCGCTGCTTTCCAGAGCTGATCGGACCTGCTCTGTCTGCCCCCACTCGGTAGGTGTGTGGGGGCCTTAAAGGAAACGTTAAAGTATGTTAAAGTCTCATGTTCTTATTCACAGCTAAACACTAGTATACATACACCAGATTTCCTTTAGATCTCCCTTTGTTTTAAAAAACCCATGTAATATGAGGGACTTTCTAAACAATCAAGTCTACCTGTACCCCCCCCCCCCCCCCCCCCCCCCCCCCCCCCCCCCCCATACACCTTTAGATCACTCCATACAATATCCTTTAGATCTACCAACAACTATGTAGTGCCGGGTCCTTCCTGATAGAATATATAGTGATTGGAAGGTTTTGAAAGGTCCTCATATTACATGGATTTGGTAGAACAAAAGTTGATACAAAATATGCAAATCTTTTATAATCCCTCAGAGCACAATAAAACCCATAATCTTCAAATGGAAAGAACATATAACCACAACAAACCTGCAGAGAGAAGGTGGACCACCAAAACTCACATGGCAGGCAATGAGGGTATTATTTGGAGAGGCAGCACAGACACAAAAGGTAAGCCTAATCAACATAGGTTAGAACTAACATAGTCATCATCACTATTCATGAAAACAGTAGGCAAGTAGCCAAGTGAGTGACATGACTCATATGAATGTTATAATGCTGTTCTGGATCTGCGATATCCCGAAAGCTTGCTTCTCTAATGACTTCAGTTAGTCAATAAACTGTATCACTTGAACTCAAACTTGCTGTATTTATCGATGGCTAACACGGTACAACACTCTACTATTGCTAATGCTGTTCTTGAACATTCAGCATGATTTAAGATTTGAAGGACATCTCACATAGGTTAGAACTAACAGATACATTATTACTTTTTGTGAGAACAGTAGACACATATATGTCCCAAAGTTGTGGCAGGACTCAGCATGGACATCTTAAGTTATCATAAGTTAGAACTAGCCAAGTTTCATCTCTAGGAAGAGTGTCTTACATGCCTGATGGACCCTGATCCAGAAAATGAAGGTTGCTTTCAATGTTAGTTGTTTGTGGAACGTTTTGAGATCCTAGATTTAGTTTGATTGGAGAGTTCTCCATAACTTGCTAAAAACATTGATCTATAGAGCCAATATCATTAAACAAGACAATTAAGCCCTGGCTCAGAAAGGTACATGATCCACAATCTCAAACAATCCATTTTCATTTCGGGCTTTGAGACAACAAAACTTGGAAAATGCCAAGGGGGTTAATACATTTGTATGGCTGTGTAGATGTCATAAGTAAGTGGCAGGGCTCAAATGAATGATATGATGCTGTTCTTACATCTTAAGCATGAATTTTGATTTGAAAAACATCTAACATAGGGTAGAATAAGCATCATTAACATTTGTTAGAACAGTAGGCACATAGATGTCTTAAGTGAGTGTCAGGGCTCAAGTGAATAATGTGATGTCGTTCTTGCATGTTCAGAATGCATTTTGATTTAAAAGATATCTAACATAGGTTAGAACTAGTACAGACATTAACACCATTAGTGCAAATAGTAAACACATATACAGTGCATCTGTAAAGTATTCACAGCGCATCACTTTTTCCACATTTTGTTCTGTTCTAGCTTTATTCCAAAATGGATTAAAATCATGTTTTTCTCAGAATTTAACACACACCACCACATAATGACATTGTAAAAAAAGTTTACTTGAGATTTTGGTAAGTTTATAAAAAAAAAATTGAGAATGTACACAAGTATTCATAGCCTTTACCATGAAGCATATAATTGAGCTCAGGTGCATCCAGTTTCCCTTGATCATCCTTGAGATGTTTCTGCAGCTTAATTGGAGTCTGCCTATGATAAATTCAGTTGACTGGACATGATTTGCAAATGCACAGACCTGTCTATATAAAGTCCCACAATTGACAGTAGACCTCCAAGACAGGATCGTCTCTAGGTACAAATCTGGGGAAGATTACAAAAACTTTTCTCCTGTTTTGAAGGTCCCAATAAGCACAGCGACCTCCATCATATGTAATTGGAAGAACTTCAAAACCTCCAGGACTCTTCCTAGAGATGGCCTGACATTTAAACTGAGTGATTAAGGCTTAAGCCCCCCATACACGTTCCGATTATTCTCCCGACCGATTTTTCGTCCAAATCCTGTCACCCGATTTTCACCTAAAATGTTATGGTCGGTCGGTCGGCTGGCACGAAAAATCGGAATTCGAATTATCATCGATCCATCAGCCCGACCCTATTTATTAACAGCAGAACGACCAAAAATTTACGGACAGGTCCGAAGCGGTCCCGACCAATTTTTGAGAAATCTGGATCGGTCGGGTACATAATTCCGTATCCGATTAATCTCCCGATCGATTAATCTCCCGACCACATTGGTCGGTCAGGCAAAATTTGTACGAAAAATCGGAACGTATATGGGGGGCTTAAGGGCTTGTTTCCATTATACGTCAGGACCCCTCCGCTAAGCATATACGCTTAGCAGGGGTCCTGACGTATCCCACAGACATTGCCTGCTCGGCAGATGGTCTGTTTACACATCCGCCGGCGTAGAGGCTCAACGTACTCGACTACGTTCAGCCTTACATCGTCAGATCGGCTCAGCGCAATGAAGACAGATCCTCCACCGAGCAGGTAAGTCTATCTGCTACGTTAGGGGTCCCAACCCGTTAGGGGTCCCAACGTAATGGAAACAGCCTTAAGCTTCACTATGCATTAAGTATGTGCTGCTGTTTACGAATCCAATAAACGCAACCCATGCGTTAAGGATGTGTTAGGGATCTGTTGGTGATCCGTCAAGGATATGTTAAGCAATGTATCTGTGTTTGTTTTTTTACCCTAAACGTATTGATCAACGCATCGAACAACGCATACCATTGCGTTTAAACTGACTCAATTAAACTTGGGTGTGTCAACGCACCATACTAGCATTGGCTTACGGTGAGTTTAGCCCCCCATACACCTTTAGATTCCTCCATACAATTTCCTTTGAGACCTACCAACAACTATGCAGTAAAGTGACCTCCCTAATAGAATACATAGTGATTGGAAGGTGTAGAAAGGTCCTCATATTACATGGTTTTGGTAGAAAAAAAAATGTAATTTAAAAAATTTTAATTCAACGCAAGCTGACAGATCACACCAGCGGATGTGTAGACACATCCATTGACTTTCAATGGATGCATCAACGTCTCTGCGTTTGACGTACTTTAATGCATAGTGAAGCCTACGCCTAAGGGAGAAGGGTCTTAGAGAGGTGGCCAAGAACCCGATGGTCACTCTGTCAGAGCCGTAAAGGTCCTCTGTGGAGAGAGAAGAACCTTCAAGATGGACGATCACTGCAGAAATCCACCAATCAGGCTTGTATAGTAGAGATGTCAGATGGAAGCCACTCCTTAGTACAAGACACATGGCCTGCCTTGAGTTTGCTAAAGGACAGCTGAAGTCTAGTCAAAGATTAACCTTTATGGTGTGAATGCCAGAGACATAGTCAGGATAAAGAGAAAGATGACTGCATCTTGGATGAAAACTTGTTCCAGAGCGCTATTAAACTCTACCTGTTGCGATGGTTCATCTTTCAAGAGAACAACAACCCTATGCACACAGAAAAGATATCAAAGTAGTGGCTTTAGGACAACTCTGTCAATGTCCTTGAATGGCCAAGCCAAAGCCCAGACTTAAATACCATTGAACTGAAGAGATCTTAAAATGTCTAAAATGTGCACTAACGCTTCCCATCCAACCTGATGGAGTTAGAGAGGTGCTACAAAGAGAAATGGGTGACACTGGCCAAGGATAAATGTGCTAAGCTTGTATCATCATAATCAAAAAAGCTTGAGGTTGTAATTGCTGCCAAAGGTGCAGCAACAAAGTATTGAGAAAAGGCATGTACATGTGATTTTTAATTTTTATTGTTTTTGATAATATCCCAGTTATCCATAAGTGCATATGTTCCTACCACTTTTTTTTTTTTTTTTATTGGAAAATTTTTATAAAAATACACCATTTGTTTTACTAAAAAGTCCAAGCATGAGGTAAATGCCAGTTATTTCACCTGGTGGGTTTCTTCTGTATAGCCCATAAAGTATGGAACTCTGAGAGCTGGAACCTATGCTCCTCCATGCTTATTCATATTTATGAGCATGTCCTCCATGGAAACTGGAAATGGTCATGTTTACCAGTAGAGGAACTTGGATTGTTTATTTGTATCTATAACTGATATTAGTATTGTTATTATACACTAGATATTACATGGCATTATTGCTTCAAGCTCACTTTTTAATTGAAGATGGAGTCCAGGAGTGTGAGATCCTTTTTTTAATTGCTCTATCTAGTTAAAATGTGGGGGTTCAGTCAGAAAAGTTGAAACCTCAAGTTGTCATCAGATGAGGAATAGGAGGCAATCTTCCCATGGGAACATCTGTCCTATTGATAATAGTCAAGAGAAGATATTCTTCTCAAGTCCTTTTAATCACATACTAAAATGTATATAGCAGCAACATATTACGCAGCTGTACAATAAATATACAACACAATATAATACACACAGGTACAGGTTATGACACAGGAGAAATAGATGACCCTGCCCAATCAGGTTTCCAATCTAATCAATAATAATAATAATTGATCAGATATTGACTTTGGGGGTTCAATCTGTCAGATACATAAATCAGACAAATCCTAAACTGAGTTGTCATCAGAAGACAAATTATAGGGTAATTGTCCGGTGTGAATGGCTAATTCCCAACTTTCTTAGGCTATGACTCCACTAAGTTTTCAATAAAACCGGGTTTTTTGATAAGCTTTCTTAACACAAGGTCTGGATCAAAATTTTTTTTTACAGCATCCATTCATTTAAAAAATGCATCAAATGCAAATTAAATTAGCTAGGGGCACGTTTCCAATGCTCCCCCAATGCATTGCATCTTTAAAAACTAAACAGCATTGTAAAATGTGCCAGTGTAAATGGTCCCATAGACCAGTGATTCCCAAACGGGGGGGGGGGGGGG
>CM070032.1:109572098-109610100 GCA_036250615.1 Ptychadena robeensis | reverse complement strand
CCAGGGGTGGGGGTGGGCGCTGGCCCTCATTTTGAACCTGTGTTAGAATGGGGTGGGGGGCTGGATAATGTTCCTAAATATAAAAGGGGGGCCCTGCAAGAAAAATTTGGGAACCACTGCCATAGACTGGGGTGCATTTCAGACAGGTCCTAAACACAAAGATGTATTCAAGAGAGAATATTCGTCTTAATTATTTTTGTGAGACTTAAAATAAAAACTAAGAAATGTTAATGACTGCCTACTCTTTCCAAAAGAGGTTTGGCTTCAGATACACATTAATGACCCACCAAAAAGGTGTATCCATGTCCCAGTCATCCATAAGTGCATGTGTTCCTATAACTTTTTTTTTTTACATTTTTCAAGTTTTTTCTTCATTGGCACATTTTTCATAAAAAGACGCCATTTTGTTTTACTAAAAAGTCCAAGCATGAGGTAAATACCAGTTTTGAGAGTTCTCCTGGTAGGTTCCTTCTGTATAGCCCATAAATTATGGAACTCTGAGAGCTGGAACCTATGCTCCTCCATGCTTATTCATATTTATGAAAATGTCCTCCATGAAAACTAGAGATTGTGATGTTTATTAGTAGAGGAACTTCTCAAACCTCTTCTACCAATGTCCTTTGAGCTCTGGTGACAAAGGCTTTGCTTTAGAACCTTGCAGCTCTGAACATCTTCCCTCATTACACTTTCACCTCATCTCACAGCTTGTGTTTTCTTTCCTTCATCAATATGATCCTAGCACTAGATCCTTTGAAGGAAAAAAAAAACAAGTTGCAGTAATGAAGATACTTGAAGCTCCTATTTCAGAGCACAAGCTTGGATTGTGTGGAAGAGGTTGCTATCTGCTGTAGGTCATATTACAGCAGCACATGAAGCCCCACCCCATGTCTCTTCAGCACAGTCCATTACATCTCAAAGCGGTTTTTTTCTTTCCCTCATGGTGCAGATGACTCTTAGCATTCAAAGCACCTCATAGAAAAGGAGAAAGAAAAAGTTTTTCTCCCTTCCCCCTAAAGCTTAGTCCTTTCATGTCAGCTAAAGGAGGCAGTGGTCTGCTTGAATATGTGTAGCTGACGTTCCTCAGAGAGGAGACATGTCTACGTGCTCCTTGCTGTTAGATAGACTTTGTGCACCCCCTGGTGCTCTAGCGTTTTGTGTGGTAGAGATTGTCTTCTCTCGCTCTCCCTCTCCCTTCTGGTTGCTCATTATTCAGAAAGAGGCAGAGACACACACACACTGAGTGAGAGAGACGGATCTTTCAGGTCATCTGCAGCTGCAGAGCAGCAGCAGCCAGTGAAGGAGAGGGAGAGAGAGAAGAAGAAGAAGGGGAAAAATAAAGCAGGGAAGATGGCAATTCTCCATTGCTGAACCTGGCAGCATGAGAGTCAAGGAACAAGTTCAAGCAGTGAGCCACCATCTCTCCACATAGACACAACGCCACATTCTGAAGGAGCAGGACAACAGAGGCTGGTGCAGCCACGTCCAGAGAGCTCTGTAAGTTCTTCTATTGAAGTCCTCACCCTTATTGCTATTGTTTCCTTGTTGTCTACCAGAAGACTAGTAGATGCGATGGGGTCTGCAGACTGGGCTAGGTGAAGGGTGGGAAGCTTCTCTGGCGTGATGTCTAGAGAAGAAAGGTGGTGGTGGTGGTGCTTTGGTGGAGGTTGATATGGCAGGAGGAGGTGGAGAAGAACGGCAAATTAATGGATTCATTAATTGACCTCCTCTGCTTTATCCAAACACCCCCATGTGGTGGAGATTAAAAGAAAGACCTTGGTGATGAAGGGAAGAGGGGAGAGCTGAAGACTCCTGGGGCTATGTTTGCATGCACTTCCATGTCTGGAGTACAAACAGTGACAGACACAGAGGGGGGTAGGAAACATTAGTGACTGCTCGGTGGCTGCATGACCAAAGCAATAGGGTGACCTCTTCTATTAGCTGGCTTGCTTTGGATGTCCCCCCACCCCCTCTCCTTGCCTATTAAGAGGTCTTCTGGCACCCCTCCTTCCTAAGCTGAGTTGACATGGAAGGTTGATTCTGAGTTGGATTCCCTTGTCTAGGAGGGAGGGAATTGGGCTGTTGTGCAGCTCTAGGCTGATATTTCTGGAGGGTCAGCATGGCTGAGAAGAAAAGAAACCATTGCACAATTCTTCATCTCATCTACTTTTTATCCAAGAAACCAGTTCATGTTGATATGATTAACCTCACATGAAGCTTAGATCACTTTAGGACCATGTAGGTTTGGTTTCTGTCCATGATCTTCCATCTATGCTCTTTTTGACAAGCCTTGTCTGGTTTAGTTTCTATTCAGACCTCATAGCACAAAGCTGCTCCACCATACTCATAATTTAGCTCCTGGTCACCCTGATGTTTGCTTTTCGAAGCCAACCTGACATTCTAGATCTTTGGTAAAATCACTAGGTGCTGTTTTTGAGAAGAACCTTCAACACTGGAGCTCCATTGTTGTATTTTATTTCCATGTTATTGAGACAAGCTGATGACATGTTTTGAGAGGAAGTGACTATGCAGGTTACTGCAGAAAGCCATGATGTATGCCAGATAACTCATGTCATGCTTTAGCTCCACCAGAAGATGGAGAATAGAGGGCTTCAAAGTAGACAAAGCTGACATGGAGATTTTCAGCAATAACATTGCTCTTGGTCATTGTATTGGTTTTCCATTTGGAAATCATGCTCAACTGGCTCAGTAATTCCTAACTTTTGCATTTGTATCTCTACAAAAACTAGTTACACACCTGGTTATTTTAATTTGGTGTTTTTTAATTGGTTGGAATATTTCATACTAATTTAAGGTATCCAATGTGTAATCCAGATAATGCTTACCTGAATGTTGTTTGGGTCCAACAGGTCATCATCAAGTGTTTTGCTAAATTCTATAAACTTTCAGAAAATTTGTAATTTACATTTCTATGAGAACCAGAAACCTAATACCTTTTAACAAAACCAGGTAAGTCTCAGGTTTATAACTGAAGTCTGTTCACTGTTATTTTAGATGCAAATATAAGGTACCTGCAACAACCTTGATTTGTGATATGATTACATAAGCCAATATTCACTTCATGGTTGTGCAGGCAATTTGATGGAATTTTATGGACTATTTGTGCTTTTTATACCATTTGCGGACTTCAGTGGAGATTTGTTTGCATCACTACTTTGATGTCTACCCATCTACATCTGGCATTATGGTAATCCCATTTTACATAAAATAACAATACCATAGTGGGAAAACTGTGGAAGGTGAAAGTTGGAACCGCTGGTTTGAAGCGAAAAACCAAAACAAAATAAATATGAATCAGTATATGGTACTGCCCATCAGCAACAACCTGGAATTGGGAACCCAGTTTTGAGCTTTCAAACTGGAAATTCTAGAGTTTATGACACTTGTAAGGTGATATATATTTATTTTTTGTATAAAGGGTGGTTGTATAAGTATTTATGGCTAACTTTTAATTCAAGGTCTTTCACTTCAGACCAAATTTCAGCACATTACCTTCAAAACAGCAGCAGCTTCTAACCATTACCAGTTATTGATTACCCCATATCTGTAAAGGAATCTATAGGAAAAATCGATGACACCAATGAGGGAAGCAAATGTTGAAAGAACTGTACCAAACCATAGACAGTTTGTTGTCCAGTAAACCATCACCTGTGTATCCAAATATGTATGCTCCTATAACATTTTAACCAACCCAAAATTTAAGTGATAAGAACACTTCCACTAAGGGGTTTAAAAAATACCTTATGTAAAATTATATTCTCCAGATATGAGTTGCTTTACTACTCAAAAATGCAAAAATCAGGTTAGTAGCACCTTGCCATATCCCTGAATAGAGTAAGAGTAAACAAATGGGTGAACAACCTGAGTGAGGTGGCCAACCTCTGGGACTTTTAAGGCAATAATTACGGTCAAAATTTAGGTTAACATGAGTATGTATTGTTACAAAATATAACATCATATACATGATACCATGGGATGCCGCTCCCAGTCTGCTAATAGCTAAAAGTAATATGCTCCCTGAAGGATAGAAACACGTTATACTGGCCTGCAGAGTATGAGGTTGATTCTCTTGAGTTGGTTCCGAAGTGTTAATAAGTGTTCACGAGAGCTTTATTAAGGTGTTATTAAGGTGCCTAAATGAGTCAAATCCTAAAACAAGGTAGAGCAAATCAATTCTTTAGTCCATATAGTTGATGATCAATTCTTTTCACCAGACCATTAGTGATTGGGTCATCTAAACAGGGCTGTGGAGTCGGTCGATAAATTCCCCGACTCCGACTCCTCAGTTTCAGATTCTTCCGACTCCGACTCCTCGACTCCGACTCCTCTGTATGTAATATGCTAATGTATTGTATCCATCCATTGAAGGAAAGGAATGCATCATACACTAACCACAGAACTACTGGCCAGGAAACCAACACTGTACTGTAATGGCCAATTAAAGCAGAGAAAGGGAGTTAGGCAGAAGATGCTGCTGCTTTTTCCTTAAGCTAGGCACCACGCTGTGATTGGACGGGGATCAATTGAACGGAAATCTATGTGCACCACATGGGCACATCGATTCCTGTTCAATGGGGACCCGTTATCCCCAGCTTGCAGTGGGTGATTTACAACATGCCACAAGCTGGGGAGAAGCAGCCTGTCTCACATAGTTTCCAAGTGAGGAGTGCTGTCTCTGGTCCCCTTCACACTGACAAACGACGGCTGTGGAGGAGGCAAGAGCCGCAGCTGTTTTAATACTTTCCATGAAGACTCATATTCAAAGTACGGGGTCTTTTCAACATGTTGGAACCCCGTTCATCAAGTTCTTTGATTTTCTTTTTTTGGCTCTATGATCTCGCCCGAAGGAAGCAACACGGGAGGTTTGTAAACAGATTAGAGTACAATCAATCACCGTGCGATTGTACACAAATTGTTACAGATCTACCGTTTGTCCAAGCTTTAGTGTTCTGTCTTCTGCTGTAAGATAGGGCAAGTGGAAGGCTCCAAGAAAGGCAGGGAGAAGAGGACTCAAACATGATTCATGATTTCCCTGAATCCCAGAGTCATAGTAAAGTGGAAGCAACAATCTAAGTATTTGTCGCCTCTCAGCTGATGCACGGTTTTCCAAATGCTTTACGGTCATCCTGAACTATTGGCAATCCATTCTTCACTTAAGTCTGCCATACACACCCCGATGGTGTGCAGGCAAGACCATTCCCGATATTGCACCGAGATTCAAGCTATCGCATGTTATGAAAGGCATTAAAGCATTATACAGCGTCTTAGTCCGGCAACAACATTTACTCATTATCAGGGAGAGTTAAGGCTTGACATAACACGCACAGAGCGGAGGAAGATTTTGCTGCCGATCAATGGGCGTTAGTTTATGCCACGGGGAGCCACAGGGTGACAGATCGCTGAAGCCCACAGCGGCCGGCCAGAGAACGGACATGTTCCTGATAATTCTTGCGATGCTTTTGTATCAATGAAGATCGGCGTCTGATGTCAGCTTTGGAGGCAGCGTGATGACGTATTACACTCTGCACTTTAAGCTCATCTGAGCTGGTCTGTCGGCCCCCACTCGGTACGTGTGTGGAGGCCTTTAGTTAATTAGTTAATTCCCATTTAAATTTAGTAGGAGTCGGAGTCAGAGTCGGTCCATTTTTTGTCGACTCCGACTCCAGGGACCCAAAAATGTCTCAGACTCCGACTCCTCGACTCCGACTCCACAGCCCTGCATCTAAACCCAATCACATATCCATTTTATTAACAATCTTTTTTTAAAAAAAATCTCTTTTTATCAACAATCTTAATTAGTTTAACCCACATGATATCTGTATCTACATGTTGACAATAATATAAAGTTTATTACTGTTGTGTCACTGCTTATGACCCCCAAGACTTTATGAGAAAAGCAATTGCATTTGTGTGTTGTTGTAGACCTGATTGGTGGATCTAACCATGTGCTTGCCGTTTCTGTGCTTATAAAAACCCAAAAGACAGTCCATATATGACAGTTCAAGAAAGGGTCCCCAAAGAAAACTTTAACTACATGTGTTCTGGTAGTAGTGGCTAAAAGCATCTTTGAGCCACAGTCATCATCAATATACAAAGGTTACAGGGTGGAGAACTAATGTTGGAGGCTTTATCCTACCCAAAGCTGTACAAAGGCTCGAGGTTCAAGGACCTGCTCTAGAACCTATTAAGTTAGGTTTCTGGGCAAAAGGGATCTCCATACCATGTGTGGCTTAAGAGAATCTTTAGAAATTTTGTAGATGGTAATGTTTTTATTGGAATGTTCTTTCACAATAGTCAAATGGTTTTGACCAAACAATTGCCTGGATATTGTATTTGCTGTCATGCTTTATCATTTGCTTTATGTGATTGTATGTAAAACTTGAATGTCTTGAATAAAGTTTATGAACGGGTCATGCTATGAAGCTTGTTTACAACAGTCTTCCTCCACACAAGATTATCTTCCTTGACCATTATCACCTAACTGTTGTAATTTATTATATATAGATTATCCATTGGGCATATGTTTGCTCAGTGTAAAACATAAATCTAGCGGAAGACTTTGAAAAAGCTACTCAAAAGATGAACATTCAGATGGAAAATAATATGTTAATATTAGTAGGGGTTTAGTAGGTCACTAGATAGTTAGGGTGTTTAGAGTTGTTGGCAAATTGGTTATTTTTTTAAAACATTATTATAACAGTATTTTTATTATGATCTTGATAAGCATTGGCATTATGTTGTGTGGTCATATAAACCTTTTTTTGTGCATCCTTCTATGTTCTTGGGAGATCTTCACCCTTCAATTTCAAATTTACTGCATATAAAAATATTTATTTTAGCTCATGCTTGGAAAAACAACACAATGAGCTAAAAGAGTACAGAAACACTCCATATTATCAAAGCTTAAGTTATTGAGATTTGTCTAGTTACTGATTACCCAGTCTAGGATTAGAAAGCCTGCAGCACTACCTACTTATAAAACTTCTGGAGGTATTTTCTTTTTTATCATTGCAACAGAATGAGCTGTGCATTGTTAATGGAGTTCTAAGTGTTTGGAAACTGATCTAATAAAACTTTGGAAGTCCTTCAGTCATCCAATATAATCACTTCAACTGAAATATCTCCAATAAAAACCCAAGATCTGTACTTGCATCTTTTAGGCTGGGGTTTTCCAGTTCTGAATAATTGTCACCTTCTGGAGATGTTTTGGGCATGAAAGACTATTATTTATCATATCTTCACACATTCATTTTTAGTAGCATAACATTATTAGTTGTTTTACTAAAGACTAGTGTCATGAAGAGATGCCTTATGAAGTTCTCAGAAAAACTTCTCAAAGGAATAATTACACCTTCCTTTGAAAAGAAGAGCATAATGGGGTTGAACCTCAAGTTTGCTTTTATTTTAGGTTTTAATCTTGTATTTTGAATTGTGACATTGAGTTCTGGTAGCTTGAGTGTTTTGTAGGAAGGATACATTCATAGATTAACAAAATTAGGCTTACAAAATTTGACCTAATTTAAGCACTTTGCATGACCTTGTAATCTACACCTTTAGCTTTCTGCAGTTAGATGAGGCAGGGAGAAGAAACCATGTTGTGCAGAAGCTTCAGGCTTCTAGTGCTTGCATTTAAAATGGCTTCTTGTGAGGAGTTCTTTCTCCTGTCTCAGGAACATGAGCTAGAAATATTCATCTGAACTGTGTCTGCTCTGAGAAGAAAGGACTCAGCCTGGGGGATGGTTATTAGAGAAGAAAACTGGATGATCTGCTTTTCTGCCAAGTGTTCAGAATGCAGAAGTCATCTGCACCTTGGAAAAAAAACAAGCTGTGCTGAAGAGACTTTGGGTGGGGCCTCATGCTGCTGTAGCTGGATCTACAGCAGATAGAAATCTCTTCCACACAGTCTGGTGTTTCAAGCAAAAAAGCTTTAGACATCTTGATTATTCTAGTTTGGGTTTAAAACATCTCTCCCTTAAAGGTAAAATGTAATGTCCTCCAATATTTTAGACTAAAATCATGTTTAGTCCAGGGCATTCTCCTTTGACATAATGTGTTTCATCTTCATGTATGTGTTTTCTCTCAGGTTTTCAATTTGTACCCCTGGAATATTTAATGTGACATATGTAACATATTGATGCTTAATCCTGCAAATTCTGACCAGGAAGAAAAGCCATTGAGTGTAAAGATGACTAAAATATTCTCCAATAGCATTGAGGTTAAAGTATTTTCAACTCTTGGATCTCAACTCTTAGTTTGGGGTTCGGTTTCCTCACGTGTTTAAAGGATCCTCTTGTTCCCTTCCAGAATATAATAATAATAATAATAATGTAATTGCACCTCACCATCCAGGAACCTACTGGAAGGGAACATGAAAAAAATGTCAATTTATTTTATTAACCTAAATCATTGTTGAACAATGCTTTTCCAAAAAAAACAGTATTGAAGTTCAAAGGAAAACACAGGCCACCTTCAGCAAAAAGCGATGGCATTCCTAAATGATGGAGAAACCTTAGCTGACTTTTGGTTTAGGCAAGTGATTTAATAAAATTCCATGGCTTTAATCAACTATGGTCCAATGTCATGGCTGAAATGTATGTAAATTTGTTGTTTCTTCAATTCGGTAATTCTTATGAAAAGCTAAAGCATTAAGAATGTCATGGTTGACCTTCAAATGGAAAATTGTCTTATGTTACAATTGGAAGTATAGCTATCTTTTATATTCAAAAAGGTTCATGTTTCCTCCACAGCAAGACATGACAGTTAATGTAAGTTTAAATCTAATGCTTTAAGCTTGAATGCTTTAAGGTTCAAGGTCCTTTAAGGTTGAAACCATTGAAGCCCACTGGTCTTACTCAGGAGGCCATTTAAGTATTTTTGTTAAGTGTTCGAAAGAAATGGCATCTTCAGGAGAATTGGCTGCAAAATGCAGTATATTACGGACTGATGTCTCAGTGTTACCACTGAGCTTTGAAGCTTTGAAAGTTGGAGAAGCTTACCATTTAATGTAAAGTAGGTATGGGATGGATAAGGTGAAGGAGAGTAATATAGTTATGCTAAAAAATCATAGATGCTCTCTGGAAGGCTCCATTAGAAGCTACATCCACTTTCAAGGAAAGTTTAGGAATAGCAAAAGCTGGTGTCTATGGCCAGGAAAACAGAAAGTTCCGATCTACCTGGAAATTACATTACAATGAAATATGTAGTTACCTTTTATATTCTGGAAAATGAGTCTTTCTTCATATCCACCTTCATTAGGGTAGTTTAAAGTATAACTATACTTTATATACAGGAACCAACAAAACCACGGTGCTGCCATAACCAGCTTTTTCAGCTTAATTCAGTTAATGGCAAACAAAAACTGCCCTTACTTGCTTTCTACTAGACACCCTATTGGATAAGATGTTTGCTTGCAAAGTAGATTGCTTCTTCAGAGCCAATGGGGGATTGTCTGCAAATTAGATAATATGATGGCCTGCTGGCTCAGTGGAGAACATTTCACAGCATTCCAGTACATTACCAGTTAATGTGAAGTATATACTAGAAAAGATGGGTATAGAATGGAAATGGTTAACTTGGGTAGCTTCTGTCTGGGGAAAAAACAAAAAACTACATGTGTTTTCATTTTGGAGGTTTAAGTACTCTGTCTGTGAGATTCTTAGAGAAGTAATCATTCAGAAGCTAGCCTACACTGCAGTTGATGATGAAGTAGGTAATTTAAATTGACGTACAGATGAGCATTAAGTCATATTATGACATTTGTCCCTAAAGTACACCTTGCACTTTAGAGGCATAGTCATCTAGTTATTCAGTGTTCCAACCCTTAGTTTCCCTTAAATCCAGATCATAGATGCAGAGAAAAAAAGATTAAGAAACAAAAAACCCATGGAAAGTGTAAGGTTATACTTGTGCTACTTATCCAACTTGATTCTATAGGTCTTGGGAAAGTATTACATTGGGCCTATACCATTATCACGTCATACATTCCCATCCTAGAGAATTATGAACAAAACAAAGCATAAATTCCCCTCCGATGGGTCTTTAAATGGAATGTTTCTCAAGCTGGTAAGATTGATGCGATGCTAGCACAGAAGCTAATACAAAGACATCTAATGTCATAAATATTTACATAAATACAGTACAACATGTTTCGCCAAAGCGGCTTCTTCAGGCTGTACACATTGTTGTTGCATCAATGATTAAAGGATTATTGGCTTGTCCAGGGCTATCATGCAGGGCATGTCCAGTCAAGTGCTCCCCTATAGTTGGACCAATTATTCAATGGAGGATCTGTATATAGTGCCTGGTTTAGAGGACAATCACTTGGTGTTCCTCAATGTCACAAGTCCTATAAACACTTTCATAGGCAAAGCCTCAACTAGTATTAAGAGGGCCACTCTGTATAGTGTGCCAAAAAACATCTAAATGGACAAATTTCCAGATTAGCCAGATGCAGTTTGTGGTAGAGAGAGCATCTTGCCGGCCAATAACGGTTCATAGGTTCAATAGGTCTTGGGAGAGAGTGTCCTCACTTTTTTTCTGGAGAATGGAAATGATTAGAGCTGGACTTTGCTATTGAAACTTGTAATAGCTGAGGAAGTGAGAAGATGTCCACCTACATGGGTATCTTCTCACTTCCTCGGCTATGCATATCAGGGAAAGTTGAGGAAATTAACTTTTGTCCTGCCAGTTATTATTTTAGTATGGCAAAGATATGAGGGCACACTAAATATGTTGCCCTTAACTGAACTGCAAAGCCTGCTCTAAGCAAATCAATGTTAATGTGTTCTTTCTTGGTTTCTCTTGGAGATAATGCACCATAAGTTAATTAGACAAGGTGGGACCTGTTGACATTATGTAATGCAGTTGTACCAAATTGTGGAACTGATGGTCAACGTTCTATATACTGGATAGCTTTTCTATAATGTATGGTGGTTCTAAATAACTTCTTGAAGGAGATGTTTTGTTTCATTTCTGGTTGCACAATGAAACCCTCAGAGAAGCCTTTTAAAATGCTGGCTGTAGTCTTTGTGTTGAAGGGTGTGTCTGTTGGCAGGGTTTGCTGATGCAGACAGACCGGCTAGAGATTAACAAAGGTTATTTAGACTTTGGAATCCGGCAAACAGTCAGGCTGTGTCCTCTCTTTGCAGAGCAGAAGGACAACTCCTAAGAGAACAGATGGAATTTGGAGATGACCTATTTTTCAGCTCTAGTTTAATTTGTTGCTGTTTATCTTGGTTTTTTTAAATCTCTGATGGACCTTTGTTGGGTTTTTACATTGCACATGTTCACCCATGTTCTGATTACTGCAGTCTACATAATTGAAACCAAGTTCTACAAATGGTTAACTACATTTTGTCTTAAGCCAAAAAAGTGTTAAGCTTCCATCGTTATCCTTGCAGAATTTCATTTACAGACACTAGACCTTTCTTCAAGAGCAGTGTGTTTTGTTCAGATAAGACTGGAATGGTCAGGAGCCATGTTGTGTTTAGGCTACAGACTTCAGTCTGCATTTACTGAGTTAAAATGGCTGCTTCTAAAGCTCTGAGGACTTAACATCACTGCAGCTTCTGTGAAGCCGTGTCTATAGTCTCTGTGCTGGAAAAATTCAGCAGAGCAGTTCCTTTATCTGAGAAGAAAGCTATACGCTTGGGGGATGGGTAGAGGAAAAACTGAGTGATCTTCTGTTCTGAGAACTGCTTAGAATGCAGAAGTCCATCTACACCTTGGAAAATAAATGTTCTGAGTTATAATGGACAGTGCTGAAGAGACATTGGGTGGAGATGCATTTGCTGAGTAATTTGATCAACATCAGACAGAAAGATCTCATCCACAACCCTGTTTATACCGTGAAATAAGAGCCTGACATATCTTCATTTCTTCTTGTTAAAATTATCCTGGGCAAAGGCTGACATTGATGAGAAAGAAAAGGCTGTGACTAAACTGAAAGTATACAAGAGAATGTCTTCAGGCTTTTTTCTTCAAGATGTATTTAGGTTTTGTCCAACAGTAGGGAATCTAGATTGCATCCCTTATTTCCAAACAGAGGTCCAAATAGCTAAAATAAACCACTGGCTTTTTGTTATTGTATCTGTTTGTGTACCTTAGAGTAGAAAGAAGGACATTGTGTCAGCCACCTAGTTTCAAATGTGTAGAAATATGGTACTGTAGACCAAAATGCTAAAAGCACATAATTAAACTTTTTGCTATGTTCTTTTATATTCATTAAAAAACCACCTTTGCCAAACCCATTTTTTGGGGTTATTTTTTAAGTAAACCAGTATTCACCAGACTCATCAACTGGACATTTTTGCTGGGACATCCTAAAATCCTGAGGATACAAATGGACATATTTTTGTGGATCTAGGTCTGTAGCACTCTATACATTTAACAGTTGGCACAGAACTGTTATAGATTACATGTAGACATTTTTTTTTACCATTTCCATATTACATGGTGAGTGATGACTCACCATGTAATGTTAAAAAGGCATGTGTACAGTCTGATGTCATGTCAAGTTTAACTAGCATCAACAGTGTCTAGCCAATGAAGAACAAGGTATAGGAGATATAGGAGCTCCTATATTTTCACCTCAAAGATTTTAAATAAGACAAATCTAGTGCAAATGTAGGTATGTGTTTTCTGGGGGTGGTGTACATTGGTTTGGGCAGACACATGGCTCTGCATTCAACACTGTTGCCATGTTCTTCTTCAGACCATGCACTCAATTTTTGTGTCCCCACTTACTCTGCAGTTACCTCTAAGTTGTCTGACTGCTCTTTCCAAAGTTTTTTTCAAAGACAATACCTACTCTCCCATTTTCCTCCCTGTTGACATTTGTCAAGGCTCAGTACTGGGACCTTTTTATATAGACCTCATCATTCGTAAAAATGAATATCCTTCGACCTGCAATACCAATTTTTTGCAGACAACAACCAAATTTATTAACTTGGGCCTTGATTGTCCTGCATAGTATCTCTTGTTGCTTCTAGTCATGGGTGGCTAATTTTTTTAATACAATTTGGGTAAACTGAACTCTTCCTCTTTCCATTAAAAGACCCAAAAGTTAAAAACTGTCCTCACTTTTGGATAGTTGTGAAGCAAAGCAAATTATGCTTATGTCATATCAGCCAGATGCTCATCCAGAACAGTGCAAATATAGCCTCATAGTACAGAGACATTTATTTCAGACTGTATACAGTTATTTTAGCCTTGCTGTTAACTAAGTAATTTACTCCACCCCATAAACACACTCTTTGTATCATATTCAACTTACCACTTTCCTTTACTCTCCACATATAAACTTTGCTAGATTCTGCCACTTGCATCTGCAAAACATTTTCAAGATATTCTTGTTCCTAGCTTCAGAAACCTTAAGGCTATTTTTACGTAGGAGCTTTGGAAAGTAACCAGGTGGTCCTGTCTGTGAGTGCCTGCACACTGTTTTTTTTTTAGATAACGCCCCCTTGACAGGTTTATTGGAGACGAAAGTTGCTCTGGAAGTGCTTCATGGTTGGGCTTAATTGGCGTTTACTGGGCAGTTAAAAACTGCCTGTGTAAATGAAGCCTTTAAGTCCTGATGCATGCTCTCATTACCTCTCGCCTTATCTGGTCTTTTAGAAACTATTTTCGCAACTCTTCAGGGTATCGTGAATGCTGTTGCTAGAGCTATATATTCCTTTCCTATATATAACCTCTCCTCTCTGCAAATCTCTACACTGGCTTCTGATTGAGCAGAGTAATATAAAGAATTGAATTCTGATGACTTTTTGTCTAAAATTTTCAGCATCATAATATTTTTACATGCACGCTTGCTCCCACTTTAAACACATTCAAACAATCTCCACATTTTTACCCTTTCTTTCTTGCTTACCCATCTTCCATCCTAAAACTTCACTAGGTAGGCATATATCTAAACTTAAATTTCTGAAAGGGGAGGGGGATCATGCTCTGCTTCATTATGTCACAGTACATGCTTCCCTCAATGAACTGTAGCTCACCAGTGCTGGCAGCACTCATTCAACCCCAAACCATAACACTCCCACAGCCAAGCTTGACTGTAGGCAAGACACTCTTGGCTTTGTACCCCTCACCTGGTTGCGTCCAGAAACACAACACCATCTGAAACAAAAAAAAAACAAATGTCCATCAGACCACAGGACGTGGTTCTAGTTATCTATGTTTATCCATGAATGGTTTAAGCTCTGACAGGCTAAATTCCCAACCCATCAACATTTGGTGCAATGTGGGCAATTTTTTTATTCAAATTCTCTGGTCAACTGCAGTATAGTCTTGGCCATTCTGCAGCTCCATTTCAGGGTGTTTGCAATCTTCACATTGTCTAGGCCAGTAATGGCGAACCTTTTAGAGACTCAAACTGAAACCCAAAACCCAATTATTTATCTCAAAGTGCCGGCATGGCAATTTAACCTGAATTACACACATACAAATCATACACACAAATCATGTAAGCACAAAGTCTCATTTATTTTAACCCCACTACCCTTTTTTATCTGTAATATAAATATAAAAAATTATATATGGGTTATATATGATTTGCTTTCATGATTTGTATCTGTAAAGCCCCCCATACACGTTCCGATTTTTCTTACGAATTTTGCCCGACCGACCGATCGGGTCGGGAGATTAATCGATCGGGAGATTAATCGGATTCGGAATTATGTACCAGACCGATCCCGATTTCTCAAAATCGGCCGAAAAATCGTTCGGGACCGCTTCGGACCTGTCCGTAAATTTTTGGTCGATCTGCTGTTAATAAATAGGGTCGGGCTGATGGATCGGTGATAATTCGAATTCCGATTTTTCATGCCAGCCGACCGACCGACCCAAACATTTTAGGTGAAAATCGGGTGACAGGATCGGACGAAAAATCGGTCGGGAGAATAATCGGAACGTGTATGGGAGGCTTAACATAGCTTGTCATCCTATGAAAATAAGTTTCTGAAGTATAATGTATGGCAGGATCATCTGTATCTAGTAATACATACATATTGATATAGACTGTCATCACTGTTGTCATGTATAAACTAATTTAGTAATGATTTTATCCATCTAGGATAGCTTGTAATTACATGCAGCTATAACTCTGGGTTATTGGCCCTCCTTCCCCCGGCTTCTGATTGGCTGGCAGTGCAAGAGGAGGTTATAGGGAGCTGTGTGCAATTAGAAGAGATGGGGAAGAGAACTGAAAGCATTGAGAGCCAAGCAGCTGTTTACTCTCAGCCTGTACTGGCTGGCAGCTCGCATGCCCATAGAGTGGGGTCTGAGTGCCACCTGTGCCATAGGTTTACCATCATGGGTCTAGGCCATGCTTATGTAGAGCAGCAGTTCTTTTTTTTTTCTGAGCATTCTTTGCCAGTAGAGGGAGATAACAAAATAACACACCTGCTTCCTTCAACAACTAAGGGTAAGTTTACACTGGCGGTTCTATACCGCCAGGTAAACGACCGTTTAGCGTGACCGACCGGTGGATGCCACATAAGGCATCTGCCGGTCGGTTTTCGGGCTGACGCTCATAGGACCTCTATGGGGTCCTTAATTAGACGCCCTGTAATCGCCTGCACTGTTTTGCAGCCGATTACAGGGAGTCGTTTATCCCGCACCTGCGGGAGCGCACTGGCGGTTTCCGAGCTGCAAGCAGCTCGAGAACCGCCAGTTTAAGCTTAGCCTAAGACATACTAACACGAGTCACGAGACACTAGTGGGGGAAAATGTCTAAATGGACACTCAAAGTTGCCAGAGGTTTAGATATTGGCTGTGTATTTAGTTATTTTATGAAAACATCAAGATTCCACTGCGCCTTTTTGTTAGTGCTCGTGGCACTCGTCTTTTAGACATGCCTGAAATGCTACCCATTATGTTCAATCGGCCAGTACTAAAAGATGCATGCCGAGTGTTGACAAAAATACACACTGGAGCCTTGGTCTTATACAAGCTTTATCCTGACTTTACATTGTATCGTAGTGTCATATCTTCATTGTTGTCCCATTAAAGTATGACATACTATTTTGAGGGGTGTACTGTACTCATGCAAGTAAACCATCAAAGTTCTCTGTATTTCTTCCTTGCTCAAGCTTGTACTTCCTCTATTCATCATATGTCTGGCAGCCCCTTAAACAGTAGCTTTTGCTGATAATTGAGAATAGTTGTGTAGAAACCTCATGAAGCAATTTCTTAAACTGGAAAAAGATCATATGTTACTGATAGCAACCTAAATCCAAATGTCATATTTCTAGTGTAACACAGCAGACAGCAGAACAGTGACAGTGGTTGATAGGTAACATTGTTCTAATGGGGTTTTTTTCATCATTGATTTACTAGTTAATTTCAACTGGGAATGGACACCAAACAGCTGATCTTCCTTCAGCCTCATCCCAGCAAATATTATCTTTAGGACTAAGCTGATTTAGCCATGAGTATGAGTGTTGCTTATGTCACTGCACTGTCATCTTCTAATTATAACCTTGAGTACTGAGCTCAAAAGACACCGCAGAAGGTGACGGTGGCCAGTGGTGTGTTCTGTGGGGAAAATCCTTTATGTGAAACACATTGTTTTCTTTTATGTGTGCAGAAATAGTTGCATGCTTACTAAAAGGATTTAAATGCACCAGTTGTCTAGGCAATACTGCTAAATGCTAGCATTTGGTCCAATGTTCTCTTTCATGATTTCTTTAATTCTGAAAGCTGTGCATATAAATCTAAATTCCTTTAAGGCTGATCCATGAATGCATAATGTGTTACTACAGGATCTTTGACAACCCTAGCAATAGGCTGAGGCTCCATAGAAGTCATTTCCTCAATATTATAGTTTAGAAGAGTGTTTGTGAGGTTAGACACTGATATTGGAAAAGAAAGCCTTGTTGTACACATGTGCTGAGCTGTTTTTTATTAAGCCTGAAATTGGAAAATGAAATATGTGATTATTTTCTTACTAGACTGCATACTAGAGGATACTAATTTGGAAAACTTGCCTAGACTTGAGGGCATTTATCATCATTCTTATCAATGAATATATTTTATAATATGCATAAAGTACCACAGTTCTCCAATACCCAAAGCCAGCAAGGTAAGGTCTAACCAACCACTCAATTGCTTGAACATTAAAACATGGTCATCCACTGACTTTTTGGCAAACATTATTAGCATATTTGGGTATTGCTAAAGTGCTGCTTTTGAAAGGAAATGGCAGTGACAACTGCTGACCTATATTGAAGGTATTGAGTATCCAATTATTTTTTACTCATTATTGTTTCATTAAATAACTGACTAAAAGCAAGCATGAAGTGCATACTTGTTTACAGTCTTTGACTCTCCAGGCAGAAGGATAATCATGAGCCAGCATCTGCAAAGACAAGTAATCAATGGTAGTCCATCCCAAGAAATTCCATTTAAGTTTTAATCCAAGTTGGATAAAGTCTGATTATCTGAGGTCTAGCCTCTGGAGATGGACACTCTTGCAAAACTAGCATAAGTAAATAGGAAGCAACAGCTGCCTGGTCTGTGTCCTTTAATTGAGCATTAGGGATCCACCTGCAGTTTGGCTTGTACTTTCATTATCAAAAAATAATGGACATATAATTTGCTAGCTGGTGCTACTATATTGCACCCACAAAGAGTAGAATATCTATGGTTGTTGTAGAACTAAATGTGCCAGTAAACAGACTGAGAACCCATTCTGCAATAATTGTAAAGGCACAGACTTTTTGTTCTTGATAAGATCCCTATTGTCTTTCAATCATGTTCTAATGCTTGAGATTTTGGTAGCACATGTCCTCTCTCATCTTCTAAAGCTGTCTTCATGACCTCGGTTGCTTTCATTGAACAGTGGTGGGTGGGCACTTGGACAGTGAGTCATTCCATATCACTTCCTGCCTGACTAATGAAGAGAAATGTGAGTCAGTTGAAATGTGGACACAATGGAGAGAAGATAAGGCAGTGAAAAAAACCAAAACATACAGCTCTGCAATGTAAAGGTATTTTCAGTGTTTGCTAACATTTCTCAATGCTCCGTATTCCTAGTGCCTACTCAATGCAGATATACTTTAATACTGAGCTTTTCTGTAACACTGAGTGTCCGGGACATACATGAGTGTTTGTTTCTGCAGATGGGGTTGCTTTGAGATCATAATAGAGGGGGTGGGAAGCTTCTCTGGTGTTTCAGGAAGCCAGGGCATGGTGGCAGGAACAGCAGAAGGATAGCTAATTGAATTTACTTCACCCCCTTAGATAGAAGCAAACGAAGTTGCCAATGACAAATTTAATAAAGGTACATATGTGACTGATTGGTGTAAAACTGGTGTATACTTGTATTTGTAAAATCATTTTAAAAATCATGATTTCATTATCTAAAGAGGTTTGACTTTTAATTTTTATGAAGGTTTTCAGCATTTTAGTTTTTTTAAACTACCAATATTAATGAAATTCTAAAATAATTACAAGAAGCATTACAAGTATGAATAAAGCATTTGTTGTCTGATTTGTTAAATTTCTTGTAAATGGGTTTCGAATGGAATATGTAGCCTAATACTGCTCCTATATAAAAAAATTGTCTAGGTCTTCAGTGCTTTCTTTGTCGATAAGCTAGAACAAGCATTCCGCAAGAGCAGTTTGAACTTTACATACTATTTTTGGACACGGGGTCTTATCAAACCTGGAGATTAAATATTTTCACTTAAAGGCTATATATTTCTTTCACTATATGTGTTTTTATGTATTTGTGGATTGAAGTTGTCCCTAGGCATAAAAGGGAATCTAGTAGTTCATGCAGTTGGCTTCACTGCAGTTTTAAACAGGAATGGTTGGGTCAAAAGAGTGTTCCTGTTTGTTTATTGTAGGAAGGAAGTCAAAGAGTGCTGGAGGTTTCTCGGGGGACGGAAGAAACAGCCATCATTCTGATACCTGGTTAGAAACTTGGTAATCTTTTAAGCTAGCCATAGACACCTCGGGAGTGAGCACGCAGGTTGGTCTGCTACAACTATGGCCGGGAATCTGCCCGTCTATGGGGGGCTTTAGATTTTTTATGAACCAAATCCATGATAGAGAATTTTGAGAGACACTAGATACCTAAATCACAAGGATGTTCGTGGGAGCTACCAGGTAAAGACAGAGCTACACTAAAACCAAGCAGCATGGTTTGGCAGATTGTTTTTGATATCTGCTTCCCTTCACTTCCCATCATACCTAGGTTTTAGCTGAGACATTGTATTATAGGAGCAAATCATAAATAGGAGACATACAGAATATAAAATTTCCTTTCCCACTCTGCTGACAAAAAAGTGTTGATTGTTAATATTACTACCCTCTCACCCAGAAGACAGATCTATCATTGCAAAAAAAAATTGGTTACAGTTGCACTTTAATTTGGAATTTAAGTGAGAGCACATTAAAATTATTGCCTGTGACAGTAAATACATAGTAAAAGTACCCACTATGATGAGTACTGTTCAGTGCTATGGGGTAAAGTTTGAAAGTGTAAAAAGTACCACAAGGGTTCCCTCGGGGTTGGGACTTTAGTTGGAATGTGGGAGTAAGGTTTACCTGTGTTGTCAATGCCTTATCTGTTATCTCAATAATGTGGCTGTTTATATAAACAATAATGCTTTATTTGGAACCGTAGTATCCATATAGATAGAGAAACAGTGTATGAAAAATCTTATACATGACACATTTCATACATTTTGTTGTATAGATACAAACATTTGTGATAACAATACATTAACAATTAAGAACTAGGTGACAAATGACGTGTGCTAGATTGTTGACAGCGACATGTTTTGCCACGATTATGTGGCTTCTTCGGGCTTGCACACGTGAAGTAAAAAATTAGTATCACAGTGTCCCTGATAAGGAACTTTTTGTATGAAGTAGAGAGCGTGGATAGATCTCCAATCAGAGCGGGTCCGTGGTGAGAACACTCCCCATGAGCTATTTGCAATGAGGTTGTACCTCTGAAAGTGTGACTCTTGGGGCACAAAATTTGTTATCTTAGATCCAAGCATATGTTGATGAGAGCGCGGTGTGGCACAATCCAAGCCGGGATGTGTATGGAGCTGTGTGCACAGTCTCGGGAGAAGCTCAGGTGCCTCTATGAAGGTCCGCACAATCTCTCTCTTAAAGCGAGTATGATCATAGATAAAGTCCCTTGTGGTACTTTTTACACTTTCAAACTAATTACTCCGGGATGGGAATGTGTGAAGATATATAATAGCAGCGTCAGATACACCCCAATTTGCTATGGGGTAAAGATATAGTTGCCTGGATCTACATGAATGCAACATACAAGGGTTAAACCGGGTAGTGACTCTCATAGACTTTTCACGAGTCACAAATCACTGAAAGGAAAGTTAAAGTAAATAGATTGAAAAAGAGAATGTAAATTCAAAGGCGACGGTACCTGGCTGAAACTAAACTTAAGACTGCCTAAAAACTGCTCTCCTCTGCATCTGTGTTGGGGACAGAAGGGCCTACAAATCAATACTGAAGAAAATTGTGGTTGTCTTCTCTTTACTCAATAAATGTTTAACTAATGGGGCCAAGTTCATGATTTGCCATACCTTTCCAATATTAATGTTAATTATCAGTAAGGGCTAATGACAAAGTATTAAGTCTGTATGTTTTGCCATTATTTCCTATTTCTGTATGTAGAAGAGAAAAAATCTTGGGATAATGTTCTATGGAAAGTGTCATAGTTAGACATCTGGTATATGTAATTGTAAACTTCTGCCTTTAGTCCCCCTTTTAAATTTAGACTTGAGCAGGAAATAGGAAATGCAGATCTTCACTGCTTACTAAAGTGAAAAATCTTCAATATTAAAATAGAAAATGCTAAAAAGTCTACAAGAAAATATGCATTAATGCAACCAAGTTTTTCTTTTTTAAACTTGAGGAAACTGGAATCTTTTGATAATGAATATTTTTGAGAATGTTGGTACATTGGAGAACTCCCATACTTGATGTACATTTTATATGAGGTATTCATTATTTGGGACCCTATTTTTGGTCATAGGGGAAGGAAGATATTCTACTAACTGTGATCAGAGGTCTGTCTTATCTACTAAGGTGTCCATAGAAGGTTAGATTTGTGACCGACTTCACCGAGATCAACTGCCGTGCACACTTGTGAAATCCTCTGCAAATCTAACCATACCAACCTTAAATTGGGCCATAAATTCACCCAGAAATGAATTTAACTAATTACGGACATGTCCTTAATTTTTAAATGGATCTCATTATTTTGGGTGCTGTTTTATTTAAGGGTGCGTGGGCGATTCGCTGCACGGCCAGCCGTGCGTGTCATCACAGTCGATCTGCCGGGAAATTGGCCCAGGATTGAGACGTCTATGGAATACCACTCAATAATATTATAAACTTGTGATATCCACGCGATCAGCTCCCAGGGGAAGTGATCTTTCTCGCCTTGCAAAAGGTCTTAGAACCCTTAAAATAAACTAGCTGGCGGATGATGATGATTTTATGTTCTTCATTACGTATCTGTGTGGAAACCTGTTATGACCATGCTTTTCTTTTACTATTAACAAGAAGCTATAAAATGTTTTGGCTCTAATAATGTTTCAGCTTGTATTAGTGCAGTGTGTACAGTATACTTTTGCAATGAATTTAACATCACCTTTTTGCAGAAATTACCATTTGTAATTTAATTAATCAAGGTTTTAAACACACTTCTGAAAGAATGGGGGGAATTTATACATATATACTTATTTATACATGTATTTATAAATTTTTACACATGTATTGATACATTTTTAGTAACTCTGCAAAGATGGCATTCCATATCCAAGGTTTACCATTACATATATTTACTGGTGCCTATTTGTTTCTGCAATGCCAATCCAAACACCAAAAATTGCCACTTGGGTCTACTTTCTACTTCAGGCCACATAGAAATTAGTGGGATCTGGGTTTACTACTGAGCCTGATATAGAACACTAAGGAGCCAGCAGCTTCTTTGTGGATTGTACAGGGAGAAAAAGCTGGTAAGAGAATCCATAATGAGAGGTATAGAATGCAGTTTGTGACTGTCTTAGATTTTGAAAGGAAGTATAATCAAAGATATTTTGAAGTGCTAGCTGTCACTTTAAGTAGGATGTAGGTGGGCTTTCAAGAAGCTTTAAGTTGTGTTGAGGTTTATGTATATCTCTTTAGGATATTTGCTTTTATTTTTGTGTTTAAGGTTGTCTCTAAGGTCTAATGACTTTCCAAAACTGAAGCTAAGTTATTTTTAAGAGGCTTCACAAATGCTCTGCAGATGCTTTGTAAAACCAACTTTATTAAGAAGAAAACAGCTCTTGCAAGTTCAACTAAAGGTCAGATGCACCTATTGATAAAACCAGAATGATCTCAAACTGATTGAAAATGCACAAGGCTGCATCTGCAAGCAAAATGCATTTGTTGGTTAGTTCAAGCATTTTGTATTGGTATTTAATGTCAAAGTTTACTAGTTTTGTACATTTTACATTGAGAGTTTAAAACTGGTAGGTGGTTGGAAGTAACCTGTTTCTAGTGTGATTTTCAGATTTGGACTGATTTAGGCTGAAAATATCAAAATAAAATAGCTTTTAGAGTAGGCAAGCATAAGTGAAGGCTAGAAGTACCCAAAACAGAGAGGAGACATTGCTCAATTTTGGTCGTGATTGCTAATGAAAAATGTTGTCCCTTTACCATACTAGGACTATGTGTAGAATTATCAACCAATCATAGTTAATTGTTCACTGAAATGGCTACACATAAAGATCAAGAACCTTTGACCTTTTCTACAATCTAAAGCTGTTAACTGTGTTTCTATTTTGTAAGTATTTGCACATCAGCAAGGTACCTAATATTTACACCTCTTCATATCTATTTGAGTACTCAAGTCCCAATGCTTAAAGGTTTTTGCATTAACAAACATAGATCTATATTTTTGCAGTGTAAAGAAATTAAGCATTCAAAAAGTCAAGATTTTTTGTTGCATTTTAAAACAGGTTATGGAGTTGAAAAAAAATACAATATTTTGTTCTCATACATAATTTTTCTCTGTTTAGTGATGGCTTAGTCAAGCCAGTAATCATGGTTGTGTAATCAAACCTTGCTTAATCTTAAAGGTCAGGTTGACATCATACTAAAATTTCAGTGTTGAGTGAATGCCAGCATGTTCATGCGCACTTTTCATGGGGTTTGAGTGGCTCAATCTGCTGGGATGGCTGGATCCCACTGCCTCTAGCTTCTCCATTGCACCTATTACTGCAGAATTCTTTGAATTTAAACAGTAAAAACACTTAAGACATGGTTGTGCTTTCTTAATTTTCAAAACGGTTCTAGCAGTTCTAATGAAACCTTAGAGATCGAATGGGATTTCTTTATCACCTCTGTAAGACCAGCTCAGTCACTGATACTTCTGCACTTTGAAGCCAGCTCTCAGGGCAGATATGGTTTAAAGCAGCAGATCATATTCAAGAGTGGAAAATTCCACTGGCTTCTCTAGGATACTTGGAAAGATTATACACAATAACAAAAAAGAAATAGCTGCCTTTTGTTATCCATGCAGAAAATTATTGTTGCCACCTGAGTTTTCAAGTGATATCAAACTAACATACCTTTAGTATAGTTAGTAATTTATTATGTTTTTATATTCCCATATAAATTATTTATCATAAGGCATATTTCTTATATATTGTAAGTATAGTATACAAAGATTCTGACCCTTGGTTTTTACTGCCTTATGTGTCCTTTTCTATAATTGTTGTGGTTACTACCATCACTAGAAACAAAGGGAAGGACATTTTTAAATTTTTAGTTGCCACATAGTGGGTAAGTATTCAAACATGGACATCTGTCTAAGATGAGATACCTAAATGTAGGGAGATGTGGTTTTATTTTCTGTTGCATCTACAGTACAGGAAATGAAGGGATAGATTGGGAATGGGACACAGATGAAATTTTTTTTTTATTATTCTTTTTCTGGACCTGCCAAAAAGTGAAGATGATACAATAAAGGGTCAAATTCAGTCTCTAGCATACACTTTATCTCACATCTTCATATTGACCCCAGAATACTAACTTTAGGAAAAATGTCCAGCAACTTCCTGTGGTGATGTAATTTTCTCTTGGAACACTGCCTGAAACCAGGGATTGGCTGGTTATATGTTCAAATAAGAGGTCACATAATTCTTCATAATCACAGGTATTCTTGCTGGCTATGGAAGAGCAGAGAGATCCTAGGGTCCGACATAGTGATAGCTCAGATACCCAATAGTGAATATTCAGCATTCTTACAGCATATATGAGTTTTAACCTCGTACATCCGCACTAAAGATTTGCTTTGTTATAGGGAACATTAACAAAGGTTTGTTGTAAGAAGCACCATGTTCTCTAGAATTTCTGAAACATATTGGTGCACTTCTTAGAATGTGAGGGTGCCACAACACCTGTGTGCTTACATTCTGATATTAACATAGTTGCGGTATACAGTTTAAAGCACTACTTTGTGATGGCTTTGCTCTAAAATTTGTTTTGGTGCAGCTGCCTGTTCTCCCTACTGGATTCTCTTATCTAAAGTATTCTATGTCTTTATAAACATGGCAGCACCACACTTTTTGGGGGGCTTGGGTGGGCTCACACCTTCCTGAGTTTTGTTTCTGTGTAAGTCTTGGTATATTTACATTAAAAAGATATAGCTATATATATCCTGAAATATATTTCCGTTTAGACATTTGTTCCTTTTATCTGTCAAAGGGTTTACAGTACTCTTGTACTTTTCTGATGATTCTCATCTTCTTATGATTTTATTTTTCGATCTTTCAGTGTTGCTTGAAGGAAATTTTAAGGGGCCTGCTCAGTAAGCAAACTTTAGGATGCAAATCTAACCTTTTTACCTTTTCACCTTTCAAACTAGCAACCAGGGTATCTGTCTTTCCTTTTTAAAATGGATGCCTAGGCCAAGTTTCTAAAGCTAGGAATAGACAGTACGATTTACCGTCTATTCCTTATCCGATTCTATGCACTAGCAGGCAGTGTGATGAGGTCATCACGCCCGCCTGCTAGTGCCGAGAATGGGATGGCACTCTTTACGTGCAGCTCATTACTTCGGCTGGGGGCAGCCGTCCCCAGCTGAACTAATGGGATGGGGCTAAAATTTACCATCCTGTCGGATAACTGTGCGATCCGACAGGACAGCTGATTGTAGCCCAATCCTCGTCAGTTGCAGCCTCCAATTCCTGCACAACCCGATCCTTAAGGGATGCGGGAACGTGCACGGCATCGGGTCATGCAGGAATTGGTACGTGTATGCCCAGCTTTAGACTGTTCTCCTACTATGCAGGTTTAACCCTACACCTATTTTTATTTTTACCTCTGCCACTTTCATTTGACTTTTACCTCACTACTTTTTTCCAATTTTTCCATTTACTTCTCTACTTGGTATTTAACTGTAAACTGTCAATCACACTCTTTTTCTACATGCCCTGTCTGTACTTGACTGATGTCAAACCTTTTTAATGGCACATTTTCCTCTTTTATTCCCTTTCTCTGGTTTTCCCCGAAGCTCAGTACTTGGACCAATCCTCTCATCTAAGTACACCTTCTTTTGTTGGTAGACTCATATGGTCCTTCAGTCTATAATACTATTTGCATGCTGATTCCACCCCTGCCTTAACTCTTGACCTGGATTTTATCTCTTATTTTGTGAAATGAGGGACACAAACCTAAATCTCAACCTTGATAAAACTGAATTTAAAGCCCCCCCAACATCAGCCTCCTGCAGCATCATCCTATCTGGTTTTTCACTGACTAGACCCTCACGTTCGTTCAACTTAAAACAATGTAGAACATACTGGAATCAATTCCTGCTTTTTATCTCACCTTAAAAGTCCACGGAGGGCTGGCCACCCCCCAATTTGGGTTTAGTTCACCCATACTCCCCTTTTTCTCAATTCCTGCTTACTTGGTATGATCAACCTAAATTGTCTTTATGATGATAATTATGATCATAATTTCGATAGCAGTATGCATGTGCTCCATAGTATCATTGTAAATCGCACAACACTGTTGAATCTAAGATCGATCGTGCAAAAGTTGACTATGGCTAGCTTTAGACTCATGTAATTCTCTAACCTCTCTTCATCTGTTGCTCTTCCAATTGTCCAGGAAATCAATTTTAAACATCTGTGCTTTGCATTTAAATCTGTCCACTCTTGTGCCACTTGTTTTCTGAAATTGTACTTGAATATCCACCCAACCTGCTTTTGTGCCTTACCTGCTAATGACTTCCCCACCCCTTACATTCATGGCTTTAATAACTTTCTGGGGCCACATTAACTCTGTGAAGTCTTGCTTACTCATCTTCTACACCAGTTCCAACTCCCTTTCCTATTGTCTACTTTGCTCCCCAACCTTTTAGAGTATAAGCTTCGTTGGAAAACAACTCTTCTGTGTCACAGTTTTGTAATTGTTAGAAGGCTTGTTTAGACTATGTTTGCACTATATGTTTTAGCTTTATTAATAACATTTTAAAATAGTAATACTTTTAAAGTCTAAAATGGTTTATAGTTTTGGGATTCTAGTTTAGGTTACTAAGCAAAGCAGGATAAACCAGTGCACCTAAAATTTCTACAACTACACTACAGTTTCACTGTATTAGTGTCTGTATATGCACATTTTTTAAATGTGGCAGTGTTCTTTGAACATCCTGGCTGGAAAAGTACTAATAATCTACCAGTCAGTGGAAAAAGTATGTTGTTAGCCAGTGTTATACATAAGTAAGTGTGTTTCTGTAAATGTCTGTGTGCAATATATTTATACAGACACATGAGATGCTTTCCTGATTTTCCACATTTCTTGGACAACATGTAAAACTCTGTATATTTTCTAGCTGTCTTCCTTTCCATCAAAAACGTTGAGTCATATTTTTTTATTGGAAAGGTCTTCCTTGCCTCTCATTGCTTATCATAAATATTTTCCCTGCTAAGCCAGACCTATTTAGCCATAGTATTGGTGTCTATTTTGGAGTCTTGTGGGGCAAGAAAGCAAAGTAGTGGTACTTTATGTCTTTTCATAACCACTGTGCCTTGTTTTCAAAGTAAAGTAAAAAACATGATAGTATTGATTGTAAAATTTTAAGTGGGTGGGCTTGTTATTGTCAACTGGACAACTGTCCAAGGATGAGATTTAGCTTGCTTTGGGAGAAAAAAGTTGAGGCTCTAGGTATACAATATCACACACTTCACTTTATACTACAGTAAATATAACAGGAAGGCATTCCGTTATATGTCCATAGGAATTAATTAGCAGAGGCTTTTTAAAATACTTTTTTCTTGTTCCCACAAAATTGGAAGCATAGAAATATCAAAAATGTCTTGGTACGCTGAACCATTAAGATGCTCCTTCAATGAAACTGAGCCTTTGTCTCAACTCTATGCATACATAAACAATCTTTGACCTATGGTTTGTTTCATCAAAGTTCTTTTTGTGGTGTGTACATTCTTTTACTTTGCTAAATCAACGCTTACAGTTGACAGTAGAATATCTAGCAGAGATGACTTTAAACAAACTGTCTTCCACTCTTCTATGAGTTATTCAATACAGACCAGTATTGCACAAATATTTGTTAATTAAAGTTGGCAATACACTGTTCTATGCTTTTCATTTAATAGACTGAAAAAATGTATTGTTGTTAACGATCATTTGGTTATCAATTCCTTTTTTGCCTGACTTGATTGACCAAAAGTAATGGAATCAAACATAAAAAAGATGGCGCGTGATCGGACATGTTGGCAAATTTCAGTTGATCATTCAAGCTTAAGTCTTGGTATTTTAATTGATTTTGCATCCAATGGTAATATGGAACATGCTCACAGGACTAAAGCTAGCCATTTAGAGGTCAACTTTTGCACGATCAACTTTAGATTCGATCGTGTTGTGTGATCATGCACCAGTGTAACATTAATCGATTGTACCACCACACATTATGATCGAGTTTAAAAACAAGATCGATTTATGATCGTACTATGGAGCACATGTGTAGAACGATCGAATTACAATTGTATTTTGAATCGGAATTTCGTTTATTTTCTGTTTACTTAAATAAAACCTAACTAAACTATTTTTAATTTCAGTATTTTAGTAATCCAGGAATTATATATCTCATTTATTAATGGCTACATACATAGCCATTTAGGATCCTTTAAAAAAATATCAACGCATGTTCTAGAAATACATTTGATGGTGGACATTTGTTGCAAAATCATAAAAAAATTTATATATTGTATGTGTGTGTGTATATATATATATATATATATATATATATATATATATATATATATATATATATATATATGGCTTTCTGGATATAATGAACCAAAAATATATGGTTCCTAAAACCATAAGATAAGAATATCATTTGACTGTCCTATCTCTACTTACATAATCATGTTGGTTCTAAAAAATAAATAATTTAAAATCCAAGTATATCAGAAAGTATTTCAAATGATGGATGTGGCTCGTATTTTGCAAAGGTTAGCTAAAAGCTGGTTTCCTGTCTCAAGTGGACCAACAGTAAACCCTTTTGTTGTACTCTGCAACACCATCTTAACAAAACAAATTAGAATAGCCATGGCATTTAAAATGCAATTCCTTCATCTAAATATGGAAATATTTCTAATCATTATACAAATGTGTGACAAATATATATATTTGTTTTAACCATATAGGTTTCACTATGACTGTTCTCTAGGTAGCAGAGCCTTCAGCAATCACCTACATTTTAGTGATATTTAACTGCAATAGGCACTCTTGAGTTCATCCATTGAGCAACAAAATGTACCGAAATTTCATTTTTATTCAGGGAAAGTATCTTATGTTGGTCAGTTGTTAACCTCGCATCTAGAAACTGCTGATTTTGAATTTAGGATAGGTGCTGTTAAGAAGTTCATAAACATTTAGTGTGGTTTTTCCTTTTCCAATAATTTTTAGTGTTGCAACATACTAACACATCCTTACACATTACGAGTGCAAAAATTCATCTAAAGCTAAATCAACAAAAAACAAGGAGAAAATAACAGATACTTGTTAAAAACATAATAATTACTTCCAAGTCCTTAATCATCACTACCAAGTACTCAGTGGAAGACATTTTTTCGATACTATTACAGCTACAGGGCTTTTGAAGGGTCAGTGGTAGCATGCTTTACATGTCTAAAACCTTTGGTCTCCAAATGTAGTCTTCTCTTTGAGCTTTTTAGTAATTGCAAAAGTTTACGTTTGGGTCTTTGACTGGGCTAATATCTGGAGCCTCCTCTCCAGAATCAACTTCAACCTTTACAAGCTTTCTGCAATCAAAAGTTATTCCTCATTCCTAACCTACCAGTGTTTAGAATAAATGTGCCATGTATTTGGATGACAGCCTAAAGAGAGTGACTTTTAGACTGTCTAGTGATAACAAGAGTTATTTAGACTTTGAAATCTATAAAGAAGTCAGATTAGGTCTTCAGAAAGTAGACTATTAGACTTTTAGAAAGTAGACTTTTTATATAACTTTTTTTTCTTTTAGGACAAATGTACTGCGTTTATTTGGTTTGGTAATTTGGTTATACTTTATTAGCATACCAAATTATAAAGGGAGCAAAAAAAAAAAAAAGGTGGCTAGTTTATTTTTGACCTGAAAAAGATATGTTTTCCTGTTAATGATTGCTATTGTAGTGTAGCTAAATGGGGATATGTTTCTTGTTGAAACCCAGGATTGTTCAATTGCTAGATATTTTAACTTTAATAATATCTGTATTCACTGTGTAAAATGCCTGCTTCTAAACCAAGTAAATTTTCCAGCTTCTGGAAAGACTTATCTTCTCTATCTAGAAAAGGTCCTGGATCTCTTTAGTGGTCTCTTTATCTAAGAAGAAAAGTCTAAGCTGGGGGAAGGGAGGAGAGGAAAATAAACTGGATGATCTGCTTCTTTACACAGAGCATTAAAGGCAGAAGTCATCTGCTCTTTGAGTAAAAAGGGTTCTGCTATGTAATGGACTGTACTTAAGAGACATGGGAAGGGGTTATATGTTTTTGCAAATTGATCTACAGCAGATATGAACCTCTTCCACAAAATCCGGTGCTGTGCTCAGAAATTTTACAATTTGTTGTTAAAGTAGCCACAGCAGCATTAGAAATCAGACAAGCTGTAGGTTTAAATGAAACAATGCTATGTTCATCAATTTCTACCAGAGGATTAGTGCTACTGGTTTTTAGTCCTTGCATACTTTTTTAAACATTTAAAAAAATGTCCTAAGTAAAATATGTATTTAAAATGTTTTTGTTGCTTATTATTAAAACACTTATTTTTTAAATTTCAGCCATAACTTTGTGTTTATTAAATAGAGTAAATTAGGGCTATAACTTATGTCAAATACATTTGGCCACAGTATCTATTTCTATATGTTTTATTTGAAAGTTTGATAGAATAATGTTGTTTTAGTGCCTTACTACTTTCCTAAATGGCGATACTAAGTGTATGAGTTTACTACACTTGGTTTTGGTTGGATTATGTGTGGATGTTTTTATTTTGGAATGGTAACTTCCAAAATTTCTTCAATTCTTCAATTTTTCAAGTGTTTTTTAGCACAATGGTTAACCGCCCTAGCGTTATGGACGGCAGCACCTCGTCCAGCGATCCAACTGGTACTATCGCACTGGACGAGGTGCTGCCGTCCAGTACAAATCACTGCTGTGGGAGAGCATACTCACGCTGTCCCTGTCACATGCTGGCGACATGCCTCCTCGGCTGCTCGTGTCTTCCCCCCCCCCCGCTCCGAGTGACGTGATGACGTCACATGGGGAGGCAGCGGGAGATTTGAACAGTAAATAGCATGAAAGCAGTTTTCTATGTAGAAAACTGCTTTCAAACTCCCCCTATGTACTAAATATCGCCAGAATAAAGTCCCTGATGCCCCAGATGTGCCCATTTGCAGTAACCCTTAATTTTATCACACCAGGTTAGAGAGGGTTAAGTGCAAATGGGAACATCTGGGGCAACGGAGACTTTTTATTTTGGCGATATTTAGTACATAGCAGCATAGTTTTGTGTCCTAATTTTTGTGGGTTTTTTTCATTATTTTTATTAAAAAAAAATATATATATTTTACATAATTCTTTGTTTCGAACATTATTATATTCAGGATGTCCATTAGACCCTTGTACGGACATATTTTGGGAAGTTACAGGCCTACAACATAAAGGAAAAATTACCATTGAAGTCTATGGTGCACTTTTGGTACAGAAATCTGGACCTCAGCAGTGCGCTAGGGAGGTTAAAGTTCATGTTTAAATATATTTTATATTAAGTATCTAATTATTGGCTTGTTTTTTGGTGTGCTACAAGCAATGATGGAGCCAATAAAAAAACACTTAATATCCATGCAAATTTTTAATACAATCAGTCAGTTAACTTTGCAGGTCCTGTTGCATAATATAACAACATTGTTCTTTCTGTGTTTCAGGATTTCCTAATGTTATAAAATAATAATCGACCATGGAAATTCTACAATGTGATGGTTGTGACTTCAGAGCTCAATCCTATGAAGATCTAAAGGCTCACATACAAGATGTCCACACAGCATTTTTGCAACCCACAGATGTTACTGAAGAAAGCTCTAGCCAGGCTAGATCTGCGGAAACGAATTCCACCAACCACTCAGAAGCTGTATTTCCTTCTATGAAAGATGAATTTGTGCCTACAGAAGAGACTCATGGTGGGTTAAACTATTTTACTATTGTTTGTTTATACCAGTGGTCACTGAGTGTTTCCATTTCCTCTTGTTGGCTAGTTCACATTAAACCAACAAATCATTTTGGATGCAGTATGAGAGCAGTGTCTGTGTAGTAGAATAGCCTAGAAGGTTGTGCCTTGTGTCTTTTTTAGATCTTATTATTGTATTATTATACTAATATATGTTATATTTTATTATTGCATCTTATATTTAGGAATTTATTTTGTAACTTATCTTTTTTGTTTTTGTTTCTTTCAGGTCAGACTATTTCTCAAGAAGCTACTGGATCATACTACAGTCAGGGCCTAGGATTTTATGGTTTATCTTCTACAAGCAGTTCTAAGCCAACCAATAAGTTTTTCCAGTGCAAATACTGTATTCGCTATTTTAGATCTAAATACCTTCTTGTGGAGCATACAAAAAAAGTCCATGGACCTGGAGGAGGAAGCCCTGGTGGACCTGGAAATGTAAACTATAATGTTATGCTACACGATGGTTTTGGCAAAGTCTTCTCTTGTCAGTTTTGCACATATAAGTCACCAAGAAGAGCAAGAATAATTAAACATCAAAAAATGTACCACAAAAATAACCTAAAAGAAATATCAGCAACTTCAGTTTCCCAAACCCCTCCTGAGTCAATGCCAATGCAAGAAACTTCTAAAGAATTACCAGCTGAGGTAGTGGAACGCAGTATTCTAGAATCAATGGTAAAACCCCTGACAAAGTCCAGGGGGAACTTTTGCTGTGAATGGTGCAGCTACCAGACACCTCGACGGGAGCGCTGGTGTGATCACATGATGAAGAAGCATAGGGGAATGGTCAAAATACTTTCAAGTTTAAGGCAAGATGGGCTAAATTTAACAGATCTACAAAATAGAAATTCTCAAAATCCTAATCCTGGGTCCAGTTATATGCCAATAAACATGGAAACACATGATACAGCTAATGCTAGTATGTCTACCTATAGAAATCCTATGAATAATCTTCCAGGTGGCAACCCATCCAAATATCAGTCAATGCCATATGTTCCAGTGAAACCAAAACTCTCCACAAACCCTAGTCTTTTAAACATGTCAGAAAGGTCTCCCTATGCGATGTCAGAAAGATCAAGTTCCATGATGGATATGGATGAGAATAGTTTTTTAAATGATTCAAGTTCTGATGATGACTATATTGAAATAGATGGTGAAAATGGTTTAGGCTCAATGGAACTTGGAGAACCACTGTTGGGATCGGAGAACAACAAACTATTGGAGACAAAAGGAATACCCTTTAGAAGATTTATGAACAGATTTCAATGTCCGTTTTGCCCATTTCTTACAATGCATCGCAGAAGTATCTCTCGTCATATTGAAAATATTCACTTGTCTGGAAAAACCCCTGTTTACAAGTGTGGTGAATGCCCCTTTTCTTGCAAAAGTCCACTAAAGCTTGGGGTTCACAAACAGTGCCATGGTAGTGCATCCTCAGAGTGGGATCCTATGAATTCGCTTAATGAAACCATGTCTTCATCGTTAAATGAAGCATATGAGAGTAACACTATAAATGGCAAAAAAACTGGAAATGTAGCAGACGCGTCTCAGCAGAACCCATACAAATGTACTATGTGCAATTATTCTACAACAACTTTAAAAGGTCTGCGTGTTCACCAACAACACAAACATTCATTCTGTGACAATTTACCAAACAGTAGTGGTAATCTGGTACATCAAATACAAGGTGATGAAAATGATTTAAATGACTCTGCCACTGTAAAAAAGAGTCAAACATCTATTTTAGGATTATCTTCCAAAAATAATTTTGTAGCCAAGACATCTCGGAAATTGTCAAGTGACTTTCCTTTGGACTTGTCACCTGTGAAGAAAAGAACTAGAATTGATGAAATTGCAAGCAATCTACAGAGCAAGATCAACCAAAGTAAACATAAGGAGGATGCAGTTATTAATGTAGAAGACGATGAAGACGAAGAGGAAAATGAAGTGGAAATAGAAGTAGAGCTAGACAAAGAAGAGGATCCTTCTGAACAGATGGAGTCTGGAGATCAGTATTCCATACAACAAATATGGAACAGAGATATTGTAATGGCACAAAAAAACACAAACTTTAGAAACATCCAGACTAATTTTTCTGGAGGCAATAGCGCAGAAATTGAGTTAACTTTATCAGACGATGATGAAGATTTCTATTACCAGTCTGCTAGTATGAAAGACCACGAACATGATCCATCTGTGTCTTTGAACCAGTCTAATCTCTATGAGAGTGACCAGTTGGGTGAACATGTTGATTTCAGTGACGAGTCTGGAAGACTATATTATTGCAAACACTGTGATTTTAGCAACAAATCTGCCCGAAGTGTTAGTACTCATTATCAACGCATGCATCCATACATAAAGTTTAGTTTTCGGTATATCTTGGATCCTAATGATCACAGTGCTGTATACAGATGCCTTGAATGCTATATTGACTACAATAATTTTGAAGATTTGCAACAGCACTATACAGAGCATCATCCTGAAGCAATGAACGTTCTTAATTTTGACCAGTCAGACCTGATTTATAAATGCCGCTTTTGTTCGTATACAAGTCCTAATGTTCGAAGCTTGATGCCACACTACCAAAGAATGCACCCAACTGTAAAAATCAATAATGCTATGATATTTTCAAGTTATGTTGTTGACCGTCCAGAAGACCAAAATTCTGAGTCGCAAACATTGAGAGAAATCTTGAATTCTGCTCCCAAAAACATGCTGACGTCTACTCCATCGAGTCTTGGAAATAGCTCTTCTGCATCATTTTCTAAAGCTAACTCAAAGTCATTTGCTACAGAGAATGACAATCAGAAGAGTTCTGTTAACAATGTTGTAGTTTATGACTGTGACATTTGTGGATTTGCAAGTCCAAACATGCATTCGGTTTTAGTTCATTGTCAGAAGAAACATCCAGACGAGAAGGCATCCTACTATAGGATTCAAAAAACAATGCGTGTTGTTTCTGTGGATAGCGGAACAGCCATATCTCAGTTTGCATTTGATGGAGGTGCTTCTGTTACTCCTAGTATTACCAATGTGGCTTCACCACCAGAAGTAAATGTTGAGCTTTACTACTGCAAGCATTGTTCCTATAGTAATCGTTCTGTGGTTGGAGTATTAGTGCATTATCAAAAGAGGCATCCTGAAATTAAAGTCACTGCCAAGTACATTAGACAGGCACCACCAACATCTCAGTCAATGAGAAATGTAGAGGGCCAACATAACACAATAGGAAATCAGCTACCTGTTCCAGTGCATCGTACAAAAAAAAGAAGCGGCCAGCCCAAAGATAATGAGATGTTTTTTTGTCAACATTGTGACTATGGAAATCAAACAGTGAAAGGAGTTCTCATACATTATCAGAAAAAGCACAAAGACTATAAAGTAAATGCAGATGCTGTTAGGCAACATACAGATGCAATAAGAAGTCTTTGTGAACAAGGTCAAAAGAAAGCTATTGGTACACAAAATCTTCCTTCCATGACAGAACCAGAAAAGACAAAACTTAGAAGTCTAAAATGTAGGCAGTGTATGTTTTCTACACCATATGTTTATGCTTTAAGAAAGCATATGAAGAAAGATCATCCTAATCTTAAGGCTACGGTTACTTCCATTTTGAAATGGGCTTTCTTAGATGGCTTTATTGAAGCTGGTTATCACTGTGAATGGTGTATTTATTCTCATCCAGAGCCAAGTGGTCTTCTTGAACATTACCAAAGAAGGCATCCAGAGCACTATGTGGATTACACCTATATGGCAACAAAGTTGTGTGCTGCACCTGATCCTTCACCTTCACAAGTAACACCTGAACCCAAATCATACAAGTGCAGAGACTGTAACTTTGAAGCTCCTTCTATATGGGATATCACAAACCACTATCAATCATTCCATCCCTGGGCACTGAAAGGAGACGAATCTGTACTCTTTGATATCATAAAAGAGAAAGGAGCTGTACAAAATTTTAATTCAGAAGATATGTTATTACAGTTTCAGTCCACCCATAAAGGTCCCTTAAATGTAGAAACATTTATGGAGAGTGTAAATGATTCCAGTGTACTACAAGAAAAAACTGCACATTTGTCCTCTTCCCAAGTGTCTTCACCCTATCAATGCACTGTCTGTCTATCTGAATACAACAATTTACATGGCCTTCTAACACACTATGGTAAAAAGCATCCGGGCATGAAAGTTAAGGCTGCCGATTTTGCCCAGGATGTAGACATTAACCCCGGTGCAGTGTATAAATGTAGACATTGTCCATACATTAACACACGTATTCATGGTGTTCTTACCCACTACCAAAAACGCCATCCCTTGATAAAGGTCACCGCTGAAGATTTTGTGCATGATGTGGAACCACCAAACGAATCTGCTCAAAGTGAAAGTGAGGAAAATAAAATATTTAAACAAGGCTACGGTGCCTACAGATGTAAATTATGCCCATACACCCATGGAACACTTGAAAAACTGAAAATTCATTATGAAAAGTATCATCATCAAGCAGAACCTGACATACTGTTACAAACAACTGAAACTGAGGATCCTAGTGCCAAGGCAGATTTTCTGTATGATTTTCAGTTTCCTCACACAATTGTTACTCTGGAACCTGGGGAAGTAACTGGACTTGCTGGCTTTAGACCACGCAAGAACATTAACCCACACACTGTCTTTAGATGCCAGCTTTGCAAATATTTCTGCTCTACAAGAAAAGGGATAGCAAGGCATTATCGTATCAAACACAATAATGTCCGAGCTCAACCAGAAGGCAAAAACAATCTGTTCAAATGCGCACTTTGTTCATATACTAATCCAATTAGAAAAGGGCTTGCTGCACATTACCAGAAACGGCATGATATAGATGCATACTATACCCATTGCCTAGCAGCCTCTCGAACTGTTGATGATGAAACAAACAAAGTTATCATTCCTTCCCCAAATACAGAAGATTCTGCTGAATTAAGTGATGATTTGAAAAATGCAATTGAAAGTAAAAAATGTTCTCTTTGTGCATTTCAGTCTTATAGCAAAAAAGGGATTGTGTCACATTATATTAAAAGGCACCCTGGAGTTTTTCCCAAAAAACAACATGCTAGTAAACTTGGTTGCTATTTTACACTTGTGTATGGTGAAGAAAATGAGAGTGAAAACCCCGTAGAGGAGACACCTGAAGAGGAGGAACCATCAGAGACCCAAGAACAAGAACTGCTTCCATTTAGTTGTATTAAATGCTTTAAGTTATCATTTAGCACAGCTGATCTTTTGTGCATGCACTACACAGACCATCACTGCAAAGACATAAAGAAGGACTTCTCCATCTTGGGTACATCAGGTACCCGTTCTTATACAACCATGTATCAGTGTCAACACTGCAATACCAAATTAAACAATATTGCTGAGCTAACTGTACATTTGAACTCGCACATCGAAGATTTTCAAAAACGTGCCAAACGCCAAGAAAGGCGGAAGCAGCTATTGCAAAAGCAAAAGACGGAAAGTTTAGTTACAGATATCCAGCAAGAAAAGGTAAGACATTGCAAATTTTTTCAGTCTAAAATATTTAATAATAATAATGATGTTCTGTGTGTAAGTATTGTATCCTATACCATTCACAGGATAAAATATCAAAACCCTTTTTACTTGATTGTGAAAAGAGTGCATTGTGACTCCCTTCCATTATTTCATTCAGTCTGTATCTTTTTATACAATTGTAACCTATAACTGCAAAAAGAGAACATGAAATACTGATACTACATATTCAGTATTGGATTGATCTATTTATGAATTTCAACTCTAAAACACTTGAAATAGAGACTTAAAGTAGACTATGCAGTAAAATGTGAGATTTTTTTTAACATTTTAATGCTAGGTCTGTATTACTAACTATTGACTTGAAAATATTACAAAACCCTAAAGCAGCATTAGATTGAATGAGGAAAATATCTGATTAGTTTTTTTGTTAGTTAGCACAACCTTGGCTTATATTGAATTCTTTAAGCTCGGCATAGACGGTTAGATTTGTGGGTCGATTTTGCCACAGACCGTCCGCCATGCACGCTCATGGCAGTCAATCTGCCACAAAATTGGCCGCAAATCTAACGTCTAAAGCTTAAATTTGGCCATAAATCGGCCAGGAAATCGATCTATTAAATTATGGTCACGTCCTAAAATTTTAAATCGATTTAACCTCCCTAG
>CM070032.1:109541045-109564510 GCA_036250615.1 Ptychadena robeensis | reverse complement strand
ATGCAGGTGTCCTGACCGGCGAGTGCCTGGTCCAATGGTTCACAGCTGGGTTGTTAAACGGGTAATTCGCTTTTGATTGTCTGGGAGTCTGCAATAGTTGGAGAGACAGAACTCCGTTCAGAGATAGTAACACTGCACGTGTTTGTGTGAAGGTCCACGCCGGCGCCAATATGGCGGAATAGCCAATGTAAAGCCAGCTCTTACCAATCTTACTTGCTAGTAGATCAGAAAATGAATGGACGTCTTAACTGTAAATTACACCTTGAATAGATAGCAACATTAAAATTACCCAGACGACCAGTGCATCATGAAATACCAACCACTGTGATATCTTGATATTGCTCGGAGAGTAATCACATCTGACACCTCTGCAATTCCCTTAATTCAAATGCATATGTATCTCTCTGGTTAATCTTTGGTTGTCCTTTACTTGACCCTTGAAGAAATGTTCAGAAACATATGCAGTTAAGAGTGATCTGACTTGAGGCAATTTTATATTTCTCATAGACGCACTACAACATGAGTGAGACCAAATCCGAATTATTGATATATAAATTGTAATTAATTACAACAGTTGTAAATTTTCTGTCTGATGTTTCTTTTTATGTTTTGGAGTATATTAACACACTTTTTTTTAATGAATTGGGCGATCAGTTGGGTGCAACTAAAGTTATCGCTTAAATGGAACTTGAATTTAAGAATAGGTTGTGCATAGATAATAGTGTTTGGCAGTATGATTGATTTTTGGCAGTCAATATTTATATTAGTAGATCTAATAATGAACTGTGAACCATTTTGTTGTGTAAGGTAGTTTTAATAACTAGATGCCTATATTATTAGTTACAGTTATTGGTATATTAAAATATGTCATATAATCCATTTTTTTAATACTATATAATATACTTTATGAATATAAAAATGCGCTCAGTAACACACAGCCATTTAACATTTAAAGCCCCCATACACCTTACAATCATTCCATACAATCTCTGTACAATCAAATTTTCTTCTACCAAAACCATGTAATATGAGGACCTTTCAAAACCTTCTAATCACTATGTATTCTATCAGGGAGGATCCAGCACTACATAGGTGTTGGTAGATCTAAAGGAAATTGTATGTATTGATCTTGAGGTGTATGGGGGGCTTAAGAAGATTTTGTTTTCAATAATAAGTAAACAATTTAACTAAGAAATGATTCCCAATCCACAGTGCTTAAATTAATACATTTATACACATACATCCTACATACATACATACATACATACAGTTAATATTATAGTTGAATGTAATTCCAAACAAAAGGAAAAATGGCAAATAATCTAGTAAAAAGAAAGAAAAACATACTTATCATCTCAGTAGAGTAGAATACCAGCCAAACTATGTGTTTCACAAATTGTCCCTGCTTTATCTATAGGAAAGAAGTAAAGGAATAGTTTAAACCATTATTTAGCATTAAACATACAGTGGACCCTTGACTTACAAACTAAACTGGTTCCCAAGAGTTGGTTTTAATTCACGTTGGTTGTAAGTCAAGACTTATTTTTCCCATAAGAAATAACGCGCCACCTCAACTTTTCATAATAAAAAGTGTTGTATAATATGTGTTATTTACCAGAAACACCTATAATGTTGCTGGTGTTCCCACCAAGAAGATAAAGTGAGCCGAGCCAACCAGAAACAATCGCTTATTGGCTTTCAGGAAGAGAGGATGAAATAGAAAGTGGTTATTGTTTGAAAAGAGAGTCCCCTTCCATAAGAATTTGGCTTGTAGCTTTTTGAAGATTGAGGAGATTGTCTATTTTGATGAGCTGACATCAGGACACATGAATGTCACCACGCAAGCAGAACAATGTTTTGGCCTTGGCCGTATTTCTGGTTGTACCAAAATTTTGGTTGTAACTCAAGGGTCCACTGTATAAATATTGTGTATGTTGACTTTAAGATATGGTTTTTTTTTGCCCCCTCCAGTCTCGATCGACACCTCCAGGAACACCATGGACATCATAAGCCATTTAGATGCAAACACTGCCCATTCAAGTCTTCTTCAAATAGTCGTCTGAAAACACATAATTCAAAAGTACATGGTGAGATTTCTGAATGTTGTTGTTGCTAAGTTTGGGTAACAGTTCTGTTCTAAGTATTACCTGTTATAAATGTTATATATATATATATATATATATATATATATATATATATAAATTGTTTATCAATTTTATAATAAAACAATATACAGAAAATTATAGAAGATATAAATGGATCCAGTAAAAGAAGCCCTAAAATGAATGACATTTTCTCAGGTCAACATACTAGGGGGCAGGGGGAGCACATCTCAACACTTTAAAATAATTGGAAAAACGCTTTGACGAATGTGCAACTGTAAACAATGTGCAATAATAGATCAACAGGGGCAAAAATTGGAGAAAAGAAGTTGAATAACTTAAAGAACAGGTTAACATGTATATTGTGTGGAATGATCTGCTAGGTGCTAGAGTTCCCAAACCTTGTTAAAGTGATCAGTGGTGACATGGATCCGAGCAGCCAATTGTTCCATAATATAATCTATTATTATTTTTAGTTATTAGCCTTTTCAATGCTCATTATACTTTGTGTATGTATATTTACAGTGTGTGTGTGTATGTGTATATATGTATAGTATTAGCTGGAAGTTACACTGCTAATATATACATACAGTACTTCTTTAACTTTATATAGCACACTCAGTAGGAGGCACATCATTACCATAACATATTCATAGTGGTAGCCTTGCCCATAAGAATTAAACACTAAGTTGGTAAGATTGGCTGCTCTGGGATTGGTACTAGGATATATACAAGATATATATATATAACTTTTTAGTTATTCTCTTGCATTTTATTTTCAGGTGAACATGCCTACAAGTGCTCATTTTGCCCAGTATCAAAAATGACAATCAGTCAGCTAAAAGATCACTGTATAAAGGACCATGGAAAAACTCTTACACTACCAAAACTTAGAACTATGTTTCCAAGTAACCCACGTGCCAAACAGAGTTCACGGATGAGGAAGGACCGTTCAGAGGGTAAGTAGATAAATCACCATGTTTTCAATTGATATGTTAACATTTACCCTTTTTTTGCCTTAAATAAATTGCTATCGATTTCTGCACTCCCCTGTGTACTAGCACTTGACATATTGGGTTTTCTGTATTCTGTATGTGCTAAAGCATGTATAATCAGGGGAACAGATTTGCTTGAGATAAATTAATGATTTTAGTGATGCATAATATTTCTCTTTAGCTTTTTACATATGTTTGTTCATATCCTGCATGTTGAACAGGCTGTTTCTCACATTTTAAATATTTTAACTGGTTTGGAGTCACAAAGGACTGAGAGGGCATCCAGCAAACATTTATTTCACAAACCTGTTTTAAGATTTAATAACCATGGTTACAGTGGCCAAACATTGATCGACTATTTGTGTATTTAAGAGCAGTTCATTTGATTATTGGTTACTATTTTTTGGATTTGTTCGAATGTTGAGTAGAAAAAGATCCTTGAATGTTCGGGTTGGAAATTTTCTGTCTGTTTTTAAATTTTTCAATTCATTTCATCAAGATTTTGGAGTACATACAAAAACAATGTTTGACTATTCAGTTGACTAAATATAAAGTTATCGCTGAAAAGGGACTCAAAGTAAATTTTAAATCAATAATTATTTGTGCATTGATTATAGAGGGTGTCAGTATGATTGATTTTTATTTTTAGCTGTCGATATTTATATAATTGGATCTAATTATTGTCCTTAAAATCGGATATTGGCAGTTAGGCATTTCATTAAATGAAATATTCCTTTTACTATAAGCTTTAATAATTATGTTTAGCATTAGATGGCTTGCAATTAAGATAGCCATACTTGCCATGGCCAGGTTCATGGGTTGGGTAAATAAAGTAACTTTTATATATTTTTTTAAGTTTGACCCTATTTGTTTTTTTTTAGACTGTTTATATTCTGAGCCACCGGATGTCCAACAGCAGCTCAATCATTATCAGTCAGCTGCTTTAGCCAGAAACAGCAATAACTGTCCTGGGCCTCTTCATGTGGTTAAAATGTCACCAGAACAGACAGAAGATGCAATTCTTAAATGTGAATTTTGTGACTTTTCCTCTGGATATATTCAAAGCATTCGCCGTCACTACAGGGACAAACATGGAGGAAAGAAGCTGTTTAAGTGCAAGGAGTGCTTTTTTTATACAAGTTTCAAGTAAGAGCATCTCTTAACGTTTCACCACAATTGTGAAAATGGCTTTGTATGATGTAGGAAGAGAGCTGATATACAGGAAACATGCTTTTCTCAAAATATTGCTTTTACCAAATCTATGGCTAATCTACAGCAAAATTAGTATATAAAAAACATAGATTGGCTATTTAGGTTTGAGGGTGTTATGAGAAAATATACCTTTAAATTAACTGGACCTAACTGTGATGGCATTAGGAAGTCTTTGTTGTAGTAACTTACAGTGTCTATCTAAAAACTATCTAATATGGATGTGACTAAATTGTTTCGTTTGTGATAATGTCTTGTACTGCTTTCTATATGAATTAATGTGTATGTCCTTATGTATCTAAATGATATGGGCCAGAGGGTGTTATGGAAATCTCTGAATTGGGCAATTTGGATAGGAGATTGTATCTATTTTAACAATCATAAATGATTTAGAATGTTACATGTTATTATTGTGTTTTTTTATCATACCTGTGCTGTACTTTCAAAAACAGCCTTTTAATCTATAACAAATGAACATCACTTAACTAAAATTATGTTAAAAAGTTGATAATAGGGAATCATTGTTTACAATTTATCTAGATCAGCTTACTTTTTCTCAACAGATCTGTTTTTACAATGCATATTGAAGCAGGCCATTCAGCTGTTCCTCAGGAGGGGTCCCAAGACCTTCGATGTCCTCTCTGTCTGTATCATACCAAATACAAACACAATATGATAGATCATATTGTCCTGCACAGAGGTAAACCTTTTTGTTATATTTTTTCATTTGTTTCATGTGGTAAACTGCAGACCTACAAATCAGGATGCATTTAGTTAATTAAATGATTTGGCCCTCTCCATGCTTGACACTTGTGGTGTATAAACATGGAGACAGCCTTGTTGAGTACCGTATTTTTTGGACTATAAGACACACTTTTTCACCCCCAAAATCGAGGGGAAAAGTGCCTGCGTCTTATGGTCCGAATGTGCGACCACCCGCGGCCTTTTGGCTGCAGGTGATTGCAACTTGAGTCCCTGCCAGTTCTTCTGGCAGAACTGTATTGGCTATATTTGCAGAGCCCCACAGACATAACCAATGCAGAGTGTGTGGGGGGAAAGCTGCACTCAATGGCAGTTTCCTCACACACACAGCCGCAGAGCGGACAGGGAGACCAGAGTGCAGATTCCCCTTCTCCTTGTATGAGGAAGATGAGATGCCTTAAGGGGGATGCTCTCTAGTGACACCATTTTTCGTGGCTGAAATTGCGTCCCTAGCGTTCATGGCGAGCCCAGCTGCCACGAAAGCTGCATATCCGTGGAAAGCTACGGCGATGCTTTTTCCAGCCGCATATCCGTAGAAAGCTACGAAAGATACTTTTTCCAACTGCAGCATTTCCGGGGTTGTGTCGCGTCATGGTGACGTGGAAGGGTGGTCAGGGCCATAGACCTCCATGTTAATGGAGGGGCGTTGGCTTTCCAGCCCACACAGCTGGCGTCATTAATGATGCCGGTTGTGTGGACAAAAGTGTGGAATTGCAGGTAGTGTACTTTGTACACTGCCATGATTGCCCGTATCAAGCTGTTAAAAACAGGGCGGTGCGCTAGAAAGGTTAAACACATGAAATATTTTGTTTCTGGATTTCCTGCTCTAAAAACTGGGTGCGTCTTATGATCAGGTGCGTCTTTTAGTCCAAAAAATATGGTCGTTTTGCATAGTATGGGAACTTCCTTAACTGCCTAATGACTAACAGACACACAATAAGTATGCAATGCGTGTTTTTCCCAGTTTCCTTGTGCATTAGCATGTAAAGCATAAGTTAGGACGACAGCCCAGAGGTTAAAGTCAGCATTGTTAGTACCTGTTTTGCTGTTCTCATTGGTTTGCTTATAAGTATACTGCATATTTACATTTCAATCCAATTATAGTATAGACCAGTGACCGTCACAATATTTTTTTTATAATTGCATATTGAAGTCCCCAAGTTTAGTTATGGTTAATAAAACTTCATAAAGCTCCATCCTTTGAAATTGCTGGTCCTGCTGAGCACAATGTATTTTTTCTTTCTTGTCGCGCTGCCCACAATCTTAAACATGCCTAAGAATGCAGTTTAGGGTTTCAAAATGATCCATACAGCTCAACCACAGCCTTGTGGTAATAAGTTGCATATCCATGCTAGACTTCTGAATATAGCCCAGAGTGTAAACCGTTTTTGCACTTTACTGGTAAATCAGTTGTTTAGTGAACAGAATCCTAATATATTTAATTGTATTAACCTCCCTAGCAGTATAGCCGTATATGGGCAATCAAGGCAGAGTACACTAGCACTGTGCTTTGCAGGCCATGACTTGCCAAGCACAGACGAGCATGCCTGATCCTGGCGCTGGAAGAATTTGTTGTGTAATCAAACTCTGCCCGAACTGTGTTTGGGCATACTGCCAAGGAGGTTAATATAGATAAGAATAAAGAGAACTAGATATTTAGAGAAAAGTTCAAATAACATGACCATACTCAAGCAACAGTACTTACATTTTTGTTTTGTTCAAGAGAAAAATAGTTTTTATACTTTTAAAAAAATTTAGTCTGTCAGTACTGTGAATTTAGTTAGGCTTAATACTGTGTTTGCAAAACAAGCTTTACAGGTCTAGGACCACATGTTAATCCATGCCAAATATGTGTTTTATCATATCCTTAAAACACACAATAGACCTAGTTGAGGTTAAAGTCAAGATGCCACTAACCCAAGCATATGATAAGATAAAGCATAAGTTGCCTTTAACGTCCCTAGCTAATCGTGTGGCTTGGGGGTTGATGTTTAGTACAGTAACCCCACAGACACAATTTGAATGTCTTACCTGATCAACAGGAGCCTGCAGTGTCCTTCAGTGATGTCTGTCCAGCTCCTGTGTCCCCTGACTACATGACACCATGAACCTGTAGCATGCTCTGTTGATACACACCATCTGTATCCACTGGCATTAAAAAATGTCCCATTGAAAACTGTGGATTACCAGAAGTGGGGTACTGGTGTGTTACCTGGGGGTTTATGTAATCTGTTTCCATAACTTTTTTTTTTCATTCTAAAGGTCTAAAGGTAACTGCTTATGTAATTTTTATATCAGTAAACAACTAGTAAACTTCATATTCGCAACTAAATTAATTTGGTTTTCCTTAATTATTTTTTTACATTTATTTTATAGATTGCAATTGTTTATATCACTTGTTATATTATTTTATTCATATATAAAATCCTAAAGTGTTTCATGACCCTAACGCATACATCTGGTTAAGAATTGTGTACTTAATATTAAACTAGGAAAGAGTTTTCTTGGGGTTGGTTATATAGCTGCCAGAAGACCTTATTTTTCAATCTGTTTGTATTCCCATATAAATATATAATTATGGTTAATTTTTTAAGGCTCAGTGTTTTCAGGGTGAATACATATTTCTGTGTAAACACATGCTGGTATACACAACAAACCTTAGTAGGATTATACTGCAGCTGTTTGGTAAAAAAGATAGCTGCTAAAATATTACTTCTAGAGATATTCCAGTGAGCTACAAAGGCTATCTGGAAAAGGGTTAATTCTTCTACCCTTACCACAATTTTAATTCTTCCAATCCAGTGTAGGTATTAATATATAGTATGTAGAAGTATCTGCTTTCTGAAGCATTTGAAACTTGCCAGGATCACTGTTACTTTCTATTAGGCGTCCAGGAAAGGAACTTGAATTCCTAATGGTAAAAAATTAGATAATAGAGACAAAAGACAAATAAAGACATATGTTTAAGTTTCATTTAAACATGTGCTGGGGCAGTGGTAACCTGTATTTGAATGGGGAGGGGTTCCTAAATAGAAAAGAACCACTGTGCTGGGGCATGTATTAAAACCAAGCTTGTAGTATTGTATCTGTGACCACAAACAATGTGGCTTGATACAGGAGGCTTAGGTGACCAAACAATGTCAATTCCGGGTAATCCAACCCACTAATCAGTTTGTAGGATAACATTCAATAATTAACAGAAGTGAATACAAACTCAATTGGGGATGGAATTGTATCAAGCAAATCATAAAAACTTGTGGAGCATTTTTAATCTTTTTTATCTGCAGATCTGGATAAAGAGTATATTTATGTATTTTTATTAAATGAATATTATACTTGTAGTGGCTTTAATGGATTTGACTAAGCACAGGGAGGGGATGCTAGCTTTGGACATTTTGTGTGCTTAATAGCACAGTAAAGCCTCCCTAAAACAGAAGGTATGTACATGTCCTAGTTCATCACAAATCCAAAAAGTTAAGGAAAAAGTCCTCACTTCAGGATAGTGGGTGGAGCCATGCCAAATGCACATCCAGAACCGCTGGTATACAATACAAATATGGTACAGAGCCATTTATTCCAAGCTGCATACAGTTGTTTTAGGCTTTTTGGCCATCATCAGTGCAGTATATGTAAAACCATGGCTTTTTGGTGTGAGGCTTGGGAGCCGAACATAGATAATACTGTGTGCTTAATAGAAAAGAGTTGTTGGTTATGTATGGGTTGCCAAGATTTTGCTAATGACTGATCAAGAAGTGACACATGCATGGTATGCAACATGTTCCTGTTCATCAGTTTTACTAGTCATCCAAATGACAGTTCTGAATTAAGAAAGCCAATTGCATTACTAATGATAAGTCTTCAAGAAAACGACATTAAGTCCAGCTACTTGTCTTATTACAGAGATACGGAGCAACATTTTCTATGGCTTGATAGAAGCTGCATATGGCACACAGATTGATTGTGTGTGTATATCATTCATACATACAGCAAACAGCCATCCTGTTGGATAAACCTATTAACAGCTTCAGTTTCTACTCTCACATTGACACCTGCATATGGGTCACAAAGTGAAATAGTGGTCACACAGGTGTTCTTTTAGTTTTAGGTATGTTTATTCAATGTTTTTAGGCTGTTTTTGTGAAAATGGCTAACATATTTGTGCAATTTGCAAAAAAAAAGAAATGACAAAATGCATTCTTCCATAAAACATTGAATTATATAAATGGCAAGTTCTGTAGAACTGTTATTGCTGCTTCTGCTACATAATATTAAGCTGCTTTATAAAACTGAATAAAGAAGTTGATTTTACTTAGAAAGTTGAGGATAGGGTTTCCTGTTAAAATATTCTTATCATGCCAAATATTGTTAGATTTCCCAGTAAAAGTCATGGCTTTGCTAACATTCCATATTATTCTTGTGGAGTTTACAAATGGCAGCTTGAAGGTTGAGCTCCACTTTAAGCATTGTGCATCCCTGGGTTGAGTTTCTGTGTAGGTCTCAAAACCGTGTTTTGACTACATAATATAACATACTTGAACATTTCCATCAAATGAATAAATAGGGTTTTTTAAGGATAGAGAAATGTGTGCTGTTAGTTTTGAGCTTGGGAAGTTCCCTTAAACCTACTTGAGTTGTGCAGTTAGGAAAAAAAAGAAATAGAAAATGGGCACATAACCAGCTGCACCTGTAAAGGTTAGAGTCTGCAATATCACCTGCTATAGTTATAACATTTCATGTGCATCTCCGGTACTAGTCATTGCTATATCTAATGTTTGCCAATTCTGTACATCAAGTTTTTATTTTGCTCTTTTATGTTTTTTTTCATTCTCAATGCTGGTGTCATTAATTTATCAGACGTGCATGTATTGTTGTACTTGAAATGTCATTTCAGGGCTTTGCAGAATACATTTGTTAAAGGTCACTGTGGAACATTTTACTGTTCACATTACAGGATTGTCTTGATAACTTTGGTTCTATAGTGTATTAAGTTATATTGTGTATTAAGATTTGCTGAAGCAACGAGTCCTTTTCTAGTAGAAATAAAACTGAACTAGTTCTAAGATGAGCTGAAGAAAGAAGAGGAGCCCCTTGCTTTCTATACTCCTCCTTCAAGGCCATCAATCTTCTTAATATTTGTTAGCAATCTTATAAGTAAAAGATCATTGTTTAAATATTAGTTGTCATTTTCACATTAATACAGTATTTAAGGTCTTTGTGAAGGTTACAATTGCCTTTTTCTTATTTATTTCTTCTAGAAGAGAGAGTTGTCCCCATCGAAGTTTGTCGCTCCAAATTATCAAAACAGCTGCAGGGGGTTGTGTTTCGCTGCGACAAATGTACCTTTACCTGTTCCAGTGATGAGAACCTTCAGCAGCACATTGAGAAGCACAATGAACTAAGGCCCTACAAATGCCAGTTATGTTATTATGAAACTAAGCAAAATGATGAACTAGAAAGCCATCTTAGGGATGAACATAAGGTATGCTTTTTCTTTTTTTCAGAATCTGATGTTTTCATACCATTGTAAATCACACTATATTGTCAAAAATATATTCAGATTCTTGCCTTTACACACACATGCATATGAATGACATGCCATTCCTTATCCATAGGCTTTAATATGTAGTTAATCCACATTAACTACATATCAAAGCCTATAGATAAAAAAAACTTACATTGCAGCTATATGAACTTTTATTTTCTGAGAAGATTTTTTAACTATACTTCACATTTACTTCACACTATACCATACATTTGTGAGGTCAGACACTCAGGTTGTAGAAAGCCTGTTTCTGAGTTACCTCTCTAGCTCATCCTAAAGGTGTTTTATTGGGTCATGGTCAGTGCTCTGTTCAGGCCAGTTAAAGCACATGGGGAGTACGATTATTGTTAAATCTTGACTGAAAAGTTAATCAAAGTAATCTAAAATTGTCGATTGAATTCCTCTTACGATCATGTTAAAACAGGAAATGGCTATTCTCCAAAATATCTTGGTATCTTTAAACAATCGGAGATCCTTTCACTGAAACCTGAGTCACTAAGTCCTGCGGCTACATGCTTTATGGCACTGCACTTTTTGCATGCACGTGCCAATGTAAGGCTTAGATGCAGCTCATGGAAGCCCATCCATTAAAACTCTCTACACATTATTGTTGAGTTTTGTGGAGTTGAGTGGACTTCCTATTATGGTACCACACTGGATCTCACTGAGCGCCTGAGAGGGATCCTTTCTTTCACAAATGTCTGTAGAACCAGGCTGCATGCCAAGGTGCTTGCTTTAATACACCCATGGTCATGGAAGTTCATGGTGGAATATATAATTTAATATAATTTGGGCTTTGATATAAGGATCCTTCAAAGGCAATTATTTTTTGTTACTCCACTCTCACTCAGTCCTGGTTAGTGTAGAAGGATCCTAACTACAGCTGATCAACATTTTATGGTTTTGTTTAACCTATGTTATTAAATCAAATTACATTTGCGATGGTATTTTCTAAGTAGATTAGTTCTACAATACATCAATTGTAACAATAATATTGGTGTGCAGTAATATTTTGATATCACTGACAAGATGCAGAAATTTTATCATTTTAACTGGTTTCTCCATTCTAGGTCGCCCGCAATTTTGAGCTTGTTGGGCTAATTAATTTGGATCAGTTAGAGCAAATGAATGGAAAGCCAGAGTCCTCAAGTAGTGATGAAGAAGAGTCAGCTGCTAACCTTGAAGGTTAGTGCGTTTTTGAGCTTTAACTTGCTAATTGTTCTTTTTCAATTTTTTTACAGAATACATTGAGTTTGGAATTTGTCATGGTTTAAGGAATAAAATAAATTGAGTGTAAACTGTAATGATGTCAGTGAAGGTGTTACACAAGCCAAAGTGAATCATGGTACTGCAATAATGGGAGCGCAATCTACCTGGACTGCCAGTTTGTGTATTTTCTGGTGCTGTATTTCTTTACATTTTGAATTGTGCTGTTTTTAGGGTATTCGGATCAATGCAAACAGTTTAACCCAAACTTTATGGTGTTTGATAGATTTAAAATCTTTTCTCTGTAATCTGACAAGTGTAGAGAGAAGTAGTAGTGAATGAAAAGTGTTGTCTGCTTTTTGGTAGGGGCACAAAGTTGATCTGGATCATCCCTAGTTTTTTCTATACCGAGACCAAACTGTAGGTGCATGAGACAATTCTAAAAATAGGATTAGGTGACTGCTATTTTCTGTGTATACATGCCTTTTTACTTGAGGAAAGGATGAGCTTGCATATAGAAGAAATTCAGGATTATGAAGCTGTATGGAAGCAGGAAGTGTTAGAGAATAGTAACAGTTGTCCATCTGTTACAATGACTGCTTCTTTTTGTTTAGTTGCCATGCAAGTTCTTGATGTCAAGGCTGCCGCTGAAGATAAGCGTTTCCCTTGTGAATTCTGTGGAAGAACCTTTGCACATAGAACTGAATGGGAAAAGCATGTTTTAAGGCATGGCATGTAAGTTGAGAGATTTTCAGGAACCTTTTGACCCTATAGTTTTGTTCCAGGTTCCTTGTGAAATAGCAGAGGAGCTAGGCTACCAATCCATATTCCCTATATTTATATGCCATAGATGCACCCAAGAAAAGCTTTGGGCTCCCATGTAAACTACACATGCCTAATGCTGTATAACACCTCTTATTTTACATTTAGCTTCATTTGCAGCAGGTAGCGTATATATAAAGTTAGAGAGAGTTAAACTGAACTAGTAAAAAGCAGTTGCCATCCAAATGGGTGTTGGGGTTAGTAATATTCTTATTTCTTTTTGTTTTGTGTGTTTTTTTCTTTTTAGTAAGTTTTTGGTTAGTTTTAACATTTGTTTATTTTTAATTAATCTTTTATTTTATATCTACCATTGCATCTTTGTACATTATTTGCTTTCTAAATAAGCATTTAATACATGGCATATGATTCCAAGAGCCCCAGGTTACCAATCAGGCACATTTTGAAATGATCAGACTAAGCCAATGAAAAGTTTTTTATGGGAGTCCTTCACGTATAGGGAAATTTTAGCTTAAGCTAATGTGATCTATAAGTAAGCCTTTACAGCATTGAAAGCCATGCATGTTGAGAATATTTATATTTATATATGTAAAAATATGTAAAAAATAGGCCCCTAATACAAACGAGACTGATTAGCCATGATTCTGGCCTTGCTTTGTGAGTTTAAGAACAGTTCTTTATTTGATTTTCTATATTTGCATGCTTAAATTGAAAAATCCACACCAAAGCCAAAAAGAAAACTTGGGAATCCTGACAATTGTTTGTTTATTCTACAGGACTGTAGTCGGACAAAGGGATGAGAATGAAGAAAACAGACATCCAAACCAATATATTGAAGACCTTTTTATTGAATCAAATCAAACAGAGGAAATGGTTGACACTTCCCAGCAAACCTCATGTATGAACCTAATGATGACCAAGATGGAATAGTTATTACAAGCGATGGAACATAAAGCTGCTTGAACATTCAAGTTCAGTCAAGAAAAAGATAGGAAGCTGCTTTTTTTGGACTTGTAGTATCTTCTATTTCTCAAGCACTGATACTCATAAGTGTAAAAAGTTCATTAATTTAACTGAGGAACCGAGTCAAGGAATAACTTCACTACATATTTTATCTTCGTTTTGTTAATATCAATTTTGGTTACCAAGGACTAATGAAATTTTTGCTTAACGGCACAGACTTTCTGGTGCAAGCCTACCTGCAAAGAATGACAGATACTGCATGGCAGTACTTTTAAGAAGCACCACTTTTGAGACAATTTTTTTAACTCGTGCTTTCTTTACTGTTGCATTTACTCTAGAGACAAGAACTACATTTTTTTAAATTAAAAACATTGGTCACTAAGCTCCCAGTACCTCAAGAAAAATGTTTCAAGGGAGTCCTCTGCGGTTAACTAAGCTGCTTTTCCAAGCAGATGAATGTCAGGAAAGCTTGCTTAAATAGTGAACAAAAATGAACTTAAATGTGTGGAAAACACACACAATATTATTCTTGACGATCCTTTTGTGGGGTTTTCGTCTTAAAAATACTGTGATTTTTTTTCTAAGTTTTAGTAAACTAAAAGCTGAACCTACTAGAATACAAGGTATCTATTTGTAAACAGTTGTACAAACAATTTTGTTTCTTCAAAATAATTTAGGAGTTCTGATATTACCCTGTTTATCAAATACTGCGGTAGGCATATTCAGCAAGATTCTGAATTTGATGGGAGCAGGCTGTGGTTAAGACTTTAATATTAATAGTTACCATTACTTTCCAGTGCTATTTAGCCAATAAAATAGGTATGGTTTTCAGTATATTAATCTGCTTTCAAGGCACTTCTCATAGACATTTCATTTGATGAGGCCCATACACAGATGAAATATTATCTCATTAGTAACACATTACTTGCTTGACTTCTAGGAGTGAAAATGTGCTCCAGTTACAAAGTAGTTGTCTAAGTCCATGAATCCCCTAGACATCTTTCACCCCTGGACAAATCCTACAGATTCCGCACACTCTCTATTACCTACATGTGGCTGTAGCTAAAGGTGATTTCATGTGCCTGTAGAGCAAACAAATGAAATCCACTTAAGATTACCAATTTTAAGCTGATCACATTGGTTATCAGTTTGAAAACAAACTGGATCACATCAATTTGAGCAGATGAACAATTGAAAGCAATGCCAAATGCAGGAAATATGTGAAAAAAAACCTGAAAAATAAAAACCTACCATTTAGGGTTGTCCAGTTGCAATTGCAGCCAGTTTGCAATGTGGTTAAACTAAAGTATATTGCCCAAATGGAACCTTTTATGGAACCCTTTACAAGTTCATCATACATTGTTCTAGAATAGACATTTGAATGATGTGTGTTTAGTTAAAACTGTAGAAATGAAGAAGTGACCTTGAGTTACACATCTTTACTTAATGCTCTTGTTTTAACCGTTTTTCTGTCTGTTAAATTCAGAAATTAGTTTTCATTGCAGGATTAACCCTATAAAATGAGTGGTTAAACTTTGCTTGTTTGGTTTTAAGTAACACTTTGCACTTTTTTATGTAATGTTTGTAGTGCTATTAGTCTACATGCAGTTAACATTGTGTTCATTCAAATTTAGCATGGAGCTCTTTGGAATTACTGTACAAAGTTACCTCATTCCTTTGCATTTGAGCAGAAATTGTTTCAGGTTTACCTTCCTGAACATTTTGCTAGACAGGCATCTTTAGAGATTGCTATACACGTGTGCTTTGTACATACATTTACACTTTATCCTGGCCTCCAGTAACTAATTTATATGTAAGAAAGAAACTGTAAGTTTGTACTAGATTCTGAGTTAGAAAATGAAATAAAATGACTACAAAATGCGGCTTGAACAATTTGTAAACAGTTTTCTTTTGTTACTGCATAAAGTAGATTATAGAATTTGAAAACTGCAAGATACTGATCGGCCTTTTTTCGATGCTCCTTGTATGTGCTGAAACAATGGAGTGGTTACCAAAAACTGTATGACATGCGAAGTGTGATGCTTTATCACTACGTTATTTTTTAAATAACCTGTAAATACTGTAATCCATTGGACTTTGCTTTGCTAACTGGTTAATTAAACTATGGGACCATTGTTGTTTTAAAAGAACTCTTGTTTGTGGTTATTTATTAAATTTTTATTAAGGTAAAAGTCTAACCTTCTTCAGTTTGTGCTGCAAAACTCTTGTGCTACAATGGCAGGTTTAGTGCAGTCTGGGAGATTATTGCAAATTATAAAATGTACTGGAGCAGGAGCCTTATTGTTGAAGGTAAATAAAAGGTCCCTAGTCAAACTAGCTCAGTAAAGGCCACTCCTGCCTTTGTCACACAGGACAATACTCTCCATCAATTTTAAGAAAGCAAAGAAAGATGTAAGCATTTGAAAGATGGGCATTTTTTACTCCTTATGCTGTAAGAGAACCTTCTGGTCTCCACCTCCTTAACATAAAGGTCAATAGTGTTGACCCCCCATCTCTTTTGCATCATTGATGACACTAAAGAGGCGGAAGAGATCTTGGCCAATACTCTACATCACCATGGGTTCGCCGGGGACAGGTGAGTTACCCCAACTGTAACTTGGGGTAAGTATGTAGAGTATGCAAACTTACCCCAAGTTAAGTCGGGATAACCACTCAGGAGGTTAAACAATGAGCTCTGCACTGCGAACATCTTTTTTTTTTTAAAAATGCATAATCTCTTCATGGGTAGTTCATTATAAATAATAAATGAGAGCAAAACAACCATCCAGAAAAGTTCATATAGTGTCCATAGTAAGCTCTCGATCAATTGAGGTGCTGAGCCCACAATGGCTTGAATGGCTTCAACTATTTTTATATATTTTTTAAATGATTGATGATTAAAGCTTTATATTTTCTATGAATTAAAAAAAAACAATAAGCTGTATTGGTGCTACATGGAGGTCTTAAACAAGTATATATCCCTTAAGGTGGAATGGAATACCCAAAGCCAGTGTTTGAGCCCTGTTTATGTTCATAACAGGGAGCATTTCTTTTGACTGATGATTGTCATAGGTGAGATTTATTGTTGCTGTACATTTTCTGTGAATGAAAGTCTGTGATGATGAGAACAGTACTAATTCACTACAGTTGCAAGAAAAATATGTGAAGACAAGAACTTTAAACATGCTCCAATATTTTCTTAGGACAGCAATGGCTTCCTCCATGGTGTCTTCCCATGTACTCCATACTTGTTTAATGTTTTCCTTATTGTAGATGTGTCAACAAAATGTTGGCATGTGCCAGAGTTTTCTGTAAGTCTTTATCTGACACGCTAGGATTCTTCTTTACCTCATTAAGCATTCTGCACTGTGCTCTTGCAGTCATCTTTACAGGATGACCACACCAAGGGAGAGTAGCAACAGTGCTAAACTTTCTCCATTTGCTGTCTTACCATGGACACATGAACATCCAGGCTTATGCAAAAACTGTTGTAACCCTGCTTCATGCAAGTCAACAATTCTTGATCGTCAGTCTTTTGAGAGCTCTTTTCTGTGAGGCATGGTTCTCACCAGACAGTGCTTCTTGAAACCAGTAAACCCAAAACTGGTGTGTGTTTTTTAAAAGGCAGGACAGCTTTCAGCAACACATCCAATATCATCACAATGATTGGACTCAAGTTTGGCTCACTCCTGGCTCCAATTAGCTCTTTGAGAAGTCATTACACTAGAGGTTCATATACTTTTTTTGAATGTTTACATGTTATGTTCAATAAAAACATAAAACATATGTTTGTGTGTATTTTAAGCAGATTCTGTTTTGTTATTGGTGTGACGTAGATGAAGATTAGAGCACATTTTATGACCAATTCATGTATTAGCCTGAAGAAGGGATCTGCGATATCCCGAAAGCTTGCTTCTCTAATGACTTCAGTTAGCCAATAAACGGTATCACTTGAACTCCAAACTTGCTGTATGCAAAACTCTGTGTAATCCCAAAGGGTTCACATACTTGTTCTTGCAACTGTATTCAATCCCACAGACTTGGAACTAGATGGTTGGAGTAGGGGCCAATATGCAGTGGGTACTATCAATAAATAGTACAAAGATGGCATACCTATATGTGTGAAGTGGCTGGTAGAACAAGGGCTAACCTATCTTGTCAAATTTCACACATTACTGAAAAAATGAAATGCTGGCTTTGAGTCTAGTCTGATGAATCATGTTTTGTTGGTCATGGCTGGGTGTGTTTGCATATTTTACAGGAGATTTTCTGTAAAAACTAATTTGATTCACGGAGACCCAACTTTATAAACGAATGTATCTGCTGCTTACATTTCAGCTTTAATACGAAAGACAAATAAATCTACTTATTTGGCAGCAGCTAGAAGATTTAACCTTTGTTTCATATATTGATGTTTATGTAATTTATCAAATAGATGCTTCTTTCTGCAAGGCTCTGATCTTCTATGTTCCCCTTCAGTGGTTTTTTCATGAAGCAGACCTTCTGTTTGAGGCACCTAAAAAGAGGAACTAAACTTTGGAAGGTGTTCCTCAAATAGGCTAGCCATGTAACTAGGATAACAGTGGTGATTGAATATTTGTGAGCCCAGATTGATACATGGATGTAACCTAAATCATAATTTGATTTTCAAACAAGCACTTGAAGTAGAGGACAAAAAAAACCCTGTAAATCGTAAAACAAATCGTTTAGGGTTGGTCATATATTTAAAGAAATATAAATGTTTAGCCACCTTTTGGGTGTGAATGAGAGATCCAGAAAAGGGTGATCACACATACAACAAATCTGTGGACATGTTGCATGGCTCAAACAAATGTCTATGAACCTCAGAAAAAGAATTGTAGATGCCCATAAACCTGGAAAAGGTTACACAACTTTCTGTAAAGAGTTTGGACTCCACCTGCCATACAGATTGCATACAAATGGAGAAAAATATATTCACATTGTTACCCTAAAATAAAGGGATCAACCATCAAAAAGCATCTTGTAGTCCAAGAGGCTACAAAAAAGTTAACATCTATGCTACTGAAAAAACACTTCTATGAAACTTGTTGGGAGTGTTTAGTTTGGACCCCTTTTTGCTCCATTTTGGCCTGCATGGCTCGCCATTATTGATGGACAACAATGATTTCTGAACTATCCCAGAGAATTGTGAAGGACAATACATCTAGTATTGTCAAGACATCAGTCTGATAACTAAATCTTGAGAAACAGTGGGTCATGCAGCAACACAACGATCAACATACAAGTTGTTCTACCAAAGAACTTTAAAAGAGAACAAATGCAAAGTATTATTACTGACTTACCATGCCTTCTGCACTGTCTGTGCATTGCGGAAGTGGTCACTTGGGTGAAAGTAGGTCTTTGTGTTTTCTCACAGGACAACATCGTTTGAACTCCCAGATATCATACCTCAGTAGTGCCTCCCTGAAATTTTCTGGGTTAGTAACTAACCCCTGATGCTACCTGAATTTCAAATGTTAACCTTTCATATTACAACTGTCAAACAGTGCTTTCTTTTCTCTTGTCAGATTGTACCCTTCCATATTGCAACCCTAACTTTCAATCTCCAGATCTCCAACACCCCTATCTATAATTCAAAAAACATACAAAACTGTTGTCCTGTCTAGTCAGGCACAACTGGGGTTTACAAGGTAAAGAAAAGTAAAAAACTTAAAGAACAAATCTAGTTCTACTGCTCACATAGGATTTTTTCAAAATGTTTTATTAGATCTGAGGTTATGCTAATAAACAATCCCAATGAAATAAAATCTTAAAAAGGTTATGGAGATTCAAATACGATAGAAGGAATTGGCACTATGACATTAGCTAACAGAGTGGAAGCTCCCCCCAAAAAATAAGGGATTCCCGGGATATACGGTCCAAGACTGGACCTCCATGTGACCAGAGCATCCGAGAGAGGTGAGAGGTAAAAGTAATCACAGAAGGTATTTCTGAAGATTATACTACTAACTGTGTACTTAAAAATCTTTTCTTTTTTTTTAAAATATAGACAATTTATCAAATGTAATTTTTTGCTTGTAGTGCCCAAGTTCTTTCCTTGAAAAAGCCTATGCGGCGAAACATGTTGGATCACACCTGGAGCACTATAGGGCGAATTATCCCTACCCTTTAACCAACAAATAAGGGGTTTTGTTTCAAAATACTTCTTTTTTAGTGGACAATTGTATGAACAGATGTGTTTTTATAAATGGAAAAACTTCTTTTTTATGAACTATCTAATAAAAAAAATTGAAAAAATCTGTAGAATTATATTTGTTTGAACAGTAGACCTATATTTGTTCTTTAAGTTTTTTTACTTTTCTTTCCCTTGTAAACCCCAGTTGTGCCTGACTAGACAGGACAACAGTTTTGAATGTTTTTTGAATTATAGATTTGATACCCCACGGAATTTCTCTGCTAAGGGAAAGATCTAACAGAGGGCAGATCTTCTAAATCCTATGGCATAAACTTTTATACTCCAACACCCTTAGCAATTGACATTCCCAATTTCACACCCCTAACTGCGACCTTTACTAGTTATTAATGTTTGCCTGTGGTTATTCAATTTACATGAATTGTATAAATTTAACAATAAAAACAATAACATTTTGGCAATCTAAAAAATTTACAGTAGTGTATACATGATAAATTGAAGATATTTGTGCAGCTTTTTAATGTGTTAGAGCTTTAATCTCAATTCAAACTGCAATATCAACTTAAGCCACAAGATGTCCCTAGTGAACACTTGCCGTCAATGTACAGATCATATCACAGGCCTCCTCTTCTGAATACACACATCGGGGGGGGGGGGGTGTAGGGGCACACTACGTGCTGGGGACCTCTCCCCTCTCTGGCTAGTATGAAGATGCATGTAATAAGAATAATCAAAGCACGCATAGCTAGTCTTTGATCCTTTTGCGTACCAGCGTACCACTTATGTGCTGCCCTGACTATAAATATATTTTTGAGTTCTACACCTTTACCCCCTTCCCATCACATCTTTCCTCCTGAGTTCAGCCAAAGTAAGAGGTGAGGCGCCCAAAGGCTAAATTGGCATTATACATGGAGAAATACATCCATGAGTAGGGAAGTGTTGTACATTAACATTGGTATGTCCAGTAACACCCAGAGCATTAATAAGTGATGAGCTGGCCTGTTCTCCTTTCTGAAATGCTCCTTCCATGTTCTCCTCTAGAGAAACCATTAGAGCTGGATGATGTCACAAACTCCTGTATTGATATTTGCAAAATGACTATATCAGGAAAATGTAAAGATAATGATTGCCAGAAGAAGTAATAGTCGAATTCATACCATAAGGTGAAATGAGGGTTATCAATAGTGTAATTCAAAATCTACATACATCTGTAATTACTCTTATTTTCTGTTAACAGCTACTTTCCAGTGGTCAACAGGAGCTAAGGACAGTCCAAGAAATGTTCTGAGAATTAGGACTAGAAGGCAAAAAAATTTGGGGGGGCTAGAATCAATCAGCTAATAAAATTGTTGAATCCTATAAATAAATTGATGAAAATATTAAATGTATTAGCATGATTGGGACTTTTAGACAGTGTTTTATTTATTCCATGTTTTCATTCCTTTATTATGTCAACCTTAAAAAATATTGCAAGACGAAAGGGAGAAAGCTTGTTTCCTGTAGTGGAACTGGTATGTCATGTTGTCCCAATCAAGCCCATCTGACCTCTAGTGTTGGAAAAGATACACTGCCTTCTCACTAAGTTGACTTTGTTTTCACACATCCAAAGAGCCAAAGAAGAGGATTTCTGTGTGTTTAAAATGTGCTGGTAGACCACCAAATACAATATCAGATAGTTTACCAGGTCATTTGCTTTTTTTATTATATGGTATAGGAATGGTATATTAACAATGTACCAGCTTTTTAGTTGGAACCTTGAATATGGCCTTCAAACTGTTTTGTGGTCCTCAAGGTGTTAGATGTCTAGTTTTATATAATATATCTGGAAACCTATGAAACGAATACTTGGAACTCCAACTTCAGAATAGAATGAGTACCATCAAAGAAAAAACACTCTGTATAATTTCATGGGGAAGCACTCAAGTAATATACAATTTCACTTTTCTGATTGGACTATTTTAGACTTTCCAAATAGATCATACAATTTTTCCAAGCAGCAAAACAGAGAAGTACAAAGTCATGTAAAGATTGTTAAGTCATAGAAACTACATATAAAATCAACTAAAACTGCAGTTTCTATCTTTTATTCCCCATTCTCTGTTCATTTTAGAATACTGTGTTCAGGGTTAAACAGTTACTAAATGTCCTTATATGTGCCTAAAAATAGCATGTAAATGGTTGACTGTGACATATCATGTGACAAGGCTCTCTTCCTATCCCGGCTGGTTTTCCATAGCATTATAGAAAGAACACTACAGGACACCATAGACTGCAAGCTACACAGAAATGCATGGACAATTCTGAGTAATATCCTAAGAGCGATATGATAAGATAAGATTAGTATATATAAAAAATTGCACTCATCTAAAGTGATAGGCCAACATGCCAAATTATATATTTTAAAGGCTAGTCAACCGGGGGTATCAACTGCGGATCACTCCAGTGACTGAGTTTCCCCCTGAGAATATCTCAGGGGCAAGGGGACTTTACCGGCCTAGGTATTACATTCAGGTGTCAAGTTAAGTAATAAACTTGATTGGTGAAAAGAATATATAAATTAAATTTATTAAATACATAAAGCAAATAAAATAAAAACCGCACAATATGACCTTACAAAGTTGGTCGGTATTGTGTCGATGTCATATATTTAGACATAGTGCGATGTTACACATATCATCATAGCATAGATTTATCCGGTACATATAAATTCAACATTGTTCAGGTAATACAAATCAATCAAGAAACGTCAGGATAATGTCCCGCCCAAAGGCAGGAGCGTGCCCCAACGCGCGTTTCGTGTAATGACTTCTTCAGGGGGTAGGCTTTATCCAGGTAGTATTAAATCACAAACTCTATAATGACAACAAATGTGAACATCCTGACACCGAGTAATGGCTGGAGGCAAACAATGAGAAGAACGGGAGACCAAATATAGAGCCACCAGACAACGAGCTCAAAACCGTATCAACCTGAAGTAGGTCAGCTAGTAGTCAATGGTAGAGTAGGGTGGTTTATCTATGCACAATCACTGACTGATAAGGAGTATATCGCAATATTTGTTATGGGTATCAATGTGCAGCAGGTTGGCTGGTTAGCAACGGTAGGGTCCCTGTGCCTGGCGTTTCTTGATTGATTTGTATTACCTGAACAATGTTGAATTTATATGTACCGGATAAATCTATGCTATGATGATATGTGTAACATCGCACTATGTCTAAATATATGACATCGACACAATACCGACCAACTTTGTAAGGTCATATTGTGCGGTTTGCTTTATGTATTTAATAAATTGAATTTATGTATTCTTTTCACCAATCAAGTTTATTACTTAACTTGACACCTGAATGTAATACCTAGGCCAGTAAAGTCCCCTTGCCCCTGAGATATTCTCAGGGGGAAACTCAGTCACTGGAGTGATCCGCAGTTGATACCCCCGGTTGACTAGCCTTTAAAAAGATAAGATTAGTCTAGACGAGGGATAGGCAAACTTTTGGACTTGTGGGCCACAATTGTTACTTAAATTTGACAGAGGGGGCAGATCAAGAGCATATGTATGGAGTGTTTGTGTGAAGAAATAAAACCTAAATGTTATTATCATTACACAAAAGGTTTGGCGGGTCCGGATAAAAAAAAAGCTAAACAGGACCTATAGTTTGCCTATTTCTGGTCTTGACTATACAGGGAGTGCAGAATTATTAGGCAAGTGGTATTTTTGAGGAATAATTTTA
>CM070032.1:109524546-109536991 GCA_036250615.1 Ptychadena robeensis | reverse complement strand
AAAAGTCATGTGGACAAACCACAAAAGTTTTGGGATAGTGTTCTTTGGACTGATGAAACAGAACTGTTTGGGCCCATGGATCAACGCTGTGTTTGGAGGAGGAAGAACACGGCCTATGAAGAAAAGAACACCATCCCTACTGTGAAGCATGGCGGGGGTCAATCAAACTTTGGGGCTGTTTTGCTTTTGCAGGTACAGGGAGGCTTCACAAGGTACCATGAATTCTCTTCAGTACCAGGAGATATTGGAAGGAAATGTGATGCAGTCTGTCACAAACCTGAGACTTGGGAGACGTTGGACCTTTCAACATGACAATGATCCCAAGCATACCTCCAAGTCCACTAGAGCATGGTTGCAGATTAAAGGCTGGAACATTTTGGAGTGGCCATCACAGTCACCAGACTTAAATCCGATTGTGAACTTCTGGTGGGACTTGAAGAAAGAAGTTGCAGCACGCTAGCCTAAGAATGTGACTGAACTGGAGGCTTTTGCCCATGAAGAATGGGCTAAGATACCCGTAGATCGCTGCAAGACACTTGTGTCACGCTATGTTTCACGTGTAAAAGCTGTTATAACTGGAAAAGGATGTTGTACTAAGTACTAAGAATGAATGTCACTTGGGAGTTGAATAAAACTGATAATGATGTGAGCACAGAAAATATTGTGGTTATTTCATTATTAATGTTATGTTATATATGTCTAAATTACAAGTGCCTCTTTGGTTTAATTGTAAACAAGATGACTGAAATGATCAAAATCAATGTCAAAATGGCCAAAACACTCAATTTCAGTGGGGGTTGAATAATTTTGAACACAGCTGTGTGCATATATAAGTTTTCTATATACTTGTATAGCTATGCGTGGTCTTGAACATCTAATATTGTACTCCTCATTTATTTCAATTTCTATTTTGGTTCGCAACAGGATTGAATTCCACTAGCAACACCCCCTAACCTATATTAAGTCCCCTAATATATTTACATTCATTTGTTTATTCAATATCGGCCTATATTACCAGAGTTATGCCTTTTGAGAAGCAATTAATTGTTATTTTTCCCTTTTTGTACTTAAACCCTTTTTACCTTAACACATAATTTAAATGTATTTTGTTACATGAACCATGAACAGTAGGAAAATGTTTGGGGTCTTCATTGTGTGACATTGTATGTGTAATTATAGCACTTTACTACTGGAGTGCTGGCAGTGCTTGCAATTTTTGATTTAGGCCAGTCCATTAGACAGAGGAACGTTACTTCTTGTCTGATGGTGCAGGTAAGAGAAATGACAGAAGTGGCTGTAACTATAGACAAGCTTTGTCTCCCTGCTGTGGAGTTGAACAACCCCTTGATAGAGTTACAGAAAGTATATAGTCTGTGGCTATTTCTTTCTTTTGATTTCATGGCTGTATAGCTAGAACACTGTACCCAACATTTGTGAGGTTAGAGGCAGCCTAACATATCTTGTTATTTTATCCTCACGATATCCTTCATCATAAGGGAACTGGTAGTTTTTCCATGTCTTCTCATTATATAGGAACAAAATATTGTATTAAGTCAAACTACATTTTCACAACCTGAAAACAGAGCCAGTCACATAACTTTCAGTTAGTGCTGTTTAGTAATGGAGAGATGGATGCAATTGGAGAGGCCAACCCCTACTATAAAAATGTTAATGTTTGTCTTTCATTGTGTATAAATTAAAAAAGTGATAAATACTGTCCTTTACAATCAAGTTGCCCATTTTGCCTCTCATCATCACCCATTGTTGATGAGAAAAAAATTAGAATTAATTTTCTTTCACGTAGATATTCTTTAAAATTTTTTTGCTAATTAAAATTATTAAAAATAATAACCATAATTATTTAGATTTCCCACCAAATACAGTAAGTGTAATTCGTTAGTATAGTCTATAAAGACAGCAAAGTCAAAATCTAGTCCAAAAACCTAAAAAGAAGACTTTTATGAAGAATATAAAGTTTAGGAATACTGTCCAGTAAAAAGAAATTATTTAAACTCACAGCGACAGTTCATCTGATTTGTATTAGGGTTTTCAATTTTAACTGAATTTGCCTGGCACTCATTTAAAAATATCATATGGATCCATTTGAGCATATGTTCTAAGAATACTAAGAAGATTCATATTTTGTGGCTCGAGGCTCATACATCAATTTAATGTCAACTCAATGATTACTTACAATAAATGTATCAGTAAATAAATTCACCTGTATTAAAATCAGCTTTATCTAATCATGTATTGGATGGTTACTATTAGTTATTATGAAATTCTATTATTTTTATTAACTATTATTATTTTGGCTGTCCCAGAAATTTCAAAACCTCATCCACTTAAGGCTGCCATACACGGGTCGGATTTGCACCGGATCCCGGCCCGATCGATTCCGGGCGCGTGCACGCGAAACGATCGGGCCGGAATCCCGTGCAGCCCACCTTGTCCGTCCGATCGGGTCCGACCGATCGGGGGCTCAGAATCGGATCCGCCAGAGAACCAACATGTTGGTCTTTCGGGTCCGATTCTGCCCAGATCAGCGGGAGTTGCATTCCGGGAGGTGATCAATCGGACACGGATCCGGCAGGACAAGGTGGTATGCAGCGATCGGATTCCTTAATTGGCCGATCGATCACACCTGAGGATCCCGGCGGAATCGCCGGAATCGATCGGATGGTGAATCGATCAGCCAGGGAATCCGTGCCGTGTATGGCTAGCTTTACACTGATCCCATCATATAATTTCACTAAATGGAATTCACTTCCACTTCTTGTCATTAAAAATGCTTTAAAATAGCAGTTTCCCGGTTGGCTTGGTTCACACTTCATTTTAATACATATAAATATAAATTTATTGTATATAAAGGTTTTGGGAGTATTTGCCAAAGTGTATTATATTTTTTAATAAGCAGCTATTGCTGGGTATGTTTGAACCCAAAAAAGGGGTCAAAATGACCCCTTTATTTATTAACATTTTATGTATGTTTTGGGGGGTATTTGTAATTTTTTTGTTTTAATTAGGTAGGTTTTAACCCTGTAAAACAGAATAAGGGGTTAGTATGATCCCTATGTTCATTCAATTTGTATATATAATATATATTTTAAATTATTACATACAAAAGTTTTGGGTGGTATCGGTAAAAGTGTATTTTTTTTTCTGGTTATTGTTGGGTATGTTTTAACCTTTTGAGAATGAATAAGGGGTCAATATGACCTCTATATGCGTTAAGTTTTTATATGTAATAATTTCTTGAATTACTACTTATTAAAGTTTTGAGCACTTCTACTCCATCAGATACAAATCTATTGAAATACCTAGAAAACCTGTCAGATACTTTTACATACTAACATGCCCCATCATGGCTAGATTGGTTTTATGTGCAATTTTGACAAATTTTAGGTTGATCTTAACAGGTAAACTGGATTACATTTCCTGAAGATCAACTGAAACAACCAAATTTTAACATAAATCTGTCGGAAAAATCGACCTTTGTATGGTCACCTTAAGTATTTAAATGTTAGTTCTACACTAGAAAAGTGTCTAGAACGAAGGTGCCCAACCAGTGGCCTGGGAGGGTTCTTCAGCACCCCCCATCGGTCCTCCACTTGCGGCCCCTGAAACCTAACTTTTATTGCATAGGGCATAGGAACTTACATGTACACCAATCCCCTGCTGACGCATCCTCTCCCGGGATTTTCTTAGCCGGAAGGCAAGTGACTCGTTTAGGCTCTGGCTAAGCATGTTGATTGGGATACATGATGGTGCCTGAGCAAGTCTCTTGCCTCTCCTCCTCTCCCCACTGTAAGAAGACTCTGGGCACATCTTGGCAGGGGATTGTTAGACATGTGAATTCCTATTCTCCCACTATGCCACTAACGAATGGGGGATAATTGTATAATATATATTGCGGCACATAACCTCAGAATAGGGGCATATAACCTTTGAATCAAAGGTTATGTGCCCCATAGCTACTAACACAGTTCCTTAATGCTTAAATTATCATTTAAACAAGTTTTGTTATTTTAAAATCAAAAATAATGTCTTCTAGCTAGGCCTGCTGTCCTTCTTTCATTATAAAATGCTTATACGAGTCAGTATAGATTGAAAATATTATGTGTGGCCTTCAGTGATGCCGAGGGCCTCACTTGTGGACCCTCATATCAACTCAGTTGCCCACCACTGGTTTAGAAACACAACCTTCTAACAGATCAATGTAAGAAACATTGATTCCTAGTTTACAACCTTTCTTTTTATGTGCATTAAAAAGCATATATATTCAGGTATTTTCATGCAAACAGGCCTATTGGATATAATAATCTTTTTCGGCATGCTCAATGCATCTAAAAATTCATAGGCGCCACCACCTCTGTTGCTCATTCTTAGGAATGTTTTACTGCATTCTCACTGCTGTCAAGCAAATGTTGTTTTCACCTTGTAATTTGTTTCACACCAGATTATACAAAGAATTCTATTTTTAGAGCATTTCAGCACATTTCATTATTGTCATAAAACCCAGAGTGCTTCTGAGGAGAGGACTTCCTATTTCAGAAGGAAAAAATCATTCTTGGAATCATTTCTAGTCCTGCAAATGGGTTACACATCCAAGTCCCCTGAACAGGCCTCACACATGTTCAATTAATCTTAAACTTCCAGCCATGTCTTTTGTTCTGCCACACCAAATGTTTTATAGACCATATTACCTAAATAATAAAAATAGACAGCATTGCACAGAAAAACATGCATGTGACATTTTTGTTGCAAATCTGGTAACCTTCATATGGTTGAGCTGGAAAGATTGCAATTGCAATCAGTAATTCTGCATACTTTAGTAGACACATTAAAAGGGAGAAAATAAGTGTGTAATGGATAGTTAGTTAGCAGGAAACTTTTGGTTGGTGTTACATGGCATTGTCATATAATCACCATCTTAAGCAAAACCAATGTTCAAATGCTAGATTAAGACATCATCTATTCTAAACTAGTGTCCAAAAGCAGGAAGCCTAACAACAGGACACAAGGAATAAATGAGCAGAATGAGCAGTAGACCTACAACAGGTAGAAAGGGGGAAAGCAACCAATGGATCAACAAGAGGCAACACAGTGAAGGTGAAGGCAGCTTAAGGCATGCCTACAACCCATGTTACATCTGACCTTCCAGATCCTTACAATTTTCAAAACAAAGTGCCTGTGTTGGCAAGACTGCATTAACAGCTAAAGAAAAACCGGGTGTTGTTCAAGTCAAATATTCAGCAAAATTATTTCCTCCTGAGATTTTGGAATGGGACACTGTACTACAATAACCAAATTGGGAAGTGTCCTCTGTGCCTTTTTTTCCCCGTGGCACTCGTGTGTCCACCGCGGGAAAAAAAGAAATGTATATGAGTTGTCTATTATGGCAATTGGTTGTTTGTTTTGTTATATCCCCATTTGCTGGAAACATTGGGATATTTTTCCACTATCCATATTCTTACCAAAGTATCTGTGTAAAGATAGCCAAACACGTTAAGATCTGCGTACATTGTGCCGATGATTGATCACCATGGTGCTTGCGGTCACCGGCAAAACGAACTGGAATTGAGATGTGCACCACTGACACATTCAAAGTATTGGGATTGAACGTGGATTTACCATCTGTTCGATCTGTACCTTTTTGGGTCGATCCCTCAAGGCGGGAAGCCATCAATTCCCCAAAGATCGATCAATGATTAATCTGCAGGAACGCATATGCTTTTGGGGAATCTATGGCAAATCTACAAGTGTATGGGGGGCTTAAAGTGGCAGAACAATAGCTGCAGTTTGCAGTAACATATTTATAACGGAAAACAGTTGAAAACCCTGCTCAAGGATGATGAATTAGGATTTTTTTTGTAAAAGTATAGTCTTCCTTGTGTAATTAGTGGCGTAACCAAAGTAGACATGCTGCTATTGGCTAGTTTTGTATTTGTATAGCATTGAAGAGCTGAGGGGTGCACTATGGTATCCTCACATTGGTTGGACCTTTTTTCAGAACCGTATTAGCAATTAAGCACTTTCTCTTTGATCTTCACAGCTAGAAGTTTCTTCTTATATAACCTTGTAATGTATCTAATATATCTAATTTTTAACAATAATAACCATGAAAAGATGAAGTTTACAGCTCAGGTGAATAGGGTGAATTCTTAGACCTGTGCATTAAAGATGAAAACGCTCATACATATCAAAGGATATTTTGAATGAAATTAAACAACTCGCTATTATACATGAAAACAAAAATCTTTAAGGAGGCAGAGGAACAATTCTTAAGGCACCAAGTAAAAATATACAGTTTAGAGACTTTGTAATGAACTCACAAGAATTAAAATTGAACAATGGAAACTGCTACTACTTCTCTTCATTAAGATTGCAAAATCAATAAAACCTATTTTGTGATCACATTATATAAAGCACATAAATATACAGCTGTATACAGAGGTGTGTGTTTCTGCTCTCTGATCTGATCATTCCCTGCTCTCCCCACTACCCCATCCTAAGTCAGTGGTTCCCAAACTGGGGGCTGGGAGTGGAGGTATTCCGGGGGGGGGGGGGGGGGGGGTGCACTGCTAGGGGGGCACCTGAGATGGCACTTGGAGCTTGGAGCCCTCTATGTGTGGATCGTGCTTTCAGCCAGAGAGAGGGAGGAGATTGATCTGCAGAAATCAGCTGCCTATTAGCTCTCTCCGCCTTCAATTCTCTTTTCCTTCTTCATATTGCACACAGTCCACCCACCCTCCCCTAGCAATGCCAGCCAATCAGACTAGTCTGAGTGATGGACAAACAGAAAGAGAACCATGGGAGAACTAGCTGCAGACAGTAGATAGAGTACATGTAATGTGTGCATCTCTGTGTGTCTCTCTCTATGTGAATGATTAATGTTTCTGTATAATTGGTGTGTGTACAGTATATATGATGCATGTCTTTGCATGATTGGTGTGTGAGAGTTGCATTTTAATTAATGTTTGAGGGCCATTTCACACTAGCCCCGCTGCAAAAAAGGTGCATTTTTTTTACCTTAACAGACGTTCTAGTGGTAATGCTACCCCATCAGTTACCCTGTGTTTCTGCATTGCGCTGGTCCTCATTCTGAACCTGTGCAGGTTCAATGGGGGGAGGGGGCTCGATTACGTGCCTATATAGAAAAGGGGGCCACGCAAGGAAAGTTTGGGAACCACTGTACTGTAGTGTTGATAGACAGCACTAAGGAGGAGGTGGGGCCAGAAATTGCTGAGCAGACAGTTTTTGCTTCACTCAGATCAAAGCAGAAAAAAGCTGACTGCGCCTCCTCCTAAATGCTGTCTATCAACACTTAGGATGAGGCAGTGGGCACTGCAGGCAATGATCAGGTCAGAGAGCAGCAACACTCATACACCTGCATAAAGCTGTATACATGCAGACCGATTTGGGGTGTGTGTCTTATAGCGCAAAAAATACGGTTCAGTGTTTTACCAAGAATTTTTGTCATTATAAAATATTTTCATATTTCAAGTTTCAACCTGTGCAATGTCTTTTTTAACTGCAGGTTATACCACAAACTCTAAGGGGGAATACTAATGCAAATCACTAAATAGAAATGTCAGAGAATGTGTTTGAATGTTGTTGAATATTCAGTATTCAGTAGAGTTATGTATGATATGTATGTTTGATATGTTCTGTTATCTACATAATCCCATATTTGCAAGAGTAAAGGTTGGAAGACACACATTTTAGTAGTTGTTTAAAGGTAGATTAAGTGTGTAATCTTTATCACATGCTTTCTCGTATTTAATAAGATGAAGATTTTCTTTAGTTTTTTTTTTTACATCTAAAGGCCCCCATACACGGGTCGGATTCCGGCCGGTTTCCGGGCCGATCGATTCCGGGCGCGTGCATGCGAAACGATCGTGCCGGAATCGTGTGCAGCCCACCTTGTCCGATCGATCACGTCCGATCGTTCAGGGGCCCAGAATCGGATCCGACAGAGAACCAACATGTTGGTCTTTTTGATCCCATTCTGCACAGATCAGGGGGAGTTGCCATTTGTGAGGTGGACAATCGGACACGGAATCGTCCCGGAATCCGTTGGACAAGGTGGTATGCAGCGATCGGATACTCTTAATTGGCCGATCGATCACACCTGCGATTCCCGGCAGAATCGCCGGAATCGATCGGATAGGTGATCGAGCGGCCATGGAATCCGAACGTGTATGGCTAGCTTAAGAGGTTCTTTAAAAGTTGGCAATAAGCAATCTTGGATTGTGATACCATGTTCCCCCGAAAATAAAACCTATCTTCAAACGAAGCCCAGGCATGTTTCTTTCAGCATTTTTAAGGATCACTACTCATAAAAAATATAAGCTCTACTTTCAGTTTTTTTTTAAATGTCAAATGTAATAGTGTCCAGGCAGCTACACATGTAAAAAAGTTAAATCAATAGGCAATACAATGCAGCAGACATCAAGAAAAGCAGACCCCCAGAAGAATGGCCAAAAGACCCCAAGAGACAAGCTGATGGCAAATCAGGGTTTGGAAAGTTATGATGATATTTTAGAAGGTGATCACATTAGTATATTTGAATAAAAGATTATTCTTTTTTGTTCATGCAGATTTTTGTAAATAGAAACATAAAGCATTCCCTGACACATCATTTTGGAGTAAATATTTTGGATAATGACTCTCATTAGACCTCTCATTTTTATTTAAGGTCCAGCTTTAGACCAGATTCAGAACCTACCATATCAGAAACAGTTTGCATGTATGGCACTAGAAGAACAGATAATAGGGAGGAAGGCATACAAAAAAGACTTTTTAGGAAGGTCCCTTGCAGCCCCTCCTCTCTCGCTGGCTCTTATGACATACACCACGGTGCACGTGGAAGAGCCCAATATCTTTGAGTGCAGTGACAGCCAGGTATGTTCCTAATCTCGGCTCTACATTGGATTTTTCCATAGAAACCGATTATAAACACCCCCACTGACCACTCAGGATATTGCACACTAAGCTCAACCCTGGAAGCCTCGCAAATAAAGATGTAATCTCTCATATAATTCCAGGGTACAGCAAGTATATTTTTTTATGATTGTGGAGTGCTACCCCAGCATCATACAACTTTACAGGCAAGTCAAACTTTACTTTAACATACTGTATAAACTAATATAAGCCACATTTGAAAGCCTAATTCTGCTTATATTCGCGTCTAGAAATTAAAATGGCAGCATTTTGTAGGTGGAATTTGTTAGTGAATTGCAAAGCCCCTGAACATGCCATCATCATCAAATTTTCTGGAGATGTAGAGAAGTGTGGGAACATAGTTTTTGCATAAAATAGGTTCAAAGTCAAGTCAAAGTTTTTAAAGTTAACTCAATTAAAACTTATGTTGAGCAAAAACTCCATATGCTAAAGCCCAGGTGCCCAACCGGTGGCCCGGGGTCCGCATGCGGCCCTTTGGGCGTTCTTTGGCAGCCCCCTCAGTCCTCCACTTGCGCCCCTGAAACCTAATTGTTAATGCATAGGGCATAGGAACTTATCTTTCTGCTGAATCGAAGGTTATGTGCCCCATCAATATTATCAATGGCTTTGATTAAAGGCGTAAGGTATGAGGCACATAACCTAAATGTGCATTACCATACTACAGTGCTCCCAAATGCTTGAAATATAATATTAAACAAATTTTGTTTTTTAACAATTAACAATAATAATGTCTTCTAGCTATGCCTGCCGTAATTTTTTTCATAAAAAGTCAGTACAGATTGAAAATTTTATGTGCGGTCTTTTAGTGATGTCGAGGGCCGCACTTGTGGCTCTCCATATCATCTCAGTTGCCCACCACTGTGCCTAAGCTGCTGCATTCCATCTCCCCCCCCCCCCGGCTTATACTTAAGTCATTCAGTTTTTCTAAAACCTTTTCTAAAATTAGGTATTTCAAGCTTATATTCAGGTCAGGTTATACTCGAGTATACACAGTATTTATTTTTTCGATTTTGTGTAAACATCTTTTCTAATATCTTGCACTGTTTTGTATCACATGAAAAGATGTTACCTGCAGTTGCACTACCTTGGCATCATTGTTCAGTGTTGCACTTCTTATTTATTATGGCACCCCAATGTACCTTGCCAGAGGAGGTTCACATCAATTTAGATGGACCAGTGCATTATAATTCTGATGGTTTGTATTACCACTCAATGTAAGCAATGCAAACTTATGAACTGATACAAATCGATGGAAACACCTAAAAACATTTCAGATTCCATCTACTGAAATGTTCCAACCTACAACCTCCCAACCTACAAGTTTTTGTAATTTACATTGTCACCAGCAGAAGATCCCACAAATTACACAATACACATATTGCATAATTTTGTTTTTAGTTTATAAAAAGCTGCAAATTCAACAATTCCACAATGCTGGCAGCATTGGTTGGGGTGTATGGTTTACCACAAGTTGAATATCCTCAGGAAGCCAACAGAAGACTTGAGCTAGCTGGAATGTGTACTTCCGTTACAGCGGTTGTGGAACAGCTACTATAAAAGATTTATTACAAAAAACATAAAAAAAACTACAGACTTCTTATGTCTTCATTTCTACTGTAGAATTACAAATCTTTTTAGCTGCCAGCTTTCACTGACAGCATTAATTCCATTAATATATGTGCTAAATCTAAAAACAGATGTGATGTACAGCATATGAGGACATTCATAAAATATGCAAGATAAAATCTGCTCATTCTTTTTAAAGCTGATGTTTAATCTGCTTATATTTTGCCTTTCCTGGTTCTCCTCATCCCCTCATTAACATGCTAATTTAATTTTTAAATAAAACTTTTCATATTCCACCTTATTTTGGAGCATGTGAGATAACCACTGGGTCTCTGGGCTGTTTATAATACAATGCAGACTGTTTGTATAGGACAGGATCATTAAAATGACCCCATTATTCCTCTTAAAACCCATCAGCCCTGATGCAAGTAATTGCCTAACTCTTTGGGTGAGTTATGCAAATATCCAATGTATTGATTGGTTAACTTTGGGGAAGTTGTTCTAACTTTGAAGACTGTATCTGTATCCAGAGTGCCCTGGGTAACTGGGCCTCCATGATAAAAAAAATATATATAAAATCCACTGAATAAAGGTGATGGGCCAGTAGTAGTGATGGGAAAGATCTAGAAGATGGTAATTAAGAAGCTCACAATGTACAGTTAAAATGAAGTAGTAACTTTAGTATAAGAGAGACATGTACAACTTTAGCCCTAGGTCCACTATACTGTGATCAACGCAAGAGTTTTAACGGCGTGCACGAGCCGCCCATTGACATCAATGGGGCTTTGACAGGGCTGTTTCCATCAGCGGATGCCAGTGAATAGTGTAGCCTGGGGCTTATAATGAAAACTTGATTGTAGCCTAAATCCCAAACATATTTTACTATGCACAGTATTTTATAAAGGGTAAAATATGGTGTTTTCAGTCAGTAAATGTTTTTTAATACCCAACTTTAGTTTTACTCTGCCTGTAAGGTGAGTTATATCTGGTTAATAAAGACGGCATTCCTTAATGGTCCTGGCACAGTTGCACCCTCAGAAAATGATATACCCTACATTCCTCACATAGTCATAAAAGACAACACATAGGTGATACAGACAAAATCCAATATATGCATGTAGCGCAGGATCAAATTTGAAATCTGGCCTTATAGCTAGTAGTAGGCATTCACCTGATAAGACTAGTAACAAGATGATTTGTAGCCCCTATTTCTTCAAGCTCAAATTAATTCAAAGAACACAATGCTGTATTTATATTCAAGAACTTTAATCCAATCAAGATGGAATAAAAAATTCTTAACTTAAGTTACCAAGTAGATGTCAAGATCCTTTCTCGTAACCCAATATACAAATCTATAAAATAAGCGCCCCATTCAAAGGATGCGCTGAGGCACACCGGGATACCACTTCTACAGCACACCTCTTGGTTATGTCCCCACATAGGCAATTAATCGCCGCGTGCTCATGGACGACGGGCTCTCGCGATTTATTATTTTCTGGATGCCCATAGACATGAATGGATGCGATTATTTTTCTTTTTATAATGGGGGCGATTTTTCGCAGGTAAAGATTGTCTGGTCAACCACGCCCAATCATGTGCCCTATGGCTGATTGCCTTTGTGGGAACATAGCTTGAAGGTGGCCATACACAGCTCACTTCCCGGTCAATAGATCAAAGAGTGATTGCAGCGCGGTGACATCATGGATCGCAGAACTAACGTAAATAGATTGTCCGCGAATCTATGTTTACCACGTTGGGCAATTGATTTTTGATTGACACTTTGGATGGGGACTGCACAGCAGCAGCTAGAGCCCCGTGCTCAGCTTCACCCCCTGTTCTGTGTACACCCAGCTGGTGTTACCTCCCCGAGGGGTCACCAGTGTTGGCGCAGGTTCCACAGGGTGCAGGGGGT
>CM070032.1:109508066-109521056 GCA_036250615.1 Ptychadena robeensis | reverse complement strand
CTGGGAAGCCGAATTAAGGACAAATATTTGTGTTGAACAGTGCGAAGCCAGGAGGTTCGGCATTTTCAATTGACTTTTGTTTCTTTTGGATATTAACCCCTTGTGAGGGAAATTGCTGTTTTGAAAGAGAAACTTGTATGGTGGATTTACCTGATTTGAAAGCACCCCTTTGAGCTGAACCCTCACACTCCATATTACTTAACATATATACTGTGCACATGGGCAGCCAGTGCTCAAAGCTTTAGCAGCAAAAGTAGTGGTGAATTTAATGTGTTTTCAACCTCACTTGATTAATCAAATCCTATTGTACCCTTCCCCATCCATTATATACTCACCATAAATATTATTTCTCAGCTTAGCCAAACATGAGGGTTCTATCTTTACATTTTAAATAGGTTCCAGCTGCCGTCTTTCTTTTGTCCACAATGATATAATCCATATGTACAGTAAAAAATACTGAATTTATGGCCATATCAGTATGTTACAGAATATCTTTGGCCAGGTAGTTAATATGGAAGGTCACTCATATGTAGGATTGAAACCTAGGCTTTCTCTAGAATGCTATTCCTTTTTATGGCCACTAGAGGTCAATCTATTACAGCAAATGGAATGTCTGAAGCCAAACAGTTATCACATTCCCATACACTGATAGACCAAGGAACTTATCTATGTCTTTATATAATCTCCTAATGAACCAGAATATGTACCAGAACAAATTGTTAAACAATCATAAAGCATTCATTGCTTTCCCAACTACCTTCAGTGACTATTGTTTTCTGCTGAATAACTCCAGGTCTAGATATTACTGCCCTACAAAAGCAACAAACATTGAAGCTCACCCCATGTGAACTTGCATGTATGTAGAATGATCTACTGTTAAAAAATGGGTGACCAGATCTTGTGAGCATGGCCAACTGCCAACTAGTGTTCATAGGTTGGGTAAATGATAGGACCTAGGGCAATGAAAAACAAAAACTTACAAGCAAATGCCTATACTTACTGTATATAGGAATATTATTGTTGTTAGTAACAGTGGAAATCAGCTCATAAATTAATAACATTCACAAAACCTCCCAATTATTTTCCATTTCTTCCACTTCCACTTAAACTATCGCAAAGATCATCTAAAGACGCATTTTATATATTTCTTCTTTATAACTTCAAAATTAGGCTAGCTATACTACTCTTTGCTCCTATTAATTATAACACTTTATTTTATAAAATTCCACACAAGCCACGTCTGTATAGCAGTACTATAACATAGTGCATCCTTGCATAACGTGGGGTACACAGATTTCACACTGGCCAGCGTAAATCATGGTAAAAAAAAACATCACGGCTAGTATGAAATAGCCCTCAAAATGGATAGAATATTGAAACCCATCTTATCAACTTCATTTCTGGAATATAATCCACATGCAGCATTTTGAAAGCTATCTGCTACTATTAAAGCGGACCTACCACGTAAGAGGTCACTCATCAGTATCAGCTGCAGCTCACCCGATACTGCTGAGATCCTTAATTGTAAAAATGTAATCTTTTTCTGACAGCAGGAGGGGAGCTTGTTACTAGTGCTCCCCTCCCACTGCCTTACATCGCGCCTAGGCAGCCAAATCGTGTCTGGGACATCTCTCCCAGAAAGGAACTCGTGAGCAGCTGATCCCCCCCCCCCTTCACACGCCCCTCCTCACGGAGCTCTGCAGCGACAGAGAAGAGACAGGATGGTAGAGAAGTAGCTGCAGGTCTCCAGGAGCTAAGATGCCAACATGAGAACTGCAAGGAGAGTAGGTGAGTATGCTGTGGGGATTTTTTTGTGTAGCAGTTTTCCAGGATCTGAACTGCTGACAGGTGAGTATTGTGTCTATTTACAGTATGAGTATTTTTTTCATTTGAGTTTAAAACCGCTTTAAGCAAGGTATTCTTTTCCAGTATAAACCCAATTTGGTCTTTAAGAAGGACGTGTCAATATACAAGTGACAATGTAGGATCTTTTAACAAATTTGTGAGAGCTTTGGATCTTTTTGGATGTTTTATTAAACATGTAGAAAGGATTTTTATAAAGGTAATAATTTTTTCCATTACTAATGTGTGGTCTCAGACAATAAAGATTCAGAGTTGAAATTGGGACCAGTAAACTATAAATTTAATGGGTATCGTGTACTTTTGGAGTATCGAGCCCCCCATACACGCTTATATTTCCAAAAAATCGGGTCGTGGTCTAAAGATTAAAGGTCCGTAATTCTTAGATTGGTTTCATACTTTGGTTGGTGACAAGAGTCCAAAGTATGGGTATGTCTCCTCAGCTCCTCAGTCAGACACAGAACCTGCAGCGTCTCTCTCTCTCTGAAGTTGTTGAGCAGGCAGGGGGGGGGGTGCTAGCAGGTCCTCCCTCTCCCTTCGTGCTGTTAAAGTATGCAGAGGCCGACAATCTAAAAATCTAAACGTGTATGGGGGGCTTTAGTGGAATGAAGGCAAGATGGCAAGAGAGGGAGATAACAGAGAGAACACTTGTGGTGGAACTGAGCTGATTGTCAAAGAGCAGTTTGTAGGTTTGTAATGAAACTTTTCAGAAGTTGAGGAATGGAACCGCACTTAGGACTTTAAAAAGAAGGTAAATAAGGCCTTATGTGCTGTAAGCAAGCAGAGAGAGACATTGAGATGGCATGGAGGGGTACAATGATGGAGGGATTGTCAATGTATTTAGGAGAGGATGTAGTGCAGTTTCTTTGTGGATCAGCTGGCCATCCAGTCTCTGTCTTCCTCTCTCCCTCTCTTGTGAAGTCAGGAATTGAATGTTGGGCAAAAAGGTCCATTGGGTTTAGGTTTTGTTCCTGCTCACCACATTTACTAATCCATGACGTTATGGACCTTGCTTTGCACACTCATATTAAAATGTGAGGGGGCCATGCCCAAATGGTTTCCACAAGGTTGGAAGATTTTTGTTTTTGGAACCAAGGAACCAACCTCAAACCCTGAAAAAAAGCCATTATCCCCCTCCACCAAACTGTACACTTGAAACAGTTCGGGCAGGAAAGAACTGCTCTACATGGTGAATGGGTACATCTGCAGAATGAATATTATTGTCAGAGAGAAGAGAAGCGTTCAAGTGGAAGGAGACAAACTCAGCGGAGGGGTAAATTGTGAAGCTGGTTAGGCTAGGTACCTCGGCTTATACTCGAATATATACAGTACTCTGGAAAATATATCAGTTACTCCAGTTGTTAGGTGTCCCTATTCCGGGCTTTTCCCACTACTTACACTTTATTGTACTTTAAACCAGTACAATAAAGTGTAAGTAGTAGGAAAAGCCAGAAATAGGGACACCTAACAACTGGAGTAACTGATATATTTTCCAGAGTACTGTATATACTCGAGTATAAGCCGACCTGAGTATAAGCCGAGGTACCTAATTTTATCTACAAAAACTTATTGACTCGAGTATAAGCCGAGGTTGGGAAATGCAGTCAGATAGTGGAGTTTTCTAAATGAGTAAAATATAGAGAAAGCACCATTGCCCATAGGAATTAATCAAACTGGATTAACCTCAATAAATGTAAGAGAACACAGAATTAATATTATTACAGGATGGATTTTGCAAGGCAGTTCTTATCATTTAAACATGAAAAGTAATTTCCATTTCTTCTTATTATTTGTATTATTATTGGGACGAATACATGGAATTGAAACCTATTTTCATTTTCTAATCATAGGCCATGGAGTGTTGTATTTGTGCTAGTAACCAGGCCAGCAGGTGGCAGTGTGGAGTTTGTTTACATGGATCAGCTGTCTGCCGGAAACACAGAGCTCACAGAAGAGGGAAGCTCTCCCTGCCTGAAGCCTTCAGCATGGAAATTTAGCCGAGGTGAGTGGACCCTCGGCTGACTCGAGTATAAGCCGAGGGGAGCATTTTCTGCCCATTTTTTTGGGCTGAAAATCTTGGCTTATACATGAGTAAATATGGTAGGTGTTTTTGGTGACAGAGTGGGGACAGTGAGCAGGAGGAAAGGTATTTGGCTTGGAATGTGCGTTATAAGTGAAAAATAAAAAGCGGTGAGTTAGATGGCAGGAGAGTGATGTGCTGCAATTCTAATTCCTTGTTAGCAGGGCCAACAAATACAGACACTCACCATTCATCTTCTTACTGCATCGCTGATCACCAGTGCACCTCGGTCTCTCTGCATGCAGTAGGGTCGCCAAATTCATGAAAGCTCTGCATGGAATTGCAGGATAAGCATGGAGGGAGGGTTCATACCTGGTAATTCATTTTTAAAATGTGCAAAATTACAGAAAAGATATAACACAAGTGGCAAACAAAAATTATACTGTATATGTAGATGAATTTCTGTTGCAGGCTGCATCTGTACTTTTGAAGCTTTTATAGCTGTAGGATAAAACAACTATTGTGAATGTAAAGAATTCCAACAAAATAAACTTGACCCAGATATATTATACTTTTATTTATAAAGCAGCTGTGTATTTCCAGAAAGCATGCCCTTACATAAGAAGTAATTAGTATTTGTTTGAAATCTTTTACATTTTTACACGGCCAGCTATGGCCTTGACGATGCTGGATAGCAGCCAATGATATAGCCTGTAAATAGCAGATGGATCCACAGCAGGGGGAGTTCCCACAGTCAAAGAGGCTTCCAAAGTCACATAAAAAAGTCCACCATTATGATAACAAAGTAAGTCACAGAGCCACATAGTAGGCACATACATCAATATATATCACTGACCTCTAATAAAGGGAAATCCTGGTAGGAGATGCTTGTATTAGTCATATAATGTAGAGAAAGGTGTTTTACAGAACAATACCAGCTTGCAGACTATGCCCTGTATGAGTCTATAGGTAGTCAGACGGTTCAATTTTCATCCATTTTTTCTGCCAATGGACCGCCGTGTGAATTCCCGACGACGCTTGGTCGGGTGTGTCCACCTGGACAGATGGACCAGGATCATACCACAAGTCGAATTGCACGGTTATCCGACATGTTGGTAAATTCCTGGCCGATCACATTACCTTGCACCATCCAAAGTAATGTCTGCCACACAAAGGGTGCCCGCCAATCCCCTGAGGGACTCATTACTCATCACATTATCACTGCAATCGGTCTCCCGATAATCTAGCAGCTGCGTGTGTAGTGGCTCTTATACATACGTATCAATAACTATGATTTTTAGCTTCTGATTTTTTTTCCTCTGTAGGGCTGCTGACGTGGGGTCAACGCATCCCCCCAGGACCCATAAATGGGACCTTGAACCATTCCAAACTACAAATCATCTAAACTCACATCCAGCACAATGTATCTACTGTTCCTATCTAGAATTCTTAACAGACTCTTCATTTGATGCTTGTTCCAGTAGAAAAAAAAAAAAAACGACTGTTGAGGAGAATGTGAGTGCGTGTTTGTATGCACAAGGATATGTGAAGAAATATCTAGTTCAGTATGAACTGCAGCTATAATCATTTAATTAAATGCTTACTTCAACATTTTTACCATTAATCACAATAAGGTTCAAATACACATTATCCTACATTTCAGTGGGAAGTATTCACAGTGCATCCCATTTTGTTTTGTTACAATCTAATTCCCAAATGGAATACATTTATGTTTTCCCTCAGAATTCTACACACAACACCCCATAATGACAACCTAAAAAAAGTTTAGTTGAGATTTGGCACATTTATGAAAAGTAAAAAATAACGAGAAAGCACACGTACATAAGTATTTACAGTCTTAAACATGAAGCTCACAAATGAGTTTTGGTGCATCCTGTTTCCCCTGATCATTGAGAAGTTTCTGCAGCTTAATTGGAGTTCGCCTTTGGTAAATGATTTGGAAAGGCACACATCTGTCTATATAAGGTTCCACAGTTGACAGTTCATGTCAGAGCACAAAGTCAATGGAAATGTCGGAAGCAATCCTTTTCTAAAGGTTACAGAAAATGTTCTGCTGCTTTAAAGGTCCTAATGAGCACAGTGGCTTCCGTCATCCATAAGTGGAAGAAGTTCCAAACCACCAGAACTCTTCCTAGACTCTAGAACTTTTCCTACTCCAGCCATATTAACCTAGGTATCAGGGGAGAAGGGGAAGTCATACACGTTTATGTTAAACACATCCAAATAGGATTGGCCATGAATTTATCAATATGGAGGATCACTGTTGGATACGATATGCGGGAGGATCCTGGTCGATCTCATAAAGGGGGCACACCCGATTTGCGGAAGAGCGCATGACGGTCGAAAAATTGGCCAGCAATCTGCACGTGTATGGCTACCTCTAGTCAGGGAGATGCCCAAAAACACAATGGTCTCCAGAGTTCCAGAGGTCCTCTGTGGAGTGAAAACATTTCAGAAGGACAACCATCACTGCAGAAATCTACCAATCAGGCATGTATGGTAGAGTGGCCAGATAAAAGCCACTCCTTAATAAAAGGCACATGGCAGCCTGTCTGGAGTTTGCCAAAAGGCACCTGAAGGACTCCCAGACCATGAAAAAAATTTTATTTGGGTGGATGGGACAAAAATTTGGTTTGGAGGCATTATGTTTGGAGGATACCAGGCACCACTCATCATCTGGCCAATACAGATGATTCCCTACAGTAAAGCATGGTGGTGGCAGCATCATTCTGTGGGGGATGTTTTTCAGATTCAGGAACTCGGAGACTAGTCAGTATAAAGGGAAAGATGACTGCAGCAATGTAGAGGTATTCTGAATGAAAACCTGCTTCAGAGTGCACTTGAACTCTGACTGGGGCAACGATTCATCTTTCATCAGGATAACGACCATAAGCACACAGCCAAGGTATCAAAGGAGTGGCTACAGGACAAGTCTGTAAATGTCCTTAGGTGGCCCAGCCCCAAGCCCAGACTTGAATCCGATTGAACATTTCTGGAGGAAGAAACTTGGAGTAAAAATGGGAAGAAAGAGAACAATAAACTAAATAATAGGATACTTGAGGCCCTGCCACAGGCCCCATCTCTTCAACCCATCACTGGACATGTGAGCATAAGAGCTAAAATAGGCATATTGTTGTTACCAAACTGTTTTTAACTTATGGATGTACAAGGATAATTTCTTTGTTTCTTGTTTTGGATTCTTTTGTGAATATTGTTTTCAATAAAAAAATGTATTTCTAACTTTTAAATTATTAATATATCCACAAATAGGGTCCCAACATGTGGTTTCTAAAATGTTACACTTTATGTATTGGATGGGAGCCGTTATATCGGTGAAAACTGTTTTGGTGAATAGTCAGTCCTCATATAATTCATGGCAAAATAAAATATCATGTACATACACGAACACTTGTTTGGCTTTCATGTGTTATTTTACACTGACTGTATTTGTTCTTGACTGCCTTTAGGCTGCCATACATGGGTCAATGCTCATGAGATGAATCAGCCTTTGAGCTCAGGGTGATGGTGTCATCGCGCTGAGCCCAATATCGAAGGAGATCAGGGCGCAGCGCTGCTGCGTTATCCAGTTCAGCCGATGCTTTGCATGAGGACTTGTGGTCCCCATCCAAAGCCATCAACCACGATTTACGATTCCGCTGGAAACCAGGGGTGGCCTAATTAGATATAAGCTAGATAGATGGCCGTGAACGTGCATGGCGCTTGAAGCGGCCATCGATCTAGTGCATATCTATGCGTGTATGGGCACCTTTATTATGTTTACTGCACACTTTCTGTTTTGTGACAACTACCTTAGTACTCTAGGGAACCCTGTGTGAAGCCACTTCTGCATTCACAACCCCAAATCACTGTTTTATACATGTACAGTGGGTACAGAAAGTATTCAGACCCCCTTAAGTTTTCCACTCATTGTTATATTGCAGCCATTTGCTAAAATCTTTTAAGTTCTTTTTTTCCTCATGAATGTAAACACAGCTCGCCATATTGACAGAAAAACACAGAATTGCAGACATTTTTGCCGATTTATTAAAAAAGTAAAACTGAAATATCACATGGTCCTAAGTATTCAGACCCTTTGCTCAGTATTTAGTAGAAGCGCTCATTTGATCTTATACAGCCAGGAGTCTTTTTGGGAAAGAAGCAACAAGTTTTCACACCTGGATTTGGGGATCCTCTGCCATTCCTCCTTGCAGATCCTCTCCAGTTCTGTCAGGTTGTATGGTAAACGTTGGTGGATAGACATTTTTAGGTCTCTCCGGAGATGCTCAATTGGGTTTAAGTCAGGGCTCTGGCTGGGCCATTGAAGAACGTCATGGAGTTGTTGTGAAGCCACTCCTTCCTTATTTAGCTGTGTGCTTAGGGTGATTGTCTTGTTGGAAGGTAAACCTTCGGCCCAGTCTGAGGTCCTGAGCACGCTGGAGAAAGTTTTTGTCCAGGATATCCCTGTACTTGACTGCATTTATCTTTCCCTCGATTGCAACCAATCGTCCTGTCCCTGCTGCTGAAAAACACCCCCACAGCATGATGCTGCCACCATGAGGTGATGAGTCTGGTGGTTGGTTTTCTCCACACATACCGCTTAGAATTAACGTCATCACACTACTGCCGAGAGCTGTCTGTCGGCTCAAAAATCGAGCCGTGTGTCTCAGCCTTTAAGGTGGGTTTACACGTGTAGATTTTTTGTTCGATCAACTGCTGATTCGATTTTTTGATAGATTTTTGTGTAGAACATCGTTCGCCTATTTATGGAATGTAACATTAAAAATGTTTGTTCGTTTATCCCGATAATGAATGAAAATACATTCAGAATTACTACGACCGATAAAAATTTACCAACATGTTCGATGACCTTTTGAACGACTTTTTGTTCGAGATCGAACAAAATTTATCCATTGAACAAAGTTGCCATTCTAGATTTTTGTTCAATCAACCAAAAAAACGTTCGTTCTTCATTGATTGAACAAAAAAACGTGTAAACCCACCTTTAGTCATCACATGCTCGGCAAGTTTTCTGAATGATGTCTTCAAGCGTGGTGGATCTGCTGTGAAATCGCCCACCCATCTCAGCGTCTATGCCCAGCTTTCCACATGGCTGCAAAAAGATTAACTCTAATTTGAAATACAGATAGTAATATAGAGGTGCATTAATATTGGGTCAACAACAACAAAGTTTCTGACAACTCTCTTCCAGGGAATTTCCTTGGGACGAACTCCTCTCACTTCAAGGTATACATGACAGGAAAACGCCTGAATGCTAGAGATTTACGACCACTTCCTGTTGGTTGCACATGACAGGAAACGTGGGAAATCTGTGCAGCCTACTGATCGGTAGCGTCGCTGTACTGTAGGTACATACTGCTCCTACATATAGATTGTGTAACGTTGCTCCTTGTAGTGCGCAGCTCGCTGAGTTAGGCTATGTATAGAACACACTCCCCTCCATGATGAATGCAGATATGAAGGTGACTATCCCCGGAATGGATGGAACAGCCGCCTGACACCCGAGCCAATGCACAGGTCTAGACAGTCTACAATCCGACCACTCCGCTTTCGTCACGGCATCCAGCGCCCCGCCCACGTGTGGACATGACCACGCCCCTACCACGGAGCGTGCGCATGCGTCGTAGCGCCCGCGCGCCTGGCAGTGAGCGGAGTCATGATGGCGGCGGACAGGCCGTGCTGATGAGACAGCGAAATAGGCGACAGCTAAAGGAGCTTCCACTTTGGTCACTATCACAGCGCTTTCCACGGAGGCAGCATCGCCGCGGTGTGCGGAGACAAAGCCGGACATTAGAGGCTGATAGAGCAGCGAGCCCTTCTCCCCACAGAAGTAATCAGAGGCCGGAACACACCGGACCCTGACTCTGCACCCAGGACACAGCGGGACCGGGAGGGTCACACAACGTAGCCACCATGCAGATCACAATGAAGACTCTGCAGCAGCAAACATTCAAGATAGATATTGACTCTGAAGAGACGGTAGGCCACATCTTCTGTGTTCGTGTACTACTGAGGGGAATGAGGGGCTGCTAAGGCAGAGCTGCACGTGTGGGATGTGCCTGCTCTTTAGCATTACCTACAAGGCGGGCAAGGCCACTCATGAGCCAGGCACTAGGCCGCCGGGTTATTTACAATACTCATGCGCTGACAAGGGTTAACGGAGGGGGCGGGGTGAAGGCGCGTGCTCGCGCTGTGTTAGAGTCTAAGCACGTGACCGAGTGCGTCGCGCATCACGTGGAAATGACTTGTCTGTCATTCAGGGGCTGGGCGGGCGCGCGCGTCAGAGCTCGTGCTCGCGTCTCTTCAGGTGTCCATGCAGCTGTTGGGAGATTCACAGCGTGCCCATGCTTAGTAACCGCGTGCTCGCTGTGCTTCCCTGACTTCTAATAGCCTTCAGGGTTGCCGGGCTTTTATATATGGGGAAAGTATACTGGTTTATTGGGAATGACCGGCTGCATGTCCCATATGTGTGCAGGAGAAATAAGCCTTTAGTGATGGCAATCTAAATCCTAAGCTGACAGGCAGGTATGATAGCCAACAAAGCCAGTCTGAACTTATTTATTTCTGGCATTTCTAAAACTTCTCTTGGATCAGGTACATAAAACATCCCAACTTTTCCTAAGGATATAGTCAGGGGCAATCCATTCTGTTATCCCTCGCATGCATGAATAACAATTGTGTGTCCCTTCCAAATTCTTGGTCTGAAATGGTAAAATGAGACCTGCTCCATTGTTCTGCAATACAGATGGCAGCATGGCGTGGGGTGGAGGTCATCGTGATTGGCACTAAAGATGCTTTATTCTGACATTATATGCAGACTGAGGTTGAGCCAATCAAATTGCAGCAGTGGTGCTTGATTTTAGCTTCAGTCTGTTTGCAGCTGGTTGTTTTTTTGAATGTTGCCCTCTTAAGGTAGCTATACATGGGCAAATTCCTGTGGACGCTCGGACGAAGATCTGGTGTGCCCACCTAGCGAGATCAACCAGGAATCTGCCACATGTCGGATCACATGGTGATCTGACATGCTGGTAAATTCCCGGACAATGCCATTACTGCAAAGTAATGGCTGGCACTAGCGGCCATGAGTGATCATCATCATGCATGGTCGATCTGCTCAGAAGTCGGCAGCAAAAGGACTTGTGTATGGCTACCTTTAAGCTAGTCATGGATGGTTCGATTTTGCAGCAGATTGACTGCCGTGCTTGCGGCAATTGATCAGTCGCAAATCTAACACACCCACCTTAAATCGGGCCAGAAATCGATCTGTGAAATTACGGACATGTCCGTAATTTTTAGGTCGATCTTACTACTTTGGATGGGGATGCTGGATTGGTTAATGCCAGTGCTCTGACTATTTTCTGTGCTCCCCCTGTAGCACAGAATGACCAACAGGGGGAGCACATCTCAAGAAAAAAGGTAGGCGAGGGGTGAGCAGATATTGACCAGGACCATCCAAAGCAGAACCTGCCACCTACGCCAGCTTCTGTATCCAGGCTCTCCATCGAGCACAGTGTCATGCGGGAAAGGTCGCAAGAAATTTGATATTGATGGGTGCAGCCTTTTCTCCTATGGCTTTGCATCTCTGAGACACACCCCTAAAATCGCCTGGTACCCCATTTTCAAAAATCTAGTCTCTAAGACCTTTACTTCCAGAGATATGGACCCCCTATGTCCATGGGGGGGGGGGGGGGGGGGGGGGGGGGGGCTGGTCACAGTAGGTGGCAGGTTTGCTGGCACTGCTTAGGATGGGTCCCGGGGATATCGGCTCCACCCTCGCCTATCTCATGAGATGTGCCCCCCATTTGTCATTCTGTGTGAAGGGGGGCGCAGATTTCGACAGCACACAAAGGCACCATGGATGCGTTAAAGTTTCCATAGGGAATGCAATGGGCACATCAAGAGCACAGGGTTTTTAACCTGTACTCCCTGCAATAGGAGGGAAAAAATACCCCTGATCTTCACAAATCGAATGCTGCCCACCTGGAGCGATCTATCCCAACCCAAGAAAATGTTGGTCGAGTAGCGATCCCACATGTTGGTAAATTCCTGTCCAAGGGTCCCCATCCAAAGTATTGGCTAGGTATCAACCTGTGTATGGATGCCTTAAGGCAAATGGCAACACAATATGCTGTGCAAGAAAGATTTACTGATAACTAATTGTGATTCAGCACATTTGCACACAGCTTGATCCGATAAATTCGGAAACTTTAGTCCAATTGCTTTTCTTCTATGAAAGTTGGTACCAGTTGCTGCCAGTCCTCCAGGCAGCAAGATGGAGAAGAGATACTCATCTGGTCTTGCTCCCTCTATCAATCTGTGTCTGAATCTGGTGACGCTCTGCCCCTCCAGCACCACCGGATTCAGATGGGCACAAGGGGACTTGGGAGGGTTGATGTCAGCAGTGATGTCTATCTCCACAAGCCCCCTTGCGCACGGATCCTGCTGCGGCGCAATGTCACTGGATGGCCAGTGGGTGCTGGATTTTTACACTTTTAACCAGGTGAGTTTGTTTTTTTTTTACCTTCGAATTGCACTATTATGCACAATATTAGCAGATGCAGAGGTGGTAGATCTGTTCCATTTCCTCCACGTCTACATTGGCTAAACTCAAATTGTTAGTTCTTCCTGAGGATGCATTATGTGACAGATGCTGATGAGGGGCTGGGGCATGCAAGCACTTCCAGTCATCCCTTTGGTAATGGATTAAAGGCCCCCACACATGTAGGGGGTCGACAGAGCAGCACAGATCAGCTATGGAGTGCAGCGTGATGACGTCATCACACTGCTCTCCATTGCTGACAGCATCGGCGGGCACCCTTTGTGTGCCGGCTGTTAGTTCATTGAAACTATCAGCCAGAGATTATCGCACATCGGTCGGCGGCAAAATCGGCCACCGCTCTGTGCGTGGCAGCCTTTAAACTTGCATGAACAGCTTGTGCTTGTTCGTCTCTTAGGTCAACATTGTAACACCATAGCTGTATATGGCAAGATGGAAAAGCTTGTTTTTACCCTTAATAGCAAAATTCTAGTTCCCAGGTTCCCTTAGTATTAACTGTAGATTTGTGCCTCAT
>CM070032.1:109486760-109498739 GCA_036250615.1 Ptychadena robeensis | reverse complement strand
AAATTAGGGGTGCGCGTTATACACGGGTGCGCGTTATACTCGAATAAATACGGTATATATTTGTGATCTGTGTTTTTTCTTTTTTTTCATCAGTAACTGGTCAGTCATATGAAAATATGGTAACTGAAATTATGTCAATGGGCTATGAACGAGAACAAGTTATTGCTGCTCTTAGAGCCAGCTTCAACAACCCTGATAGAGCTGTGGAGTATCTCCTTATGGTGAGCAGATTATTTGTAAATCCTTCCCTTTTTTTTTTTTTTTAACTATTCTGATATTGTATTAATCACTTTAATTCATGTCCCTTACTTTAACAAGGGATTTGAGCAAAATTGTTCATTAAGGTAAACCTGTCACCCTATGTGTTTCTTAAGAATAGGTTTGCATGGCACGTTCTTCTACATTAACTTCCTTGGTGGTTTACCCCAACCCAGTGCGGGGAGAGTTTGTTTTGTATGCTGGGATGGGACACGCTCGCCTATGTTGGACGAGCCTGCAGCTGTGAAGAGGCACCTCTTTGGTTATGCCGCAGAGGCATGGGGCGTGGCACCATAGACCTCCATGTCGCTTTCCTGGTCCACATCTAAGTAGAGGGAGGGCAGGCAATCACAGCAGAGTACAGTGTTCGATGGCCATACTGCCAGGAAGGTTAAAATGGATTTTATTGAAATATCACTAGCCACACCTGAGTTTACTGTATTAGTATGCATTCATAAAAACTAACATACCCATTTTGGTTGAAAGGTGCCATCTTGTGTGTGGTACTGCAGATCCATCTAAAGGTTTAAGGCGACTCCTAGAAATTATAGTTAGCACTCCCCCCTAAGAAGCTCCATTATATTTAGATGATTGCGGGGTGCTACATGCCCCTTTCTGGCAAGTAATGTAATAGGGAATTTTCCATCTGCAAAGAGACATGATAGATTTTTTCCCTTTGAGACACAAGTTACTTATGTGACTAAGAATGTTTTAAAGGGAAAACCCCATTTTAGATGCAGGAGGGGTACCTGGTTTTATCGCCCGCACCACTTCCACATCTAGTCTAGTAGCAGTGTTTCTACTAGGTAATGACATTTTTCACTGGCCATTTTTAAATGTATTGTGAGTTTTTGTACAAAAAGTGGTACCGTGTTTCCCCAAAAATAAGTTTGAAATGGTTATGTTAAAAAAATTAATGGTAATTAAATTTAATGATAAAATGTTTAAGTTACTGTACTGCTTTTGGCACTGGCGTCACTAGGTTGGGTGTCACCTGGTGTGGTTCTTACTTCCCTGAGTAGTATGTGGTGCATCAAGGCAAAATGTGGGTGTCACTAAATTTTCCTATCAATGGGAAGGCCTTAGAGTGGCATGTGAAATCAAACTACTATGACAACAATATTCTGCATTAATGCTTAATGCACTTTATTAATGCAGCGCATGCACATCTTGGGAGAGTGGGAGAAGTGTTGAGTATGTAGAATGAAAGGTTAGCAGAAAAGGCATGACAGCACTACTATGGCACCTCGCAAACTGACTGTGCCAGTCAGTTGGCAAAAAAAGTTCTGACTAATAACCTCCCTAGCGGTTGAGATGAACCCAGTTCGCTTAGTGTTTAGTTTCGTCCCAACCGCTAGGTCAGCTGGCATCGTTTGCCAGGATACACCTAAGGAAAGCTGCAGCGATTGTCTAAAACAGACAATCTGGCCAACTGAGTTGATATGGAGGGCCTCAAGTGCGGCCCTGGACACCACTTAAAGGCCGCACATAACTTTTTCAATCTATACTGACGAGTATAAGCATTTTATAATGTGGAAATGAGAAACAGGCATAGATAGAAGAAATTTTTACATAACAAAATGTATTTTAAATTATACTTCAAGCCCCCGGGCCGCAGGTTGGGCACCTAGGGTCTAAAATGTATATGCTCACCTGAAAAAATTAACTGCTGTTAATTAACCCTTTCTGTTGCCTGCTTCTCTCTGTGTGCTGGTGACATCACCCGGGGGTGTAAAGTTTAAATGGGAAATGCATTCAGTACATTGACTTCAATGTACTGCAATACTTTCCTATCGAGACTGAAAAATAGCACTGACATCTTGGGGATTCAGTGCTAACTGATCTGGTGGAATCCTTTTCATTATTCCATCATCTGATTATCTAAATTATTCACAAAGCATCTGGACATGGTATTAACCCCCACATTGCGGGAGATGAAGAGAAGGGATGGATGAATATTACACAAAGGAAAGTATTGCTTTAGCACTTGTAGTTTATTCATAAATACAATTTTGAGTCATGTTAAAAACTTTAAATTGAATTTTCCACATTTTAATTAAATTTATGCAAAAACTACACCTGCTCAAGCAATACTTTCTTCATTGTAGTGTTCCCCCAACCCTTCACACTCTACATCTCTAGCAATGTGTGTGATGATACAATGTTTAGGGGCCTTGCAAATAACTCACAAATTCAGCCAAAAATTCAACCATCTCTACTAATTGCACCACACATCTCCTCCTCCACCTTTTATTACATTTATCTGTTTGACCTAATTTTTGTGTTTTCTTGTTAATTATGTTAAAATTACATTTCATAATTAAATTGTGTGTTTCAAACTTTAGGATGACTACCAGACCCTTGTATGGATATATTCTGGTCAACTTATAGGCCTACAACATAAAAAAAAGTCTATGGTGCGGTTTTGGTACGGAAACCTGGACCTCAGCAGTGCGCTAGGAAGGTTAAGGTCCCCATACAAATTCTGTGCAATCCACTTTTCTTCTACTAAAGCCATATAATATGACAACCTTTCTAAACTGTCCAATCACTATGTATTCTATCAGGGAGGACCCGGCACTACGTGTTGTTGTTAGATCTAATGGAGATTGTATGGTGTGATCTAAATGTGTATGGGGGGTTTGAAGCATAGAATATGTATGTGAGATCCTATTTTACAGATAAGTCATAGTAGTTCGCTGTATTAATTAAGCCCATTATGGTGTTGTCACAGGTTTACCAACTATTGACAAGTTTCCCAAAGTTAATATTGTAATATTTATAAAATTGGTTTAAAGGCACTGTTATGAAAGTTATATACATTATTGAATGTGTGTGAATGTACATATAATTAATGTATAATTATGCTAAGCAGGTCATACATTTTATGGATCAAAAATCTTTTTTTAAGGGAATCCCTGGTGACAGTGAAGGTCAAGCTGGTGATGCTGATCCGCCCCAAGCAGTCAGTGATCCTACTCCACCTCTGCCAGCAGTAGCTGGAGCTGTAGCTGGAGCAGCTGCAACTACAGCTATAACAACACCACCTACACCTACACCTTCTACACCCGCTGGAGGTGAATATTAACCTGTTGTATGTAACTGGTGAATAACCATTCCTTGAGATCATTGTGTGTGAAATAGTTCATTTGGATTGTTGTCACATTTTTTTTCAGAAAATAATGCATAACTTATGTTTTGCTTTGTCAGATGCAGCTTTTATTTGAAATAGGGGCATTTGATGATGCATGTAGTTTTGACTATATTTGAATTGTGTTTTTTATTGTCTTGGACCAGTAACAGGCTTAAAAAAAAACACTTTAAAACACTTGCCTCTGTGCATCTTATAGAGCAAATGCATGATGGAGTATACAATACCTGGCTGGCCGCTCAGAGCTACTAGCGACTGGACGTGCGGAATGTCCAGGAGCCAGGAAAGAACAGTTCGTGACTGACGCACAAAGCTGAGTGCTTTGTCAACTGGTACTTTCTTACTCCTCTGGGCAAAGAGAAGAAAGTTTTTTACATAGGCCTGTGTCTTATTAACAGCTTGACACAAACTTTTCTGAGGGGACCAATAGTGGTTGGACAAGGTATGGTAAACTGTGCAACCTGGACCTGAATTGATGGCAAGTAACTGTGGTTTGTTTGATCTAGGTGGGGCCCCTTTTAATCTTGGGGTATCTGCTAAATTGTCAAGCCTTTTTTCTGTCAAATATCATGCCCTTCAAAGCCTACTGATGTTCTGGCATTTGACAATTGAATGAACAATGTTGAATCGGCAGCGACATTAAAGTTCCATCTGTCAAAGATCAGTTTGAAATAGGTCGGGTTTACTTGCATTTCTTTAAGTGCACATTGACAGCAGCACAGCAATTTCAGCTTAAAAGGTGACACATGTATTTTCATTTATTTTATTTCTAGGAAATCCCCTTGATTTCTTACAGAATCAGCCTCAGTTTCAGCAGATGAGACAGATTATTCAACAGAATCCGTCTCTATTGCCAGCACTTCTACAACAAATTGGGAGGGAAAATCCCTCATTACTGCAGGTAATTTTCTAATTGTTCTAAATAACTATATACAAGCTAGTACATGTGCAAAAAATTCTGGCTAGTGTCTGAGCCTTACTTAACCTTCTGAGCGGTTGGCCCGAGTTAACAGGGGGCAACACTAATGGAAATCTTTCAAGAATGAAGTGAAACAAATACTTTAGTAGATATTCTTGCCAGTATTTCTTTTCTTTATTCAAGAAGTTCCTCCCTATCCTATCTTACTAAACATTTTAACAGTTTCTCATGTGGGCAACACAGGAACAAAATGTGAGGTAACGTCGCCTTAAAATGGCTTTACCTAAATGCATGCTTAGAGTATTTTGTATTATCTTTATTTTAGCAGGTCAGGGCTGTTTCTCTACTATTTTTCTCATTCTAAATGTCAGTTTAGAACTTGTAGTACTGTTTTAACTGGTTTAATGTCACGATTTTATTGACGTTTGTTGATCCTTTTCTTACATTGAATAGCAAATTAGTCAACACCAGGAGCAGTTTATTCAGATGTTAAATGACCCAGTCCCAGAATCGGGCAGTCAGGGAGGAGGAAGGGGAGTTGCTGCTGAGGCTGGAAGTGGTCATATGAATTATATCCAAGTGACACCTCAGGAAAAGGAAGCCATTGAAAGGGTATGTACTTGAGTTGTGTATTTACATTCTGCATTGCAATAAATACATTTTGTGACAGAATCTCCTCCCATATGTAAATAGCTACTCATGGGTAAGTTGTTCAGTGCCACATAGTAAAATGTGTCTCTTCATAAGTTGGTCAGTGTGTTCAGAGTGGGTACTGCTAGTGTAAAAACGCATGCTAAAGTCTACGTCCTGACACTCTGCTGCAGCCTTTTGGCTGGAAGAATATAGAGTCACATGGTCCAGTCCTGCCTACTTTGCTGAAAACTCGAGGTACGTCTTATGGTTTAGTTTGTCTTATAGTCCGAAATATACGGTATGTTAAACAATTTCCTACAATGACAGGGGTGTGCTCATTTTTGTAAGCTGATGTTAGTATATTTAGCATATTGTTACTGTATAACCTTCTGTTTTTTGTATTGCAGCTAAAAGCACTAGGATTTCCCGAGGGACTGGTGATACAGGCTTATTTTGCATGTGAGAAGAATGAAAACCTGGCTGCCAATTTTCTCCTACAGCAGAACTTTGATGATGATTGAAAAAAGACTATTTTTTATCTCACTTCACACCAGTGCATTACACTAACTTTGCTCACTGGATTTACTGGGATGATTTGGGCTCTCATATCCACAATATTTGGTGTACAATAGTCAAGGGTGGGTTAGGGAAATATTGGAAAAGCTAGGACATAACGCATCAATCTGCTATAATTAAGCAGTTGCAGCAATCAGTGTGTGTAATGGAAAAAATATTATTAAAGACATAAATTTGAAAATAAAGCTTCTGCGAGCATTTTCCCCTTCTAAATACCATCTGCTAATTTACATATATTTTATTTTTTCACTAGTATATTTAGATCCAGAAATTTAGTGTAATGCCCTGCGTCTTTCTAACATATACCTTGGTATTGAAAACCTGGTGCTATTGGAGGTATTGTTAATTCACAGTAGCACCAGCTTGGGACCTTGTAAGACTTTAGGGCTTTAAGAGGAAGAGTTATAAAATGTAAATGCCAAACTAAAGGTAGGTGATTATTTGCCTGAAATTCGTACACAGAACACCTTTTGTACATGGCAAATGCTGTGAAAATGGGTTCAGAAGCTCTTTCTTCCAATAAATAATCTTTACTGATATTTAAAGTAAATCCCTGATCATTGGGTGTGAAGTAGCCACTTTATTTTCTAGCAGACAACAGTATGGTTCCCCCCCCCTCCTCGCCGTTAATTGAAATGGATAGCTTTCTAATTGCTCATTCTCTTCAATTTTTACATTGCAGTAAAGGTTTTAAAACAACTGTTGCATGTTTTTTGGTTTTGATGGAGCCCACTTGCTGTGTTAAGTAACCTTTTTTTTTTCCCCTCAGTGATTTACTTAATTTACATGTCAGACTTTGTGCAAACACTTTGTACCCTATACTTCTACGGAATAATCACCTATACCATCCAGGCCCATATCAATACAAGCTGCTTAATACGAGAAGCTGGAAGAACGGGTTTTGCGCTGTTTTTACTTTTTCATCTTCCTGTAGCAAATATTCAGTAAGAGTTATTCTGCTATAAAGCTGGCATGACAGAGCTTGAGAGGTCAACACTTCCTGTTATTTTTAAAGAGGGCATGGCATATAATTGAACTGTTAGGACTATTTGTGTATGTACCACTTATATACTGTGGATGAATGGACAGATGGACAATCGGCAAAAAAGAAAAAAAAATTACCCAAAAAAATGCACAACATTAAAAGTTCTCCTTGTACAGTGTGTGGTTAAACTTATTTGCTGTTCTATCATATTGTATGATTGTTTGCTTAGCATGATGGATTTGGACAGATTACTGTAAAAAGAAAAGATGTTTGATATTTGCAGAGCTATAAAGATGACATTTTGTACCCTAAGCCAAACCTCAACAAGGGCAGTCGAGGTTACTGTAGTGAGTCTACGACCTACAACCTTGCCTTCAGTGATCTGTAGCTCTGTAGTAGAATGTTTATAAGGGATCAGTGAAAATGTCAGTAACATGGTCAAGTGTTGTAATCTCCACCAGTTGCACAGTTGATGGTCCACATATGCTCTGGTTAGACTCTGGTTCAGTGTAACTGCTCTTCCAGTGTTCTTGTAGTGCTAATTGCACACTAGAAATATCAAAGTGCATTAATGGTCAGTCCACAGGATTGGATCTTTATAATTGAAATATCATCCAGTGCATGAAAGGCATGGGTTAAACCCCCCCATACATGTTCCGGTCGGCTGGTAGAAAAATCGGAATTCGAATTCTCACCAATCGATAGGCCAGACACTATTTTATTAACAGCAGATCAACCAAAATTTACGGACAGGCCTGAAGTGGTCCCGACCGATTTTGAGAAATCGAGATTGGTTGGGTACATAATTCCCCATCCGATTATTCTGATCGATCACGATGGTTGATCGGGCAAAATTCGTCATGACTATGTGGCATAAATGAAAAGCACATTTTGCACTCATGCTTTCATGAGTAAAAAAAAAAGGCAGGAGGAAGTTGGGGAATTTGAGTATATATTTCTGTTTCTAAAATTGCTGCCTATTCAGTGTATGAAACCTGGGGCCTGAGTGGTTCCTCTGTTGGTAGAGTCAATGTGGATCCCTATAGACAGGGGTGCACATAACTTTTTTAGTGAGTTCCTCAGATGAGTACCAGGAGATAACTCACCCCAATATGTAGCGTGGTCTACTCCTGTCCTCTGTGTCACCCGCCTCATGGTAGATTCTTCTGGCCCCCAATAATCCCCCCCCCCCCTCCAAACAGACAACATAATCCCCATCCCCTGATCATTCTCCCACACCAGACAACACTGCCCCCTGTACACCCCCCCCCACCAACCACTGACACTACTTTATTCCATTCCCCCAACCAGAACCAACTGCCACGGTCATTCACCCCAACCACAGACACACTGCCACTGATCATTCCGCCCACACCAGACAACACTGCCCACTGTCATTCCCCCCAACACATGGCCACGACCTAATTCCCCCCCCAACCCACCGACACATGACGGCCACGGACTATTCCCCCAACACACAGACTGGGACACACTTGCCACTGAATCATTCCCCCCAACACGGCAATAAAACAGGGGGCAAAACCCCTGCACCTGAATCATTATGGCACAACCCCCCGACATAATAAGCAACACACACACACCTGCTTTGGGAACACAGGGCGTGTGGCAGCAAAGACTCAGCTTCCTTCTACCTGACACGCCCCCCGCTGATGCTTGCAGTCCGATCTCACAGCAGAAGAGGAGGAGGGGGGGACAGAAGCCCCGTCAATCTGTCCCGTGTCTGTGTAGTCCACAGATGCGATTAAGAGGGACAAAACAGGTACGCAGAGCGGGTTTTTAGACCTGTATGCGGACCAGTTATGAACCCCTGCATATAGAAAAGAATTTGGATGGGAAAGCACAATTTTTCTGTTCAACCCATCTATAATTAGCTGAGAAAGTAATGCACAGCAGGTGACCTGCTAAATAATGTTTAATTATCTGGCACCATCAAGCACTCCCTGTATATAAGAGAAAAACATTTTTGGTAGCCTATGTCAATTAGGTGCCTAAATAAAGTAATAAAGGCCCCCATACACCTTACAATGTTACCATACAATTTCTGTACAATCCTCCTTTTTTCTTCTACCAAAACCATGTAATATGAGGAGCTTTCTAAACACGTAGCACCAGGTACAAGCCTATTTTACAGTCTGTAAATGAGCATCTAAATGATCCATAGGAGTATTGGGTGAAAGAAATGTGGTTAAACGAGTGCAAATTAGTGCTCTTTGACATCAAATCAGAACACCAGCAAACATTGAGGTGGACACATTAGGCTTAAGGGATGTTTTTCTGCACTTTTACCCCCCAAGATAGGATGGTTGGGGTCATTTACTGTCGAGTCTTGGGTAAGTATCTCCTTCCTTCAGCCAGATCCCTTTAAAATCTGTAAGGTTTTGAAGCTGATGTCTGGCAAATCGGCCTTCAGCTCTTTCCACAGACATAATATGGAAATAAGGTCTGGAGACCTTTCATGTGGAAAATGGATATATGGGTATTTCAGTATGACTGACCAAAATCACAGGGGCAAGACAACAAAAGAGTGGCTCAAGAAGCACATGAAGGTCCTAGCTAGTCTCCAGACCTTAATCCCATAGTATGTCTGGAGGAGTAGGCGATTTGCCAAATATCAGCTTCAAAACCTTACTGATTTGAAAAGGATCTGCAAAGAGCAGTTACAAAATCTCTACTGAGAACTTACAAACATGGTGGACAACTACAAGACTTGCAGAGACCAAAATACTTCCCTTATTGCTGTAGTTTTGTCTACTGAGTTTATGATGGGTTCTTTTATGTTACCGCTACCGCTTTTATGTCTTTCACCGCTACTATAAACCTCCCATAACAAATGCTGACATTCTTGGACATGCAAGGCACCGCTTCTGATACACCAGGGATTGGAAAGGTAGTGTATCTGGGTCAAGCAGCGGATCCTTTTGAACTGTCTGGGAGACCCCCTCTTTGTCACCGTTTCAGTGGCTGTCTTCATGTCCAGGGGTCCATGGTCTCTACAATCCCGATGGTCTGGTGGGCTCAGTGGCACACCAGGTCCTTCCAGTGCAAAACCATAGATCAATGTACTGTATCTTTTTTACCCCTCAGATGAGACAGAGTCTATTATGGTGGATTTCCTCTCACATCACCCCATGGGCAACAATCGGTGGGAGCTCAGTCAAAGAGTATTTAATCACATAGTGCAATGGTCATTTCTACTTGCTGAACGCCAAGATCCAGATGTTCTCCCGATTCCCATCCATGCTAGCGGTGGCCACAGATGCACCGCTGTTGAACTTTTAGGAGAGGTTCTGCTTATCCAGCGGCTTTGCTTGTATTCTGGTTCCTCCAGAGGCTCTGGATGGAGGTTTGTTGGGTAGTGCCTGTGATTTCTTTTTGGCAAAGGTGCCCTCGGTTTCCCCTGCTACTATTACACTGAATTCTTGGACTACATCCGAACCCATGACTATTGTACCAAGGGAGCCTCCTGCACCCCAACGCAGCCTGTCTGCAGCTTGTGGCATGGAGGTTGAAAGGGTGAGACTATCGGAGCTAGGCTGTACCAAGGAAGTAGTGCAAATTTTTTGGGCAGCTAGGAAGCCGTCTTCCAATTATCACTATGACTATCTGGGTAAATTCTCTGACTTCCTTGCCTCCAAATGTACCTCTGTGCAGGCTTTTTCACTTGCTGGAATTCCTGTAAAGCGGATTACAATTGGTCCTCAGTATGAGCACTCTGAGTCAGCCATTTTGGCTTTCACTTTTTATAGGTGGGCCTTGGATCTGTTGGTTCTTCAAGGCGATTGTGAGACTCCGTCTTCCTATCAAACAAAGAGTGCTGTCCTCCCTGGGACCTTCCATTTGTGTTGGACTTTCTTGTATCCACAACATTTTCAGACTGCTCCGTGTTCATGCTCACCCTGAAATGTGTGTTGCTCATGGCCATTGTTTCCGGTCGTTGGGTGTCTGTGATTGCTTCACTTGGCTTGGTTCCTCCATACATTACCTTTGAGGATTAGTGGTGCTCACAGCAGTCGCTGATTTCACTCTGAAAGTTGTATCGAAATACCATCTGAATCAGGATATTGTGCTGCCAGCCTTGCTGTCTTCTCCCTTTGACGCAGACAATTCCTTGGATGTGGCTGCCTGCCTTCGCTCCTACCTGAAGGCGACCAGGGGCTTCCGTTCTTCTGATAGACTGTTCGTCATCCCTCATGGCAGATCCCGGGGCAAGGCCGCCTCTAGCAGACTCATCTCTTCTTGGTTGGTTCGCCTCTTCAGCATTGTTTACAGCAGCATGGGTCGATATCGTCCAGAGTTCCTACAGGGACATTGCTCCAGAAGTGTATCCACACTCATGGGCAGCGGCTAGCCGAGTTATCTGTCCAGCAGCCTCTTGGCCTACTAATACGTTTATTTTGTGGGATTCAATTGATACTGCAGCTTTGACCTCTGTTTCTTTTGGTGGTTCAGTTTTGTCTCTGTCTTCAGTACATTAAAGTCGTTGTCTTGCATACCACCCTTGGTTAAGGCTAGTTATTTCCCAGTAGTATGGACATGGAGCCATCAGGGAAACAAAGAATTGTTACCGTAATTTTCTTTTCCTGTTGCCTTCCATGTCAGCATATTCCCACCCTTCTGGTCTAAATACTGCACAGGGGATTCAGGCTAGGAAGGTTCTGTTTATCTAGTTATAACCCTATGTGATTTGGGGGGGGGGGAGCTACCCAGTGGAATGCTGACATGGAGTGAGTCAGGAAAGGAAAATTACTGTAAGTATGAAACTATTTTCTGTATTTTTCTTCTATTGCATTCTTCTCCTATGACAGTGAAATAAAAGCACCTGCTTTGCTGGCCTGGAGTCACTGAATGACGACCTGTCCTTAAGTTACCAATGTTGATCAACATTGGTTTTCGATTACCTGGGTGGACATGTGTAGTAGTTTGAAAACACAGTGCTGCTTGAAAGTATGTGAACCCCTCAAGTGGTGTAGATGTTTCTGTTGTTTAATTTTCTCATTCTAATCATCACCAGTGTTTATTCATGAAATGTGACTATATGTTCATCAATTGCATGTACTTGTTTATAGGTTTGTTTTAAGTAAGCCCAAACTACAATAAACACTGGATTAAGTGTTGTGCACAAGTAAGTTGAAACCCCCAGCTGGCATTGTTTAAGTCGACCAGGAAAAGACGCAGTGAAACACATTTGGTGCCTTATCAATCACTTAAAGCAGACCATGAAATGATACATCCTTGGCAAATGTTTTGGCCGCACTAATTACAAGGAGAGGAAAACCAACTGAAACCACTGGTGGTCCCTACACTAAACAATGCCAAGAGCAAAGGAATATCCGAGGACATGAAGAAGAGGGTATAGTGACAGCCCATCGTCTGGGAAAGAAGGCTATAAGACCATCTCCAAACGAATTCCAGCTCCATCCATCACTGTACGACAGA
>CM070032.1:109457667-109486735 GCA_036250615.1 Ptychadena robeensis | reverse complement strand
ACAAACAGTGACCATGTCTGGAGGGTTCACATACTTTCAAGCAGCACTGTATATAAGAAAGAAAGGTTGGTAAACCAAGCCAACACTAAGAGGTGACCAGCCTCAGGACTTTCACGGCAGACAAATTATGGTTTAAATGGATGATGGTCAATTAAAAAGAGGTTTATTCATTAAATGAGTACAGTAAATATATCAAGCCAATTATAAAAATACAATCTCTATAATAATAACAAATTTTGCAGTCACATTGAATGCCTGGACATCCCGGTCTATAGTTCAAATTTCAAATATCCATGATCACTCTATGTTTCGCCTATATTGGCGAATAATTTATACATTAGGTCGAGAAAGTACCTTGTGCATGTGATTGTTTTTCTACAGGTCAAAAAATTTGAGAAAGTGTCTATGAATCAAATCATTCGTTCATAACATTTAATTAACATGAATAAACCATACCTGTTCACACTGCGTTCAGCGGGTCCGCCAGTTGAGGGGACACCGGAGGTTGGCGTACTGCCCTGCATTAACATCCCTGTTAAGGCATGCAATTAACGCAGGGGGTATTGGCACATCTCTAAACTCTGTGGAAACATAGGCTAAGGTTGCCATTATGTGATTGTCATGCTGATTCCAGATAGCATGAAAGTTAAATGTGCCTAGTTCAGTACAGGCCAACTTGACCATTTTACTGTTTAACATGAAGCCAATCTTCATAGCTGTAATCCATCAGCTTTCCCTACATAAGTAACAAAGCATACAAGCTGAATGTAAGATGAAATGTGACAGAATATATCCGAAGACTGCATATCAAAAAGACAAATGCTGGATGATTCGAGGCATGAAAACAATCCTATGAAATACTGGCCAATTCTGTGCCATAGTTTAGGTCTTTATAGCTAGCATATTAGAAACACCAGCTTGGCAGAAGAACACTTACCAATAAGCTAAAACATTTGAGCTGGCTCCTATTTATTTCTAGTTTTCTATAAATGTGTAACATATGTTGGTGAATGTTTGTAATTCGGTGTCTCTATAGAAACTATTTGTGATGGTATCAGTTGAGATAGATGATTATTTCCCAGTTGGGATTAATGAGGATATTGTTTGTTTTCATGATGTTTAATATTCAAAGTGAAGGCAGCCACTTAGAATATGATGTCTGAATCCCATCCAACTTCAACGGAATAAAACAAAAATGAGGATTCCTTCATTGCCTTATATCATTTTCCTAATTTAAGGAGGAAAATGTGCAAATGTGTAAAGTAATACAGAACCATATTTGCTTTGGCTCAGAAACGATGGCGAATTGCCCATGGGATAGCATTAAGTAAAAGCACATGTGAAAGATAAAGGATAATGTATGTGAAGCAATAAATAGGATTGTATTTCCAGCCATGGTTTACAACCTCCTGAACAAGGCCTGGAAGCTTTGTGCTGATACATGACGGTGGAATATGACTGGATAGGATTTATTAACATTCTCCAAACATTTGATAAAGGACAAAAGCGAAGTTTAGCCAAATCCAAATGAACTGAAGTTTAGCTTTGGCATATGTAAGCAGATGTTTAAGTGGACATAGCGTCAGGTATAATTTTTTTCATGTTGAGTTGCATTCTGAACTTTTTATAAGGTAAGAAGATGCTGAGATTATCTTGATAATGGAGTATCTAAAGCTGGGCATAGACGGGCCGATTCCTGCCCGATTCAACAGCCAATCGGCGGTCAGGTCGGCAGGGAATCGGGTGCGCCCCCTGGTCATATTAACCAAGAATCTGCCGCATGTCAGATCGCACAGTGATCCGACATGATGTTAAATTCAGAACCGATCCCATTAGTTCGGATGGGGATGGCAGTCCCCAGCCGAAGTAATGGCTGGCACACAAATGGTGCCTGGCCGATTCTCTGCACTAGCGGCTGTGCTTGATGACATTATCACGCCTGCTAGGTCGGCTCGGCAGTCGACGGGAAAACGGCCCGTCTATGCCCAGATTTAGGGATATATTAAACTAGGTAAGCAAGTATGAAAGACCCTTTTATCTGATCATGTATTCATTCGATATCTTCTATGTGCTTATATTAGAGTGAGATATTGTGTTCAATAACCAACACATTCAAGAGGTATTTTGAGTTAAGTCAACAGGATTTGTGTCAATATAGGTTATAAGTTATTAACTGGCACATATGACACACTTAAGGTAACCATACACAGTAGATTTTTCAGTTTTTGAATGGTCGACTGCTGCCTACCTTGAACGATTGACCCATCAAAATGAACCAAAAATCGGATCCAACCTTAATCTGATATTGGGTCGATCGAAGTACGAAGTACCATACAGGGAGTGCAATGTATATTTGTGAATGTTGAAATGTTATATTGGTTTCACTGGTAAAAATAAATAATTGAAATGGGTATAAATTTGTTTTTTGTTAAGTTGCCTAATAATTATGCACAGTAATAGTCACCTGCACACACAGATATCCCCCTAAAATAGCTAAAACTAAAAACAAACTAAAAACTACTTCCAAAAATATTCAGCTTTGATATTAATGAGTTTTTTGGGTTCATTGAGAACATGGTTGTTGTTCAATAATAAAATTATTCCTCAAAAATACCACTTGCCTAATAATTCTGCACTCCCTTTATATGCATAACCTAGCTATCTTTCCTGCAGCCATTCTGATTGAATGATTTTAAGGAATCAACCTTTATGGGCCACAGGCACATCGGCTCCTGTCAAAAATCAACCCCAAATCGGTTTCCTGAGGTGGTATGCTCATCAATTGCAGTACAATGAGCAAAGCTACATTGACCAGATCATCTTATGCTCTTGTAGAGGACTAACACGTAGTATGGAACTTTAATTTCGAGTTTTTCTTTAAGATGCTAATTTTTTTTAAGTAGAGCATTTTGTATGTACTGTATTTTTGGACTACCAGGCGCACTGTGAGTGCGTCTTATATTCTAAATGTTAAATCACTCATATTACCTGCCGTGGCTAAGCACTGCGCTTAGTCCCAACAGGGAAGCTGTCACAGCTCTATAAGTGAGCAGAGTGACGCTGCAGCTTACATACAGATATCCAGACAGGTGATTCATCCATTGATGGACCATGTGCCTTCACATCTCTGTATTAGAGCAGTTGCTTTAGTGTGCTCTCTTTTATCTCTGCAGAACGGGACCAGGACGAGGGGGAAGTTACTTAGCTGTATAGGGTGCATCCGAAAAACACTGTAAACATTTAGGAAAATGCTCAAATCTACATGAAGATTTACAGTTTTTATAACAAATATTTTAGCCTGCTAAGAATGTTTAGTTGAGAAATTATAGACAATCTAATAAAATGCAGTAGACCTAGAACACATACATACTTATAGTAAAATTCAGGTGCAAAATAATATTTTTTTTTTTTATAAAAACATAGTTTGTCACAAATATTTACCAGGTTTACCCAAAGTTTTATCACAATTGAATTGATTAATAATTACCCCTTCATGTACATGTTTTAGCGCCCCTATCAGAGCTGTTGGAATTTTCTGTGGGTCCCTGGAATCATAGTGGAAAATCAAATGACTCCCAGTGTAATGAGCTGGGGTCAGGCTCAGAGTCCAGGGGCTGAAACAGCAACACAGTTGCAGGCAGAATCAGTTCACAAGCAGCAGAAGTAGAAAGGGAGCTAGCAGAAGTATAGTCAGGAACAAGCCGAGGTCAGTAGCCAAAGGTGTCAAGTTAGCAATGAACAAAATGTAGAATCATCAGACAGGTTAGGTCATTAACAGCCAAGGGTCGGTACACAGGTGATGATTATGAAGTCACAAGAAGTGATAAGCAACACGAGCACAATAATCTGGCAATGAGGCAGAGCAAGGACATGGCTTTTATAGGAAGTACATGGGAGGAGCCAGAAGTTCAGGGTTCAACAACAAACTCTGTCACAAGGTACCAAATCAGAGATGCAGGTGGCTCAGCAGACTCAGAGAATCCTTGGGTTCAAACCCTGGCCCCTAGTCACTTTTATTGTTGTTTAGGGTTTTTAATGTTGATTTGGTAGAGAGGGCTGGAGAGTATAATACCCAGAATTTTAATATCAGCTCGGAATAAACAAATCCTTGAGTTTCGATTAGACAGTCACTAAAGGAGTGCACAAACATTTGACTCCACACAAGCATTGCTCTGCCATGCCACCAACACCAATGACATGAAACAGACAGGTTGATAAATCTGCAGTCAGCTTCTGTCAAACAGGCCACATCTGAAGAATATCCAAGGTTTAGTGTCTGGGCTAAAACAAATCAGTGCAGAGCTCAAGGCCTCACAGCCTGGCTCTTACCTACTAACTCATGGTCCAGACTAGACTACAATACACTCCACAAAGTCATTCCAAGGTATACAGTTCATGCATAAGACAGAACAACATACCTTACCAAGGACTGGCTCACTCCCTTCTTTTCTGCTGACACACATAAACAAGTCAGAGCTAAATAGGATTTGCCAACCCAAGAAATTCCGATTTCAAGAAATTCTGGATTTTCCCGGATTCTTGAAATCGTGCTGATCTAGCAGGTAGAGGGTGTGAGGCCATGTTTCCATTGCGTCAAAATCCCTCCGTTTGTCGAGGGTGTGAGGCCATGTTTCCATTGCGTCAAAATCCCTCCGTTTGACGTACGTCAAACGGAGGGATGTTGACGTATTCCATAACTTTCAATGTGCAGGTTTACACATACGCAAATACAATTACTACGTTGAAATTAGCGCAACGGAGACCAAAGTAGGATGTGTACGCCGGCGCACCCATTGACTATGCATTGAGTGTACCAGTGGACGGTATACACCTTTAAAAACATCACTTCCTGTTTCGTGCAACCATCACTTCCTGTTTCAGGCACTGCACTCGGGACTCACCAGAAGCCACATGGAGAGAGCTTGTGAGTTCTGGCGGGCGAAGCACGTGGGCATGGTTCGTTGTGGGGACTGGGTGGATGGCACACTGGTCTGAGGTGAATGGGTATACTGGTCTGAGGTGGATGTCACACTGGTCTGGGGTCTGAGGTGCTGGGGCATACTTGTCTGGGGTCAGAGGTACTGGGGCATACTGGTCTGAGGGGGATGTCACACTGGTCTGAGGTGCTGGGGCACACTGGTCTGGGGTCTGTAAATGCATGGCCGACGGATTGCTGACGGATGGCTGACGGATGCCCTTACGCATGGCTAACTGATGCCCCAACGCATGGTGGATGCGTTGATGGAGGGACCTTGACGGAACAAAAAACATAGTGGAAACAAGCCCTGACTCTCCCTGCTAATGTCCCACCCTGCACATTATCAGCACATTATAAGTGGGGTGGGACATTACTCTCCCTGCTAGATCAGCCAAAAGGCCGCCGGAAGTGACGTCAATGACGTCACTTCTGGCACGTGGAACGCGGAAGAACCAAGATCCATATACTGGAAGTGACATCACTGACGTCACTTCCTGTACGTCCCCCGTTTTTTTCATTTACAAACTTAAAAAGTCCCTACAGGAAACATATATGACAGATCAAATCTTACATTTCTGGTGTTAGTTTTCTAAAAGTAAACCTTTTAATTCATTAAGCATGTTAATATAATGGCCCAATGGCAGTCATATTCTTTCTGTTTTAACCTGTGCAGACTAAGCAGCATTGTTGCCTGCACATGTACTCAAAAGTCAGTGTAACCTCTTGTCTCTTTTTTAAACAGTCCTGTTTGTTTTTTACATATATGGATATAGTGTTAAATTGATGCCAAGGCAATGATTTCCACCCGGACTTTGTTTTCTATATGCAATATATATGCAAGAGTAAAAACACAATTATATCATTCACTGTACAGGACGCATTGGATGGGTCCTTGATAATAGATATGTGTCATCCATTTTTGGGCTAAGTCCCTTTTAAGGACACCACTGGAAGGCTGGGTGGAAATAGTCCAGGGATCGAGAGACAATTTGGGACTGCAAATTTCTTGCTGAAGGGCCTTGACTGTGGAAAAGGTAGGAAAGATAGGAGGGCCTCCTTTTCCTCCTATTCAGACGTTCATTGGCAGCCAGATGTTTTCTGATGAACCATTTCCAGAACAGTCAAGTTTGACCCAACAAGTTCAACTCACCATTGTTTCATCACTATTATTCTTATATATAAACACTTGACCTTATTTTGAGCTTTACATTTTGAGCTATAAATTTTGCTGGTCCACATCAAAAGTAAATGGCTGTACACATAGGGTGCGCGGCCAATTCTGGGCAAATCGTCAAGAACTTGAAATGTCTATGGGGGGCTTTACTTATTGCTAATGTTTGCTTTTATTTACTTTATGATTAGGCCACTGCTTGGCTTCTAGCTCTTTTGACTCCTGGTTTGTAGGCTCCTGGGAGCCTGGACCAAAGACTGCTAGATGCATTGATCTGTTCTTGTTCAGAGAAGGTAGCTGTGTTTGTTCCTTATAAGATGGACACGTTGCCTAGCCAGTGAGGATGTTGCTGGTGCTGAGGGTCATAGGCTTGCTGTCTCATATGGGTACTTCTAAATTGTTGGCTTTGCATAATGTATTTGAGATGACATCAAGCTACTAGTAAAGCTCCAAAGATTAGATGATCCCTTAAGCCCCCCATAGACGTTTCGAATTCCTGACAATTTCCCAGCAGATCAGTTATGACATCATGACGCACGGCCGGTCATGCCAAGAGTAGGCTCCGCACCTATTGTGTGCCGGCATTTACCAGCATCCCCAACCAAAGTAAGAAGATCGATCAAAAAATTACGGACATGCCCATAATGTCTTAAATCACTTTGTTGACCTATTTATGGCCGATTTTAGGAGGGCCACTTCGATTTGCGGCAGATTGATCGACACAAATCGAAGTGTGTATGGTTTAGCAACTGTGTAATGGAGCTTCGTCCACCCAGCAGACCAATTAGAAATGGTATGGCAAGGGAAATCTGTAAAATCCTTTATAGCTTACTCTTCATCACGCTTGTATCACTCACACTGTTCTACTTAATCCTTTGTCTCCTACTCCAACTACAAATAATTTTTTTTCACTGAAGAGATGTCTTATTATTTCTGCTCAGATTGGATAAAATGTTGCAGTAGTCACATACAGTAGATGGAAAGAAAGACCATCTAGATCAGGGTTGTCAAACAAAGTGGGTCATACCTTAATATTTATTTTAAGAAATATCTAAAATTGTGGACGTTTTCCCTCTCATCAGATATAACAATGAACCTTTTCATATGGAAACAAACATAAGTTTTGCTTAAATGCCGAATCTTGGATAAGTGAAGTGTAATAGTATAACACATGACACTAAATGTCAAATAAAAGACACATCTGCGGCAATCATTGAGACAAAAATAATCACACTGACACCCTTGATCTACAGTCATTCTTGGTCATTTCATCTGAAACAAAAAAAAGACATCATTTTTGATAATACTATCCAGCCTCATACAGCTACTTACCTCCCTGGCTTAATAAACAAACTATCTATATGCTATTTGTACATGCCTTAATCAAGTGATTCCCAAACCTTCTGTTTTACCTTTTCTAGAAAGGAAAATTATTGAAACAGATTGAGGGACATTTTTTACTACTGCTTTACTTTCCTTAAATACTTTACTTACTACCAGTATTGTGTACTAGTACTAGTGTGAAATGTCCCTTAAACTTTATTTGAAATACTACTCATACAACTTTATTTGGTTTTCACACCAAGGATACGTGCAGACAGACAGGTAGTAGTACAACAGGAAGCACAGACGCACACTGATATACAGAGGCTATAACAGGAAATGATGTGCAGGGCAGAGTGTCATTATAAGGGCAGCCTGCCCAATCACATCATGCCACCTAGTGCCATGGGATTGGTGGACGATTGCTGGTAATTATCCTGCAGCTGGTTGGAGCTGTAGGAATTCACCTGGGCTTGCTGTGCAAAACATGTCCAAAGGGCTGCAGTGGATGCAGCCCTGGTCAAACACTGAGTCAGCCAGAACTGCACCCACCACCAGGGGGCAGCGAGATATGCCTGCAATGTGTAGAGCAGGACGGCAGGGACCCCGGGGTGCCATTTGGACGAAAAGCAGGAGAAACACCATGATACATGTGATGAGACTGTCTGCGATCCCTGGGGTCACCAAAGCGGGATCGCCAGCCCGGCTAATACCTTACACTTCTCTATGTTTGAGTTTTTAAACAGGGCCTTCAGCTGTTAGTGTCACAACAGTGTCTGTTGACCACCTTCAAACTCATACTACTGCTCTGAAATACAGGTCCTCTCCTTTAATCATCCACAAGGGGCATGACATCATCTTTAGGGGACTGGTAGCATAAGTCAACATGGCCATATAGCAGAACTGGATCATAATACCTGGTGTTGACAAGAGACTGGGATGGTGGTAAAATAAACCTATAAGATAATGTAAAAAGAGTGGGTGATTTGTGTGTATGACACTGTTTCAACTTTATTAGAAAATCAATAATTATGTTCCATAAATACGAACACATTCATTAGTCATGAGCTATATATGCTTATATATCTTTAAACTCTGAAGTCCTGTAAATGGTAATCATCTTGTGGAATGGAGCTATCTGCCAAGGCATGTTCCACCTGATTACATACTGAGGTAAGGACGAAGGCCAGCTTTGCAGCCTTGCCATATGCCTATCTGATTTTGTGTTATATCCCATCTGCCTTTCTTATATATTGACATTCATAAAAATTCTGAGGTGAAGCATAGCAAAACATAGCCAGGTGTGCGGATTCAAAATATTTAACAAAGACTGCGAAAATCTATATATTGTATATCTAACTGTCACTGAGTGTTCTGTTCAAATAAATAATAAAATATCATTTGCATGGAGTGTCTTCAATTACAGGAAAGTTATGCTCAGGAAATGTTTATATATTCATTTCGGCATTGTGTGTTTTGTGTACAGAAAACATATGGTATAGTAGTAGGCCCAGCCAAGAAATACTTTCTTACTTGAAAATGATATATATGCTTTAAGATTTGCCTATGTTTGATCAGCTCTTTCCAGCGCATGTATTGCATTAGCAAATGGAATCATTGGACTATTTTGCCACAAGGAGTCAGTGTCTCATCTGTAACATGAAGGTAAACCTGTTCCGTATATGTCACTTTGTCTTGGAATAAAAAATCTACAGAAAAAGTCACATTGTCTTAAGGTAGGCATAGACGTGCAGATTCTCCTTCGATAGATGAGGGATCGACTGACATCATCACTGCTGGTCCCATCTAAAATAATGGGATTGGCTGGGAATCAACCAACATGTTGGATCACAGTGGGATCCGACTTGCGGTAGATTCCTGGTGGACTTCGCCAGGTGGGCACACCAGATTTTCGGCCACCGGCGATTGAAAAATCTGGCAGAAATCTGCCCATGTATGGCTACCTTTAAAGTACCATACTTTACCATAATGAATACATAATTGACAATAAGAGCAGCCAACAACCTGAATATTACTTTTGGGAATGTATATGAACGGTATGTAGACTCAAACGTAAATGTATCTAAAAATATCTGTATACACTATAAGTGTAATTTCACAAGGCGTTTTCAATATGTTTAGCTTTTAATAAAATCATACCTAGTTATCCTGATTAGTGATGAGCGCCATAGGGAATATTTGATTTTGTGATATTTTGCGAATAATTCTACTAATTCTTATAATCTATGCTCAATTACCTTCAAAATGAATGGTCACATGTGCTATTTTTTTTGCGAAATTTGCGAATTCTCGAATAGGCAAATATTCGAGCTCAACACTACTCCTGATATGGAGTGTCCTGGCATTTACAATGCTTGCTTCTGTTCCCACTCCTGCATTGTTACTGCATTGTCCTGATTGTAGGCAGCAAGTGGTCATATAAACACACATTAGGCCACCATGGCCTTCAATTGTCGTTTCAGGTAGACATACAATGAGAAATGGTACATAACTTGCATTGACATAGATATAGAGGTTACTGAAGTGGCAGCAACATTCATGTGTATTCAAGTAATGCAAAAAAAATAATTTCATCTTAACCCCCCTGGCGTTCCCGATGGCGCCATCTCCTCCAGCGCTGCCCTGTTAGTACTGCACTGGAAGAGAAGGGGCCGTCTGGTGGAGATCGGTGCCCCAGCAGTGCATATTTACCGTTCTGTGCTGTTCTGGTGGCTCTGATGTAACAAGGAGGCTGCTGCACATCTGGGAGGAGGCGGGAAATTCGAAATAAAATTTCTATGTAGAAAACAGTTTTCCTTGTGATTCAAAGTAAAAATCTCGCCAAAAGAAAGGCTCCGGTGCCCCAGATAAGCCCCTTTGCAGTTAACCCTCTCTCTTCCCATATAGTTTGAAAATGATTTCTAATGGGCAACATTCTTCTTTAGGGTAAATTTACGCTGTCTTCCCAGACGCCCTCTGGTGGCAGAAAGTGTAAATGATGCTTTAAAGCATCAGAGGTTCCTACACAATGTACTCTAGCTTTAATGCTTGAAAAAGGCATTCAAGACTTTAAGTTTTAAAGACAAAAAAAAACTATTTAAAAAGCTTTGCAAAGTGCTGAAGTCGCTAAGTAAATGAGGTCGTTTAATGAAGAAATGACCCTCTGAACGTTCAAAAAACAAACAGCTTGTATAACAACAGTAAATTTTATGTTCTTTTAACAACCTCATTCACTTCCATTTTAAACCTAAAGCAAGGTCGTTTTCTGGTTGCTTAAAAGACCAAAAAACTAACCTTGCAAACGACTTAGCCTGAGTAGTTTTTCCTTAATTGGCTCAACTGGCAAACTGATTATCACAGATGTCAGAGATTAATTTTATTGATCAAAAAAGCCCAGAGACACAATACCAACCAAGAGTTTAATTGAAAAACAAAATATTTAATGTTTATGACACTTCAATACAATTTTCATAATCATTTTTATGCAGTTTAGTAAAGGCTGTGCCAGGAGTAGAATATATTTACAGTATATACAGATATTCATGTCATTATCACTATCATCATTCATCAGTCTGTGAACCACTGACATGCATTTCCTTACTTTACAATTGCTTAGCTAAGCTTTTAGACAGCTGTGATGCAGCTAAGAGGAATTCCATCACGTGCCATGAAAAAGGTGCGCAGAGAGATGGGCTTACACTCGTTTCACATAACAACTTAAGCATCTAATTATAAAATGAGGGAACTGATCTTTCACTGTTTTGAGCAGGATATTAAGTATTATACTTATTATACTGTATACAGTTTCAAATGTTGCTCAGTGTACGTTGTAAGACTCATTTTAATGAGATAATGGATACATGTAAAAAATGTACATTATGGGTTTTAGGTTTACAGAATTAGTTTTTCCTTTGAAACTGAACACTGTAAATATTGCAATTGTAATAATTATCAGTAACTGAATCTTTTGAAAAAGCACTACACACAAAAAACATAGCTTTGGTAAAAAACAAAATATAATAAAATAAAAATATCAAAACATCATCATGTATTTATAGGTTCACGTACATTCACAAATAAAAAGCCAGAAAACTATATTGGGTCAATTTTAATATAATATATATAATTGTCTATCTATCTATCTATCTATCTATCTATCTATCTATCTATCTATCTATCTATCTATCTATCTATCTATCTATCTATCTATCTATCTATCTATCTATCTATCTATCTATCTATCTATCTCAAAGATCCCAGAGACCCCATACCTAATGGCTGGCATACACATGCCGATAAGCGGCCGATTTTTAACCTGACCGACGGGCGTGCGCGCTCGCGCCGGCGGTCAGGTTAAAAATCGGCCGCTTATCGGCATGTGCCCGATAAGCGGCATGTGCCCGATGGAACGGACATGTCCGATATTCTCTGGCTGATGCAAGCCGTTGCCATAAGCTTCAATGAAGACCGGCGTCTTCATTGAAGCTTACGGCCGGCACACAAAGGGTGCCGGCCGACTGAAGGGGCCCCATAATGCACCAGGGTGCAAACGTGATGATGTCATCACGTTTGCATCCAGGTGCATATCGGGACTGGTCTGCCTGCACCCATCGGGGTGTGTATGGCAGCCTTAAGGGTGGTAGGTAAAAATGGTTCCTAGAAAGCACGAAGGACCCAGATAGTGTTAAAGTGGACCTACCACCAGGAATCTATGTTTTCATGAATGGCACTAGAAGTGCCAATAATAGTGAGGAATGCAGTGAAAAAACCCAAAAGCGTACCTGTAATGAGCAATTTAACAATATAATCCGGCAGCTCTCCTCACTTCCTGGTTCATTGTTGGCAGAAATCGGGCAGGACGTCACAGGAAGCTTAGATTTCTCAGTGATCTGCTTTGAAAATTCCCATAGAAGATCACTGAATGCCCCCCAGTGGCCACCCACGATCTTGCACCCCCATGTGTTTCATGTGTTGGCTCCACGAACCAGGAAGTGAGGGGAGCTGAGTGGTAATCTTGTTAAATTGCTCATTACAGGAATGTTTTTGAGTTTTTTTTACTGCATTCCTCCCTATTATTGGCACTTCTATTGCCATTCATAAAAACATAGATTTCTGGTGGTAGGTCCACTTAAAGTCTATATGAACCTAGGCTTATACTCTTTTATGTTCATACCATAAAAGGTTGCTCCATTGTGTTTTTTTCCGAATGGAACTTCAACACCCATAGATTTTCTGTGAAAATATAATACATACATTTATATAGTATAAAAAAATGGAATGCTTTAACGATATGTGATTTAAGTATATATATATATATATATATATATATATATATATATATATATATATAGATATATATATATAAACATGAAGATAAAGAGGATGTATATTATATAATATACCAAAATATATAAATATAATATTTGAATGTATATAATATAAATATACATCACATTTGACATGGATCTTTGCCTTTTTTCTCATACTTCCTTTAGTTATTGATCACTTTTCTCTGAAAAGAACAGAACAGTTGTACACATAGAAATGCACAATATCATACACCTACAACAAATGAAACAAGTTGCTTTTGTTCTATCACTTCCATGCTTTCCCTGCCACATGTCTGGGTAATTCTGTTGGTCTGTCACAAAGAGCTTTTTTCCTTGAAAAGAAATATCTAACAGTCGCCTCATAAAATGATCCAATATCTTTCAAGATGCCCTATGGAATTTCATTTACTCTGAAATAAGGGAAAAAAGCTAATCACTTTATTCTTTATCGTTTCCAGATCTTTTCTTTACATTTCCACTTATTCTTTAACTTGGCTATGAGCATGAATTTTTTAAACATTCCAATATGCTTTCTCTGGCCACACTACAGACCAAGAAGTTTCTAATGAGAGATGGCCTGCTATATATATATAAATATATATCTATATATTTTTTTATTTTTGCCCATTGGTCTTCTATTTTTAATGCTTCCAGGTTTGTAATATTTCTCTTACTGGAATATGTGAATTTAACTATTAGTTGCTATGTGTGAAGGTCATTATTTCCTCCTCTGTAATTATAGAATGCTTAAAAAAGGGGTCACTGGCAATACCCCCAACCCCTGCAGGATTTTCTAAGACAATAATCCCTCTGTATCGTCACTTGTGTATGGGAAAGTAGTTTACTTTGTAATTGGGTGTTACTGTAATAATAAAACATGATACCCCTAAAGAGTCTTATAAAGAGGGCAAATGTGTGGCAAGTGTTTTCAGTGCAATTGTATATATGTTAACAGATAATTACTCAAAGATCTTTTTCTTACCCACTATTTATATAACTATATATTCTGCAAGCAAGTGAAAATCTGCAGTTGACCTGAAGTTTTAAAAAATATATATTGATATGCAGGGTTGTCAAACTCAAATACACAATGAGCCAAATTGAACCAATTTGCCAAAATTAACATTTATTACATTTTTTTTTACAACAAGTAAGTTTTCTTTCTCATCAGATATGACATGATAATCTTTTCATATGAAAAAAATGTAAGTTTTACTTAAACATTGAATCTGGAATAATTCAAAACCTTTTGTCAAAAAAATGGGGGTTTCAAAGGTTTAAGATGTATTTTTTTTAATGTATCCAATCAACTTATTTTGTAAACAACTAAAAAGTTTTTATTCACAAAACACATCATTTATTGCATAACTTAGTATGATCTACAGAAAAAACACAATTTAGAAAATTAGCTATTATTTTTAATTGAGGCTACCTTACCTCTCATGAAGTGATATTGCCCCCTCCTTCTCCTAACGGTACCTTTTAGTTACTCCTGTGTCCTCCCTCCTCTCCATCCTTTCATGGTCCAGACATGGAACCCTCAGGAAAGTGTACATATGGTTGTATATTTATTTCTTTTTCAATGGTTGTATATCTACCAGTAGTCTTTCACTGTGGGGTTAGAATTTTTCATGTATTTTAAATGGTTTCATTTAGATAGGTGCAAAGATGTATGTATGCCCTCTTCCATGTCTGAACTATCTAAATCCAAAAACAATCCACTCTAATGCTGCCCAATTTCCTTCTCACTTATATGAACCCTAAAAAATGTTCTGAAAAACAAAGTGGGAGAAGCCCACCATAAAAACAGTAGGGAAAGAACTCAAAAATAGACTAACCCATTTACCCTAGTCAGAAATCGGAAGGGGAGGAACCCAAAAAGCATCTTCATTCTTCCTAATTCCCTGCACCAACCAAGTGTATAGTATGTGGGCATTCCCCTTCATATATCCAAGTGTTCTAGCCATGCATCACTCGTCACATTGTAGAGGCAAAACAATCCAAAATAACAAAACAAAACCAATCTTATTACCTTTCTGTGCATGGTAATCTATCCTATACTTCCCCTGAGTCACCCCTCCTTATCCTGATGGCTTCTCATATGAAAATTATAATTCCTAGTGTATTATATGATGCTCTGAAATCTATAATCTAATGTCATACAATAATCTTATGCCTTTAATTCTCTGTCTTAATGCATCCATGCTTGTAAAATAATTCCCCACTGTTTAGCCTCCTTAAGTAGGGGGATTGAGCATCTGTACTTCCTCCTAAAACGGGGGTTAACTAGAGGAAAACATAATATAATGAAATGAAACGTCCATACATGCGGGTGTCACCAGATACCATGTATGAAATGAGATAGGACTTACAGAGTCCACTTAAATTAAGGGGTACGAGGTCCTTACTCCTATCTGCTGGCTGCTCTGGCCAAGACTCAGTATCATCTTTCATTTCCAATTGAATCTGGAATAAGCAAAAACTATATACACTGCCTGGCCCCCCAAATAGTTGCCAACAAAAAAAGTCACACACTCTAATATTTAGTTGGACCGTCTTTACGGCATGCATTCGCAGTGGCATTGTTTGGATAAGCTTCTGCAATGTCACTGGATTTATTTCCATCCCATGTTTCACCAAGATCTTGCATTGATGATGGTAGAGTCTGACCTCTGCAAAAGCCTTCTCCAGCATATCCCAAAGATTCTCAATGGGGTTAAGGTCTGGACTCTGGTGGCCAATCCATGTGTGAAAATGATGTCTCATGCTCCCTCTCTTTCACAATTTGAGCCTGATGAATCCTGGCATTTTCATCTTGGAATATGCCTGTGCCATCAGGGTAGAAAAAATCAATCGATGGAATAACCTGGTAGTTCAGTATATTCAGGTAGTCAACTGACCTCATTCTAGGAGCACATACTGTTGTCACTAGGTGTAAAATGCAGGGGAAAACTGATTGTAGACCCAGTCATACTGGTATTTTTTGCATAGCAGAAATTGCATTGTTTAAACTTTTTTTTTCTAATATATGCCCCCTCAACACTAGTATTCTTATAATTAGGAGGTATGTGCACTCTGTCCAGATCTGCAGGTGCAGTGCATGGCAGTGATCTCCCAAACACAATGTGGTCATAATGTTTCAATTAGTTGAGTTAACTGCAAATCATCACCAAAATAGTTTGATGTATGGATTAGGGAAGGGATGTGAGAATCTGTTGTGTTTTTTTTTTTTTTTAAGTATGTAAGTAAGTACTTGTACTCTTTGCAAAAAATTCAAAGTCTAGTCAAGACCTTTAAGTTAAAAATGCTCAACGTAACTTCATTTATTTAACTACATGTGCTGGAGCAGTATCCTTTAAAACATTGTGCTGGCTGCAGACGTAAAGGTGACATAGAGATTACTGAAGTCAAGCTAGAGGTGAACAATGGTGACAGGCTGCTTTTGTACCGCTAGAGGGCAATGTTATATCAGAATTAATGACCTGCTGCCGTCTGTCACTGAGGGATTGTCGCAGGAGAAGATTTATAACAAGAACTTGCTTAAAAGTCATTTTTTAATATGTTATAGTATGTTTAATTTAACACTATACATACAACTAGCATTCCTATTACTTTTCACTGGGTGATGTGACCCCTTTGTAAAGTGAACATGCCCTATTACTTAAAGTAATAGTAAATACATTTGTGCAAAAGTGTAGGTATACCTACATGAGAGAATAGAAATTGTTAATACAAGTAATTTTAATTATGATTAACCTAATTTATGTATTTATTTGGCTGAATTACCATTCATTTAGGCAGATAACAATGTCATACAATTTTCCATCCTGCACACATACTTTGCATCATCAATGACAGCGGGGATGCAAACACTTGGGATGCCTACGCTGTTTAGGCAAAACAGGCAAATGCAATGGGTAGCCAGGAAGAAGGCACTGGATGGACATTACTGGAGCATGCCGCCAGAACAGGGGTAAGGGGGGCCTGTTGAACGTATGTTATCCTACTTGGCAGTAATCGAAGTGTGGCTCAGGGTTAGTGCTTTTGATATTTAAAATCTACCCCAAGTCACACTCAGAATTACTGCCAGGAAGGTTAACCTATGTTTAACAGCCTCCCCTTACCCCTATGCACTTTACTCCATTTTATACATCTTAGATCAGTTACGGTATTTTTCAGACTATAAGATGCACTCAACCATAAGACGCAACCAGTTTTTTGAGGAGGAAAACCAGAAAAAATATTTAATATTGAAGTTTTTTAGTCAATAGGGTTAATGCAATCGATTAAATGAATGCAATATCAAATTCAGCCAGTAGATGTCACTAGCAGCAGTACTATCACAACACATCACGTCATCTCTTCACTGATCTTCCTCACTGGGAGGTGTGGGGCCCTAGGGGAACGGCTGCAGATCTCCTCTCCTCTTCCTCTATGGCTGTGCCTGTGTCCCTGGAAGCTGTAGAGTGATTGTAGCTTCCACAAACATGGAGAGAGGGAGATATATGGCAGTTCATCTATCTCTCTCTTCATTGTTTTTATCAGCAGGGCTCTGGGCTCTGCTGGCATAAGCAATAATACAGTTCAGATGGGAGATCCAGCCATACTTGAGTCAGGGTAGGGTCCCACTTACCTGTCTGGGTGTTTGGTGGTCGCTGGTTCACAGGCTCCCACAGGCTCTGTGAATGCTTTATGTATTTCTGACATCTGCTGGTGAAATGTAAGCATAATTGGACGTCAGCGCCATCTAGTGGACTCTTTGTTCATTTTTAACGGAGAAGGTGAAAAACTCAACTACTTATGATTCAAACATGAAAATAAGTTTCCATTTCCATTCCATGTATTGGTCTCAATAGTTATAATATATTTTTTTTAAATGGAAACTTATTTTCATGTTTGAATCATAAAAAGTGCTGTGAAAACCCAGCCTGTTATAACAATAAACCTGTGTTCTCTTAACTTTATTGAGGTTGTGGCTCTAAGATTCACCTGTTTCATTATTTCCTAGGGGCAATGGTGCTTTCTCTATATTTTTCTCATTTAGAAATCTACACTATCTGACTTTTACTTTTCTCACTCTGTTTATACTTGCATCAAAAAGTTTTCCTCTGTTTTGTAGATAAAATTCGTCCCTCTGCCCCATAGCACAATCCACACCATTACAACGATGCAGCTGGTTTAATATATTATACATTTTTACTTTTTTGTGGAATTTCAATACGTTTTTCTGTCTTAATAAAATATTATTGGTAGTCATTGTCATGATGCTAGCTCAGGCATTTTCTGTTCCATCCCCTGTCTTCCCATTGTACACCTATGTTGTCACCCTGTCACTTGCACTTATAATGGTGTGCACTTAACTTGCACTTATAAAGGGTGTACTGTTCCCCTTGTGCAGGTATATTATTTTCACCACAAGGAAGCCTATCGGGATAATGACCTACAGCCAACAGTGGAGTGCATGCAGGCAGATACGTAAAAAGTGATGTGATACAAAAGGGGGAAAAATATAAAATGGGAAATAAAGGTAAAAATAAATAAATCTAAAACATCTGTTTATGACACATAATGATTTGTTAAAATACAGGTCTTCTAGTTAGGGGTTCAATCTACATTAATGTTTAGTTTGTACCATTATTAGGTCAGGAAGTTAGACAAATTATTGGGCAAATACACTAAGCATTTAAAAGGATGTGTCTAGGCAAATAAGCACACGATTAAAGAGTCTTGGTGACTTTCCCAATGTTGGCTTAGCGCATATGTAAACCAGAAATGGATTAAATGACAACATATTAAAATATTGTAAAGAACCTGTTGTCTTGCTTGTCTGGGAAGTATTGTTTTATTGCCCATTGTCAGATTGTAGTCACCTTAAGGCAAATTGATGTGTGTTGACTGTTGCAAAAACATTTTGCTGATGGTTTAAACAAACAGAACAACGCTTGCCAACAGGAATATCCTGTTTGTGGCCGAACATTCGTTTGCAGAGTTGACTGCACAAACTTTTCTCAACCTCCTGATAAGTAGCTTTGAGTTCAAATATAGCTGCCTGGAACTCTAAACAAACACACTATATTGATACGAAGATATGCCTCAAATTATCCGTAGCAAAAGCAATCATTACTCTTTGAAGCTTATTTTGTCTCGGTAAAGCCCGGTGTTTGATTTCTCTGTGCAAATGACGAAAAAGGAAAATCTACAAAACCACAATTATGTTTAGACGCACAACAATGGGTTGCTACATAACACTACAAAATGTTATCGAGCAGGTTGGGCATTTTACTATTTCATTTACAGGTATTATAGGGTCATAAGATTTGTATGAAGTGCGTTCCTAGTTTAAGATGGAACTATGGGACAAAATCCAACATTACATATTTTATGCAGCACCAGCACAGCCCTTTTTAAATCCATTATTATCCATTTCCTTTGATAGGGTGCTGATAACTAGTGTTGATAGTGAATATTCTAATTGCTGATTTTTATTGGGAATATCAGCACTTCAAGAATTCGCAAAGATCTTGAATATAGTGCTCAAGATTTTTTACATCAGTACCTGGAGCTACTGTGCATTGTATTCCCAGTATGAGCATGTACAAGTGCCGATTTGCGCAATAAAGGTAATCTGTGGAAAGTACCATGCATTGTGTTTCCAATATGCGTTTGTACAAGTGCTGATTAACGCAATAAAGGTAATAATGGTCACAAATTGTTGAATTTACAAATTTATTGCGTTATTTTGTGAATATGACTATTGCTTTTGCTGCTCATTACTATTCCTAATTATCTTATGTTGTAAATTAGGCACAATGGTATAGCAAAGTATATAAGAGTAAAGTTTAATGCTCAGAAACATAAATCTACTCACATATTCTACTGGTTTAACAGCGACATGTTAACACCAAGTGTATACTAACTTTATAGAAAGTCAATAGTGGCATTGAAGAAATATTTATTTTTAGTAACACAAGAGTGGGCAAGAACTAAAGCCTTTGGTAAAGGACACTTTAAAGATAGTTATAAAAAGGATATACTGAATTAACAGATAAAACTTGTAATTGACCTAAAGGTCCCCACACATAGCAAGTGGGGACCAACAGATGAGCTGTGCAGAGCAGCGTGATGACATCATCATGCTGCTCTCCATCGCTCACAACATCGGCGGGCACCCTTTGTGTGGGGACGCCGGTCCCCATTGAAACTATCAGCCAGAGATTTATGAACATGTCCGTTCTCTGGCCGACCGAGCTTTGGGGCATCCGCCGCTCGTTGGGTGTGTGGGGACCCTAACTTCTATTGTGGTATTCAGATAGATTTTGGTTCCTAAAGCCCCCCATACACCTTGAAATTCCTCCATACAATTTCCATCAGATCTACCAACAACTATGTAGTATAGTGACCTCCCTGATAGAATACATAGTGATTGGAAGGTGTAGAAAGGTCCTCATTACATGGTTGATTGTACAGAAATTGCACGGTAATTGTATGTGGTGTATGGGGGGCTTTATATGCAACGTTGACAACAGTTGCTATGATACTGGTGGTGCAAGAAGCTCAACTTAATGGACATGAGTTGCTTTTGAACTAGTCAGCACTGGGCTGCCCATACTTGTAGATTCTTTCACCCAATTGTAAGAACTTTCTATAACCTTACTTTGCTAAAAGTTCCAGGTATGCAGACAAGTAGTGGATGAACTATACATCACTCTACTACACACTGCCAGGCATTGGTATTGCCTGGAACCCTTTTACATTTGAGAATTTGCTGTGGTGGCAGTGATGTGCGAGCCTTCTCTAAACCACATTAAGTTATCTAGTACATTTCTCAACTTCCATCTCTAAAGCCCCCCATAGACAGGTAGATTCTCGGCCATAGTTGCAGCCGACCAACCGGCGTGCTCGCTCCCGCCGAGCACATAAAGGTTGGTCGGCCGCAACTATGAGGGAGCCCACCTTGAGTTTCGTAGAAAAAAAGCCGTCAGGTTTGGATTGCACACGGATCCGTCCTGCTGGTTCTTTTTCTGCCCGACTGTGCTGCAGGCAGTTACCGTGGATGGGGAGTCTTCTCCCCCTCCGAGTTAATTGGCTACAGTCTGACAGGAATCGCGTGTGTTAGTGGAACACACGGGATTCCTGTCCTCTCTGTAGCCTACTCCTCACAGCTTGGTGACGTCACCACGCTGTGATGAGTCTGCTAGAAGTCGGCCATAGATCGGGACGTCTATGGCCGGCTTAAAACTCCTTGCCCCACACTCTTAAACCGGCCATAGACACCTCGATCCATGGCCGGCGTGTAGCAGACTCATTACAGTGTGGTAATGTCACCACGCTGTGATGAGTCGGCTACAGAACTAAAAAGGAATCATGTATGCTCCACTAACACAGGGATTCCCATCAGATTGTAGCCAAATAACTTGGAGGGGGAAGAGACTACCCACCCACAGTAACTGACTACAACAAGATCGGCTACAACAGGATCACCATGTGATTCGACCTGCCAGCTTTCAAGGTTGAAACCTCAAGGTGCCATCCCTGAAGTTGTGGATGACCAACCACCATGCGTTCGGTTGGAGCGCGTACACCCCAGTCGCTCGCCCGCAACTAGGGTTATGGTTAATATCACATATTATTCAAAATGCAAAAAGGCTAGCAACCACATCATGAATGGGAGATGGCTGCCAGGCCTAATTTGACTTTAGTGGTTTTTTTTTCTTATTATGTTCTTGATCAACTCACATGAGTCAAATTTAATAATTTAACTGCTGCATAAAGTAAGTTTAATGGTTAAGGCTTAATACAGCTTACAATCTTTCCATACAATTTCTGTACAATCAACTTTTCTTCTACCAAAACCATGTAATATGAGGACCTTTCTACACCTTCCAATCACTATGTATTCTATCAGGGAGGACCCAGCACTACATAGTTGTTGGTAGATCTAAAGGAAATTGTAGGGAGTAATTTAATGGTGTATGGGGGGCTTTAGTTCTCAAGTAAAAAACAAAATTCCCCCTTACAAGCGCTAAATAAAGGTCATGATTTTTTTCCCATTCTTTTTTTGCTGTTATTATTAAATTCTTTATTAATTTTTTACAGGCAGAAGGACTATGGTCATGATTTTTGAATTGGCTGATAAATATTTCTGTCCCAGCCATTTTAGAATCAAACCATTGCCTAGTAACAAAACTTGGATGTGGAAAATAAAAATAGTATGCTTTTTTTCCCCTTTAAAACCGTGTATGTTGACACAGTGGATTTTACAGCACGTCACATAGCACAGGTGTTCTCTGTTCTTTAAACAAACTGAACCTTTCACACAATGGAAAGCTGCAATGGTTAAGTAGACATTAAATGGTGCAGGTGAGAAAAAATGTGTTAAACAAGAAGTAATGGTATGTGATTGGTTCCCTGAAGTAAATGACATGCTGCACTATTGTAGTCTGGAGTCACAAATGAGTAACTATTTTTTTTCTAAGTTTGCCTTGGCTGCAACAGGAAACGTTGGAAGTGTTATCCTGAATGATGAGTGCCAACAATGCTATGTGAAAGAAGTTAATTCTAATTGTGTCAACGTTTACTTTCTTGATTGGAGTTTTAAGCTGATATTTGAACCTTTCCTGCTAGATCTACATTCAGAATTATACTCACAATAAAATGATCGAGCTTACCTCCAGCTATGTAAAAGAAAGGAAATATACACAGGAACATGTGCATGCAAATGGGAACTTATTCAGTATGTCTATATGTATTTAAAATAAATGTCACCATTGTTTGCATGCTAATGTGTGGTACACAGATGTTACGTCTATGTTACATACATCATCATAAAAGTCCTAAAGGCCCCCATACACCTTACAATCTTATCATACAATTTCTGTACAATCTACTTTTGTTCTACCAAAACCATGTAATATGAGGAGCTTTCTAAACCTTCCAACCACTATGTATTCTATCAGGGAGGCCACTACACTACAAGGTTGTTGGTAGATCTAAAGGAAATTTTATGGAGTGATCTAAAGGTATATGGGGGGCTTAAGACAAGTGGTATCACTCCATGTTGATGTGTGAGCGATATCATATCATTCCTGTCTAAAGCTAGCCATACACGTGTCGGATTCCATGGCCAATTGATCACTCACCCAATTGATTCCGGCGATCTCAGCGGGAATGGGAGCTGCAATCAATCAGCCACTTAAGAGGATCCGATCGCTGCATACCACCTTGTCCGAGTGATCGCGTCCAATTGATCGGGGGCTCAGAATTGGATCCGACAGAGAACCAACATGTTCAATTGGCCATGGAATCCGACACGTGTATGGCTAGCTTAATAGTTCCTGTGCATGGACACTCTATGTACAATTTGATCTCATTTCACTTTTAAAAGATTTTTTCTTAATTTGTCTAGAACCTAGAATCAAATGGAAAAAAAGAAAATCGAAAAATGATGGATTAAAAAAAAAAAGGAATGATGTCATCAAATTCAGGGAAACTGAGAACACATTTTTAAATATTAATTACCATATATACTTGTACTTATAAGCTGGCCTGAGTATAAGCTGGTGTACCTAATTTTATCTACAAGAACTGGAATAACTTATTGACTCGAGTAAAAGCCTAGGGTGAGAAATGCAAAGTCAGATAGTGGAGTTTAGTAAAGGAGAAAACTATAGAGAAAGCACCATTGCCCCTAGGAATGAATCAAACAGGTGAATCGTAGTGCCACACCCTCAATAAAGTTTAGAGAACTTTTTATTGTTATTACAGGATCGGTTTTCAAAGCACTTCTTATGATTCAAACATGAAAATACATTTCCAGATTTAAAAAGTCTTTATTATTATTATTGGGACTAATACATGAAATGGAAATGTATTTTCATGTTTGAATCATAAGTAGTGGAGTGTTCTATTTGAATTTATATTGAAATTCCTTCTCCAGTAATAATTACAAGCCACCAGATGGCAGTGTGGTGCTATTTGTTTAGATTTCATCAGCTGATGTCGGAAAACACATGGAGCTTCACAGAGGCTGCCTGTGCCTGCGATTCAGCGACCTGAGACCCGGGACAGGTAAGTGGACAATGACTTTGACTGGAGTTTAAGCCAAGGTGAGCTTTTTCAGCCCATTTTTTGGGCTGAAGAAGTCGGCTTATACTTAAGTATATACGGTAGATGGATTGATAGAGAGAGCATTAAATATCTTTCAACAATCTTTATCATTAGTATTGTTAGATGGCATTGCCAAAGAGTGACTTGGGCCACCTTAAGATGTGTTTTTATCTTCATTGTATAAAGAGGGTGTAGCACTCACCTGCCTTTTAAATCTACTAGGAGCTACAGTAGTGAGAATGAGTTCTATTGTCTCTGTAACTTTGTCTATTCAGTGTTTACAGGGGGTAAATCATATTATCCTCTTTCTCAAAAATGTTTACACCCAGTAAATAACACTCTAAACTAGAACACTACATCATAAGTAGAGATGGTTTAATTTTTTTTTTTATGTGACGATTTCAAATTAATTGCACAGCCCCTGAGCATGGTATCATTACTAAACTTGCTGGAAATGTAGAGAAGGGTTGGGTGTAGACTAAAAAAAAGTATGACTCAATAGTTTTTGCATAAATTAAGTTCAAAGTCAAATCAAAATGTCAAAAGTTGAAATTTAAAATTTAACTTTGAACTTAATTTATGCAAAAACTACATATGCTAGAGCAGAATTTTTCTTCCAATGTTCCCACAACCCTTCTCTACATCTCCAGCAATTTTGGTGATGATACCATGTTTAGGGGCTTTGCAATCAACTCACAAAGTCAGCTAGTTGAAAAATTCGGCCATCTCTAATCATAAGAGGAGTCCACAGATTGCCCATATAGGTGGATAGACTGTATATTTTTGAACATTTCATATAGTAGTTTGGGCTTTCAAGAGGCTGAGAGCACAGTTACTCTTCAGGACAATACATTTGGAGATTATTCCAAAATAAAATATGAGTGGGGTGGGTTTTTACATATATACACAGGGGTTTGGGCATATTCATTGTATAAATCATTGTATAATGTGACAGAGAACAAAGTGTATGTCTTAATTCACAACAAAACTTCCTGTCCTTAAATCAGGATTTTTTCTTTGCAAAAGTTAAATATGCATTTCTCAGTATTAAGCTAGCCATACACGTGTCGGATTCCATGGCCAATTGATCACTCACCCGATCGATTCCGGCGATCTCAGCGGGAATCGGAGCTCCGATCAATCAGCCAATTAAGAGTATCCGATCGCTGCATACCACCTTGTCCCACGGATTCCTGGACGGATCCGTGTCCGATCGGCTTACTTCCCAAATGGCAACTCCCCCTGATGTGTGCAGAATCGGATCAGAAAGACCAACATGTTGGTTCTCTGTCGGATCCGATTCTGAGCTCCCGATCAATCGGACGCGAACGATCGGACAAGGTGGGCTGCATGCGATTCCGGCACGATCGTTTCGTGTGCACGCGCCCGGAATCTATCGTGCCGGAATCCGGTGGGAATCCGACACGTGTATGGGGGCCTTAAGAAGCTTCTATAACATGTGATTCCCACCATAATTTCTGACTCATGGGCCTCAGGAGCCATTTAGCCTTTTTAAAATGGACTGTGTTCCCAGCCTAACACATTCATATATTTGTCATAAATATAGCCATTTAATTCAAAGTAGCATCGTGTAGGCACTGCATAAATGTTATGGTTTAAAGAGGATGTATTGAAAAGATAAAATGTATATATTCTAAAATTAAAATACTACTCTAAGCACAGTGGTGGAGAAGCACTCCACAATCCTAAAACTTACCTGAGGTCCTGAAACAATAAGAGAGATTCCATATTTAACTGCTTCTGCTAGAAAGTAAATGAACTACAGTACTGCGAGTGGCCAATGGCTTCAATTGTCAGCTTTTCTTCTCTGCAGTGACACTATGTCATCAGATGGGAGGGCTGAAGAGGGACAATTATGGTTGAATCATTAAAGCTATGGTTCTTTTATTCTTTTTAACAAATAATCCCTATAATAGGGGGGATTGACTGCAAGGGACATGCAGTACAAAATGTTAGCATAGGTCCACTTTAAGAAGTGAATAGTGTTGACCTTGAATATTTTTTTATATTTTAGTGAATATTGGCAATTCAAGAATTCTCGACTAACCCCCCTCATATTCGAGATATTTGCAAATTCTCGAATTGCTGATTTTGAATATTTTACTTTTATTTAAAAAAAACAAAACATAGTAAATATGTGACCATTCATTTTGACTATAATTGCAATGTGATTATTATTATTATTGCAATGCATGGCCATTTCCTATTTATGAATATCAAATTCAATTAGTAGAATTATTTGTGAAATATTGTGAATTTGAATATTGCCTATGCCGCTTATCACTAGTAGTGAAGTCCATTATCTGATTAGCTTCACCTACAGTGCAGAAAAAGTATGCTAAATAGAAATCTGCCAGGGATGTCATCATCAATTTCTAAATTTAATATTCTCTAAAAGTAAGCATTTATTTAAAAGTAGTAGAGAGGTGGTAAGAAACTGATATTGAATATATAGTGACAACATAACAAAAAGTAGTGGAGAGGTGGTAAGAAATTTATATTGCATATAAAGTGACAACATATACCTTTAACCCCCCTAGTGGTCAGCCTGTGTAAAGCAGTGTGGTACAGGCGATCAAAGCAGAGTACCCCGCTTGTTTTCTCCTCCTTCCCTACTCCCCTGTACATATATGGGCTGGGAAACCAACGCTTCTCCATTAACATGGAGTTCTATAGCAATCAATCGGCAGCTCCCCAAGCATAGGTAAGTACGCATGATCCCAGCTCGTCCAGAGTTTGTTTTGGGTTCTCAGCCGCTAGGGAGGTTAACACAAAGTAGACCATTAGTATTTAGACTATCAAGCTTATATAGTTTATGCAACTATTTTATCATTCATTTTGGCATGTGTTCATAAAAAATATACATTTTCCTTCTCTTAGAGCAGTATTTCCAAAAATGGGGGGGCGCAAGTTTTTCCAGGGGGGCGCTGGCCCTTATTCTTAATCTGTGTTTAAATGGGGAGGGGGGGCCTCCATAATATTCCTAAGTAGAAAAGGGGGGCCCTGCAAGGAAAGTTTGGGAACCACTGCCTTGGAGGGACAGGATGGTATTTATGCTTTCTAAATATTTATTAGCCTTTCATTTATGTTTTGCAGTAATTCTGTAGTTACGTTTAGACAATCATTCACTCTCTGAGACCCCATATATGTACATTTACCTACAAAGAATAAGCATAGGTTTCCCTGCACATTGGTTTACATGTTTACTGGGAAGATGAACCATGACATATGAAATAACAATTAATGAGCTTGTTTGATCTATGTTATAAATGTGTAAACGTTATTTTGCTATTTTACCCAAAAAACAAGTCAAAGGTATCTTCTCATTCCACCTGTAACTACTTCACCTCTAGGGGACACTCTAGTACAATACAATAGGCACAGCTTAACCTCTTCAAGTCAAAATTATATAAGAGAAACTCCCTACAATTTGCTGTTACAAGGAGTTTTCGCTCCTGAAAAGGTGAAGCGTATCCTGTGTCTTGTGTAGTGAAATTGTACGGTTATATACATACAAATGTTCTATTTACCATATTATTTACATTTTACTTTACATTACCTTTTCTTTGTTTTTTTTCCCCCTGAAATCAGGGGATTTACTTGATCACAAAGCTTACATTCAAGCTGACAGCAGGAAACTGTCATGTAACCATTTTACATGCACTTTCATTTAAAACAGAGTCAAATTTCACATCTGCGGGGTATTCTATAACTACTGTTAGTGTAATGGAAGCAGAACATTTGCATTGAAATGTAGTTATTTCAGTTTTACATACACAGCCGTACTGCTGATGTTTCAGACAGAGAAAGGGCTTAAATCATTCTAAGGTGTTTACATTTTTTTTTCCATATATACAGTCATATATCTAAGTATACATTAATTAATTATGCATCTGAGAGCTATCAATCCATACAAATTATTTTGTAGTGATTGGTAAGAAAGTATGATTCTCACTGTAGATGATGCTTGCAGTCATTGCAGACCCAACATGTCCTAATTTGGATGGTTTGAAGTTGGTTACAATATGTATCTAAATGCATAAACGTTGCACCCTGCCCAACTGATATTTTTTAAATAACATGTTTATTGAGAAATTTTTACAGTACAGAAGAAAATACATTTTAGGAAAAAGGCACTAGGTACATGATTCTTTTGTCAGAGTCTAGTATTTATGAGGCCATGTATGTAGTCCATATAAGATGACGTTTCTAGTAGACACAGGAGTGGGATTCAGAGGGGGTATTTATCAGAGGACATTGTGAATGCTACATTGCAAACAGTGAATAATGGACATTAACACAGAAACAACATGATGCCATAAAGCTGTGCATAGAAAGGGGTCTCAAGACTAAGAGATGCGTACCCTTAATTAAGAACATAGGGCAGTAGGATGGGATAGAGAAAGAAGAAGTGAGCTTGAATAAGAACTGATATTTTAATGAAATATCAACTGAGAACTCCCTGATTTTTAGCATACATACCATATATATATATATATATATATATATATATATATATATATATATATATATATATATATATATATATATATATATATATATATATATGTATATATATGGACCATGAAATGCTTCTCATGAATAGTGTTGAGCTCGAATATTCGAATGCCGAATATTTTTCGCTTCTTGTGAACAGGGTCGCAAGAAGCGTGTGGAAAAACCAAGGCGCAAAATAACTGCCCATGAACTGAGAAAAGTCAAGCGTGCAGCTGCCAAGATGCCACTTGCCACCAGTTTGGCCATATTTCAGAGCTGCAACATCACTGGAGTGCCCAAAAGCACAAGGTGTGCAATACTCAGAGACATGGCCAAGGTAAGAAAAGCTGAAAGACGATCACCACTGAACAAGACACACAAGCTGAAACGTCAAGACTGGGCCAAGAAATATCTGAAGACTGATTTATTAATTTTTTTTCAAAATCTGATTTTATTGAAAATATAACAAAAAGCATACATCGTTTAATCAAAACAGGTGCGGTATGACACATTTCACTGTATGCATGGCAGTGTAACATAAATGTAGTTACAGCACAAACAAATGAGGCATATGATAACTTCTAAGACTGATTTTTCTAAGGTTTTATGGACTGATGAAATGAGAGTGAGTCTTGATGGGCC
>CM070032.1:109441674-109453059 GCA_036250615.1 Ptychadena robeensis | reverse complement strand
TATGGTGCGCTTTTGGTACAGAAATCTGTACCTCAGCAGTGCGCTAGGGAGGTTAAAGGAGATTTACAAGGATTGATCTCTCAGGGCCATGTGCTTTCCTCTGGCAACAGAACCTTGATGACCTGCCAGCCCTAATGTATAATCAGCAAGTGCACAATATGTGCACCTGTTAAATATGTGCTGTCTCTAAACTAAGAAATATCCTCTTAGAACGGAACATGTAATTTTATATCAGTTTGGGTTGCAGTGGGAATACAAGTGGCGAACATTTTCAGTGCTAAAGGCAAATGAACAGACGGTATGCTTTTTTACCTGAATGCATAAGAAAACCACATGTGCTTGCTTTACTCACCTGCACCCCTTCACTTCTAGGGTTCTTTAGGAGTGCAGAAGCTGCAGGGGGGCCAGCAACATGCTGTTTGGTGCCCCAGCAATGAGGTACCATCCTTGTGCCAAGCCCTGTACCTGCCAGTAGCTACCCAGGTTCCTCCACTAGTGACTACAATTTCCTGTACCATCTATGACCTGAATCTAACCAGGCTTCTGATTCTCTTATTAGGAAAGAGCCACAACTAGGAGTTATGCTGGCCATACACATGCCGATGAACGGCCGGATTTTAATCTGACCGACTGGCATGCACGCTCTCGCCGTCGGACAGGTTAAAATCCGGCCGTTTATCGGCATGTGCCCACATGGGGCGACAGATCCCTGTCGCCCCACTTCTCGGCCGGACAGAGATCCGACATGTCGGAAAATCTCTGGCCGATGGGAGCCGATGCCATAAGCAGCAATGAAGACAGCGTCTCCATCGCTGCTTATGGCCAGCACACAAAGGGTGGCTGGCCGATTCTGGGGCCCCAGAATGCAATGGGAGGCTAACGTGATGACGTCATCAGGTTAGCCTCCCGGAGCGATATCGGCATGTGTATGGCCGGCATTAGAGTCTGCACAGCTCATTGCCACTTACAGGGGGACCTGGACCACCAAATCCTTACACCCTGCTTTTGAGCCCATTTATAGGTCAGTTGTTTAGCGCTATGTCTAACACCTCTGTCCCAGCAACATGCTGGAGAGCCAGACTGTTGCTCTTACACAGTGCACTAGGGTCTAAATTACCAAAAAATAAAATAATCCTTCTCCTAAAACTGGTGTCTTTAAATAACCAAAACTTAAAAATGAGTAGCATGCAAGGACAATTGACATAAAGGACCTCTGGACATACGGTCCTATATTCAAATAAATCTTAACTTTGTCTAATGTAGCTACTACATAACTATTACTCGTGATAACCTCTTCTCTCTAATGTACTATGAAATGTGATGAAATTCCAGATTATTTGATTGTGAAAAACAAATGAGCACAGATTGCAATATAATGATAAGATGGACCAGAAATGTGTGGCGCCATGGTAATATATAAAGCTGTCTGAATGTTATTAGAGCAGGTCAAAGGAAAATCTATCCAGCTGAATTCAGGCTTGATTATGGAGCACTTGGCTTGCAAAAGAATCATTTGCAGCACTATGTAGATTGTGACACACTGTTGTTAATGTGTGTCTGATTCATGAAATGAGTGGCCAAATCAAGCAATTAATATGAATCATCCGATAAAATTAACTATAAAAATAATTTTCACCTTTGTTCACCTTACTGAAAGTGAGACTGTTAGACCTCTGTAACAAGGCTGGGTGCATGCAGGCAAGCACAGTGACAAGTCAGATTTTGAAAGTTTAGAGTTTTCTCTTGAAATGAGTTAAGTCATCAAGTTGTGTGTCAATGCTTTTTTTGAATCATTGATATTTCAAACTCTCGTTTGCCATGTGTAAATAGGCAATGGAGTGTCCACCAATTATCCACTGATGTACAAGCTACATCTTCTTTTAATGTGACTTCCCCTGCACATTATTAGCAATTCAGCATCATTATACCTTGCTAACTAATCTAAATAAACATAAATGCCTCAAACTGAATCTTCTTCCTTCTCTCTTACCGGAACCTGCGGCAAACGTAACTGGTTTTAAGCTGTAGTTTAATCCGCTAATGTTTTGCCTTCTCTGGTCTAGTCTGGTCTCCACAAACAATCTGCTAGGGAACCTTTTTCAATTTTAATTACATACTTTATTGGAGACCTGTGCTTTTATATGCAATGAAGGCAGTAACATCTGCAGGGAGAAGCCTATACAACTTTTTAGGGATGAAAGTATGTCTAGAGATCAGCCTTAAAGCGGACCTACAACCAGTTCATTTTCAAAGTTCATCTATGCATAAATGGCACTAGAAGTGCCAATAATAGGGAGGATGGAATGAACCCCCCCCCCCCCAAAACTTACCTGTAATGAGTAATTTAAGAAGATCCCTTGCAGCCCCTCCTCTCTCCTTGGCTCTGATGACGTGCACTGGAAGAGCCACCTCCCAGTGGCCACTATTGCACCCTGAGTTAACCCCCCAGAAGCCTGGGGAATAAAGATGGAATCTCTCACATGATTCCAGGGTACAGCAGGTAAGTAAATTTTTTAGGATCGTGGAGTGCTAAGCCACTTTCATACCAGCTCAAAATGGTAAGTGAAACCTTATATATATTTTGTAGATTTTGTGTATATATCTGCTTTAACTTCATATGTAAAAGCTAGCAGATATGATAATTGCAAATTTTTTTTTAAATGAATAACAACATACAAGACAACTGTGAAGTACTTTGTTCCTATGGGACAACTGTAATCCATACCAAGCTGGCATGAGTACAAAATTTTATAGCAGTGAATAGGGCATACACAGGTAGGGTCTGACCATCTAGTGCAGTGATGGTGGACCTTTTTGAGGCCAAGTGCCCAAACGGGAAGATATAACCCACTTTTTTAGTGCCAATACGGCGATCTAACCTGAATACAGAGGTTTTAGTTTAAAAAATGGTAGATGCAGATTTTTTTACCAGTAACAGATGTCGTTACTGCTAGCACACACATCTGTAACTATCCAAAAATCAAAACGCAGCCACACGGTAGTGTGAAATGGCGCTAACATTTTTTACATTTGTAAATTTTGCCAGAATACAGAAATGAGGAGAAAGCAAGGAACATGGATACTCCTTCTCCTCCCGTCAGGGCCGTTTCTAGCCATTTTGGTGCCCTAAGCAGATTTTCTTGGTGGTGAGTGAGGGGATGCAGATACAAGGATAGCACTGTGGCCATAAGGAAGCGTTATTTGATAGCTGTACATTCAGCTGACAATTTACTTGTAGGATGCTTTACATGGGTTGATGCCCTTCAAGCTCGATATGGAAGGAGCTGGAGACAATGCTGTGTCATCCAGCTCAGCCGATGCTTTGCATGGGAACCCACTGTCCCCATCCAAAGCAATGGACATCGACCGGTCATGTCTGATAACCCTGCACAGCACTCAAAGCACGGTTGATCTAGCCCATATCTATGCGTGTCTGGGCACTTTTAGTGTTGTAGCTAGAGGGGTAAAACTCGGGGTGTAAGAAGTAGTAGGGGTGCATTACTTATACGTTATACTACGAAAGTTTTTTTTTTATATGAATGTTTCAAAATATGGCTGTTTAAAGGTAGACATACATGGCCAGTTTTTGCGGCCAATCAGCCGCAGTGCAAGCTTCCGCCAATTGCCCGGCTAAAAATCGGGTGTACCTCGGCCGGGGACTAGCCCATTGAATAGAATGGGCGCGGATGTATCCGCACCGTGGACAACCGCGGGCTTCCGCTTAAGTGGAAACAAGCCCTAACTGGGAACATAGCCAAAGGGTGCCCACCGATCAGCTGGCTGCAGTCGATCCCTCATCTATGGCTACCTTTTATTTTGCATTCTACAGCCTTGTTGTCACAGTGCACTGGACAGAGGGGGGAGGGGAGGGGGAGCAGGCGAGGTTAGGAAGAAATTGGGCAGCATCAGGTGATATATATGATATGTAGTCATGGAAAGGTCTATAAACCTCCAGGACACAAATGGATCTTCTTGGAAGGAAAAGATCCATTGCAGATCCATTGCTGTGTCTCATCACTGTAACGTGTCTGATACTTCAATCATCATCATGATCGGCAGGATCGTACCATTATGTGAAAGAAGGAAGGGGTGGCAGTGAGTGGTAGTACTGGCCAGGTACAGTGCACAGAGTGACAATGATTGCGCTTGCATTTATATCTGGCTCCTTGTCTGTCAAAGCAACAGGTGCATAGAGGATAGTGTCGCTCTGTGCACTGTACCAACGCTCACTGACCCCCCCCCCCTCCTTTTTCACATAATGGTACAATCCCGCTGTGGATTCAGAGGATGGGAAAAAAAATTTTTTTTTTTTAATCTATCTAAAAAAATCAACAGCTGTAATGGCGCCCCCACCATACAGAGACAGACTGCAGACACACTGATAGATGTGCAGTCTGTCTATGCGTGCCAACAGAATTGGCTCTACATGCCTTCTTGGGAGCTTGTGCCATGGGTTCGCCATTACAGATCTAGGGAGTGTCCGATCGGTTGTTTTTCCTGTGTGCCACCTCCTGACAGCAGCTAGAGATAGTGGTAAGCATCCTCGGGAGCCCGCAGATGGAGGGGCGGGGTTGGTTGTAAGGTGCCCCGAATTTTTCTGATGGCAACCCTGTACACAGGTAAAAGAGGAACCAGTTTTTGACCATGCAGGACGGCACCACAATGATGGCTAGATCAAGGCCAATATCATTACATTACTGGGTACTTTGTGTTCAGGAGTATGGGGTAATGAATGTACATCACATAAGGAGCTGAAACCTGCTTAATTAATGACAATGAGCACCATTCATTATAGTCATTTTTCAGGCTACATGATGACATAATCCCATAGTTAGGTTGTGACATTCTTTTTAATCCTGAAAATAATTAAAGGAATCACTATCACTGTATTCAATTGATATTTCAACTATTATTTCAGGTATACATTGAAAGGTGTCCTGTGCATTTAACCCTTCTATTCAAGATTGTTAAAATTTTATTTTTCAAAAAAAGGTTTTGGGCATTGCACACTTGTGGGGCTTTGACGACTGTGTCGTAGATCCCACATAAATCAATATGAGGCCAATGACCCATCCCAAGAGATCATCTACTAAACGTTCACATATGTATACATGTAATTCTAAACTAGAAAGTCATTTCTATATATAAACCTGCTTCTACAGCTGAAAAACACTTACCATCCCTAATATAAAAATGAATCATACAATGTTGAAAATCTACATGAAAAATATGCTTGTATAGTCCATGGCAGTTCTATTTATCTATCCAGTTTCTACCCAATATGTGGAGAAATAAGCTTCCCTTACTGGAATGTTTCCTGAATCTGCAATGCTGTCAATGTTACAAATACCCAGTCATGTAAACACTATTCACGCAGCAGGCTGGAAATACAAGTTCATATGACTCCTGATAGAAAACAGCATCTGCACTCCAAAGGGGGGCTGTCTGGGGTAAAAATGTGTATCTTAACAGTTCACCAAGTTTCTGTTTTAATGTTTTTATTTAATGTAAAAATACGACAACTGAAATATTCATGATGAATTTCAGACCTTTAGGTGTGGGAGTCTTCCTGAACTACAACTTTCTAATAACATAAATTTTAAAATGGACAAAAAATTTGTTTAGAAGTTCAACCAATTTTAAATGATAGGAATTTGTATTTTGTGGTGATTCAAGAGAAAGAAACAAAGCTAGCAGACAATTATTATCTTTTAGGGACGCATTTTGTAATATATCAGGCTGAGTGAATAAAAACATAATTTTAACCAGTTTAAATAACTTGAGTTAATCTCTTTTTTCGATATTGTCTTACCCTTTGTTATTCTCCAAGACATAGGTATCATTCCAAAGTATTCATAGATAGAATAATTTCCCTGGAAGGTCTTGCCATACACACACCGATCAGCGGCCAATTTTGCCGCCGACCGACGGGCGTGCGTGCTCGCCCACATGGGGTGACAGATCCCTGTCGCCCCACAGCTCGGCCGGCCAGAGAACGGACATGTCTGATGTTCTCTGGCCAATGCCGGCCGATGCCATTAACTTCAATGAAGACTGGCGTCTGCATTGAAGGTAATGGCCGGCACACAAAGGGTGCCCACGATGCTTACAGCTCGGGAATGCAGCGTGATGAAGTCATCACGCTGCTATGCCGTACTGATCTGAACAGCTCTGTCGGCACCCACTCGGTGGATGTATGGCAGGCTTTAATCCTAGAGCTGTTTGGATCCTTATCAGAAGTCTGGCTGTTGTTGGGATTGGAACAGAGGTTGGTAAAGTTTGCACCCACAGAATTGATTTCAGGGGGACAGCCTGTAGCAGCATACACAATCTCATTTTCCAAAACTAAAGTGTCCTTCCAACAAAATTAGTTACATAAAAGGTGCCAATACTGCCTCCAGAAAATCCAATGCCCTCTCTTAAGGTAGCCACACACTGTTTAATATTAAAATAAAGTGTTCTATATATGTCGATCAAACTGATCGATTTCTGCCCACCTGGTACAATCGACCAACAGTAATTAATCCCAAACAGGAAGTCATTTGAAAAGTAAACAATTTCAGTTGATCATTTAAATTAACATGCTGTGTTTTGGTTTCCAGTCACCCTCTTGTGGTAGAAAGTGTTAATGACATTTTTCAAAAAGGAATCGATAGTGTGGAAAATCGATGAACCTATGTGGTGTTAAAATTTATGTTTTTATTATTTATTATTGTTATAATTTATTTATATTGCGCCAAAATATTATGCAGCGCTGTACAATACATTAGAGTGGAGATACAATACAATATAATACACACAGGTACAGGTTATGACACAGGAGGAGTAGAGGACCCTGCCCGATCAGGTTTACAATCTGATAGGTTGGGGAACAGAGTATACAATAGGTAGGGGGGGGGGGCATCTGGTTGTGATGTCATCAATGAGAAGGTGGGTAAAGGGAGAATTTATGTCTGACAGTCAATATTTAAATCACACAGGATCGGATTGGCGAACAATTGTGCACAGGTTGACTCGTATGGCTGCCTTTATACAGAGCAAAACCCGACTCTTGTACTTGCAGATGTTTTAATTGCATGTGTCCCCTGCTGTCCCATGTTGGTTCCACCATCTTCATGATAAGACTGTTCCTGGTGTTCTTATGATGAAGATACCTTCTAAGTTCTAAGCTGCTTTTACATTAAAAGCCCTGAGAAGTAGAGTAGATTAATGCACCATTACACAACACAATTAAAGAACACCATTTGTTTCAGCTCTTTTGCATAATACCTGCTTCAATCATTTCTGAACCCAGCAAATAACTGACAGTGTCCCAAATAGATTTCATTCCTTTCAGCTTACATCATTAGTTGTTCTATCTTCCAGACTGAAATAATTAGATTAATGTTTAGAGATTGTTATCTGTTTGGAACATGTTTCTTAAAAATATACTTGCAAGCTATATCAATATTATTCTGTCCTTCTCATAAAGTCCAAGCAATTACATACTTATGTGTTTTGTGAGGTTTCAAAAATACACAGACAGAGGTGTGCCGGGTCGGTTTCTAACCTAGAAACCATTCTAATAATAAGGAATAGAATTATATAAACAGGGGTGCACATAAGTAGTACTCTGGTACTCAAAAGTGGCCAACAACTAGCTATGTGTACCTGCATTATTGTTACATATGAGTGCTAACAACTTGGAGGCACTCTGTGTCTGGGTGGCTGCAGCCTAATGTTAAATGTATACAATTTATGTCACTTGCAGAGAAATAAGAATAGCTATGAAAGGTTGCAATTAGGGGTGTGAAATTGGGAATGTCAATTAATAATCCCCCCCAAAAAAGATTGGACTTCTAAGGGTGTTGGAGATCAGGGGGGCGAAAGTCAGAGTAGGCATATGTAAGGATAAAATTTGACAAGAGAAAAGCACTGTGTGACAGCTGGAATATGACTATGAAAGGTTGACATTTGGACTTCTGGTAGTTTCAGGGGTTAATTACTGAGTCAGAAAATGTCAGGGTTGTACTACTGAGGTATGAGATCATGGGGTTCCAACATGTTGTACTGTGAAAGTTACATTTGACCCAAAGCCAGCTGTTGACCTGTAGATGGGGACAGCTAATCGGAGGCTCAATCAGGAACAGGGAGGTCCATCTGCAGCAAAACCTACCATGCAGGAAGCTGATGCTGTGAACAGTGAGAGAGACAGTGAGGAAGACCACATACATATGGGATGAGTACCAAACACCATCTCCTGGTGCTCACTAAAAACGTTATGTGCACCCCTGGATATAAAGCATAAAGCATGGGTTTTGTTGCAAATTTTATCTTTAGTAGAGGATCTCAGTCTCAGGTTGAATGATGGCCCCCTTTTTAAAGCCATGGACACAAGTCCCTATGGCCACATCATGACATTGACTGTGTTCAGGGTATTATACACACTGATTGGCTCTCACCTTAGTTTGTATGTCTTTAGAGAAGGGGAAGATCCTTGCAAAAAGGTCAGTGTTTTGCACATAGATTGCTTTTCATTAAACATCACTCATTTGTCCTTAAACATAGACTAAGCCAAAGTTCCACCAGAGAAGAAATACAGGAAATAATTATTGAGGGAAAATAAATTATAAACAGAGGTGAAATTCCCTTTCATTTCCAGTGATGTCCCAGGGATAGAAAGTCAGAAGAAATTACCCTAAGAGACACAGAAGAGGTTCTTCTGAACATTGTCCAAAACATTACCGGTGTTACTAACCTTTACCAGTGTTACAAATGAAAGATCATTTGTGATAAAGGTTCTTCCGCAGTTATGCCATTTCCACTGTGGATAGGACCGTATATGTTTATCATGAAATATCTGTTTAATTGAAATGAGGAGGTAAGAACACTTGGAATGATATTACAGCTTTACCTGGTGAAGGTGACTCATGAGCTAGTTGAATTATCACCTGCTATTGTGTTTAGCTAACAACAAACATAATGGCGATAAAAACACAGCATATTTATAGTCAAAATTCTACTAATTATTGTATATGCAAATATTACAATGTTATTATAAACTGCATAGATATTAGACATGCCCAAGCATGTGATATACCAGCTAAGATATCCAAGTTATAAACAGAAGGTCCCTGCTTTCTACAAAACGTTGTCTTACAACAGATCTATAATGTCGTCGACCTTATGGGCTTCTTTCCACATACGTTAGGACCCCTTCCTCTAAGTGCATTGGTTGGCGGGGATCCCGACGGAGCACATAGACTTTACCTGCTCGGCAGATGCTGTGTTTAGACATCCGCCGATGCAGAGGCTCAATGTACGAGTCAACTACGTTCAGTCTTGCATCGGCGGAACAGTGAAGATGCAGGTAAGTCTATGTGCTCCGTCGGGATCCCCGCCAAGCAATATGCTTAGCGGAGGGGTCCCGACGTATAGTGGAAACAAAGCCTATAATTCGACCTTATACATACAGATACAGTAGTTGTTTGTAATTGTATGCATTGATACTTACCTTGTCTCTGCTACCTTCCTACTCATACCCATATCATGGCTGGGGAAACGTCCTACTGTTTCCTGAAAACAAAACAGGGTATTAAAGTAATTTTTGTTCCAAAAGATGCATTGGGGTTCAGTTTAAAGGGATGCCTTATTTTTCAATCTATATTAATTGAACAAAAAGAAAATCAACATTTATTCAAACCTAGCCATGTGATCACATTCTGCAACATCATCATTACTTGCCAAATGTTGAACTATTAGATTGTAAGCCTGTCCAGGCAGGGTCCTCTACTCCTCCTATGTCATACCTGTACCTGTGTGTTATTGTGTGTTTGTATTTCCACTCTAATGTATTGTACAGTGCTGCGCAATATGTTGGCGCTATATAAATAAATGATAATAATAATAATAACTGCCATCATGAGCCTTAGCGTTCCAGCTTGTTTTAGATCGCATTGAGTTTTTTGAGTGTAATTCTTTTGGCCTTTTCTGTTTTAGTTTAAGGGTGAGTAACAGTTACACAGATACACCAATTTTGCTCTAAAATGAATAGTGACAGTGCCTCTATAAGGCAGAGGTGCACCAGACAGGTTCAGCTACACACTGTAGCAAAAAGTTCCAGGATGCCTAAATGTGGTGATCAATATTATCGATATCCTTCAGTTTTGGTATAGGTCTGTTCTGCTGAACCAGACCACAACTTCTAGATTTGGATTTTACAGAAATATATATTGAAGTTACCGGAAACAAAATGGTGGTATGTTCTCCTTTTTGCAACAACAATGGTCAAATGCAAAAGAATGGCATGGGAAGACCACGAAATGTGTGAGCAATAACATACTAATATAAAAAGGGGGGGGGGGGGCATCATTGCAAAGGGGGCATTTAAACCAGCTAGGAGGCAGCATGAAAAATAAACAGATCTTTCAAGTCTCAATAAGTTAGGTTCATTTGTTTGGTGCACAAAATGACAACAAAACTCTACACATTAAACTACCTGCATGATATGGACTGTGCTGAAGCAAGTTTTAAGTGTTTGTAAGTACCTTAACCCTAGTACCACTATCCCTACAGCTGAAGAAATCATGAGTTCTTGTCCCCTAAAACATCCTATCTCTAACTAAACCTGCCATAAAATATTTAAAGGATATCAATTTTCTTCCATTCTTGTAGAGCCAAACCAAGTTTCCAAATTGACTCCAAATGCAAACATGAACATTGTGGGGAGGTGATCCAGGCAGTTGGAGGCCCGGCTATTGGGAAAGGACCTACTAGAGGTAGCTCTAGGAACGAGGAGTTAAAAGGGAGAGAGCTTGGGAGCCTGGTGCCTTTTGCGAGAAACAAGGGAGAGGTAGACTTGGTCTCTGTTGAGGGGAGTGCGGCACCCCAGCCTTGCGCCGAAGGCATGTGGAGCGTGCAGGTGGCTCTTAGGCAAAAGAGCCTGTGGCAATACTGTAAGCTCTTGCTCTGAGTGAGCCCCGTTGCGGACATTGATTAGCAGCTGCCGACTGATGCAGCAAATTGGACCGGACCCTGGCTCCCAGTGACTTACACGCGTTAACTGGTGGACCTCCAGACAGTGAGTGAGTGCTGCTAGAGCAACGCATTGGACTTCTTCAATTAAGTTACTAAGCAATAGGTTGCCTTGCTGTATTCATCCAAAGTTCCAGTAATGTTGAACTGTTAATCGTTATTGGTGTGTGTGTTACACTACCCGAGCCAGATTTCCTAAAACATTACTTATCGAAGGACACATTAATGGGATTCTGTGATGGTAGAACCCAACTTGTCAAATGAGTACATTCTTTCTAGGTTTACTAGGCTATAATGCATCTAAGATTTGAATGCAACATACAGGGAGTGCAGAATTATTAGGCAAATGAGTATTTTGACCACATCATCCTC
>CM070032.1:109430421-109441574 GCA_036250615.1 Ptychadena robeensis | reverse complement strand
ATAAAATTATTCCTCAAAAATACCACTTGCCTAATAATTCTGCACTCCCTGTACATGCAGAGACAGCTTAGTATCACTGTGTAAACTTCTGATAAAAAGCTTCATCTGCTGATATATTCTCACTGACCATTCAGTTTTCTTTCCTTCAAGACTTGCATGACAGCTGTGGGAACATGGTCAAAGTCAATGTTAGCAGAAACTACGGATTATTTACTAAAGGAAATGTAGCAGAACATCTTGTGTAGTTAAATCTATTGTCAGCACAAACCTTTAAAATAACTTTAGAATCAATTACTTGTAGGTAATTGTATCAGGTAAGCATAATTGCGACCTGAGATTCAGCATACATAGTTCCCTTATTCATAATAATATATTTGTCTTACATTTGTCTGGGAGGCAACCTCACATGAAGTTACAAAATATATTGGATTCATTGTAACTATACAGTCAGATTCTCATTTTCTTTTGAGAATATTAAACATACTAAGGGCTTTTTCACACTATGTGTGCTTTGCATGCAGTTGCGTTTTTTGTAGATATATGATGCGTCCCTTACTGGCAAAAGAATGCGTTTGCACAGCACTTGCCTCTCCCATACAATTAAAAATGCAGACTGCAGGGCGCTTGCAATGACACTCGTTAGCGTTAAAGCAAAGCGTGCGGCTAGTGTGAAAGGTACACACCTCTGTGTACCTTGCATTAACACTAGCCACACACTGTGTTGCGGCACTGTACCAGACCACTGCTTCAGCAAGGCTGTGTGAACAAACCCTAAGGCTGAGTCTACACTGGGTCGCACCAAAAACGCAAGTGCGTTTTTGGGAGTGTTTTGGTGCTTTGTTCTGAACATGGAGTGTCTTTGGTGCTTTTCTCCATGCGGATTGCCTTGCTTAGAAATGATAGACATCAGAGCGCTATAGGTGTTGCAATGTGCGTTTTTGAGAAGGTAACAGGTGAGCTAGTGATAACGCTAGAGGGTCCCCATACAAGTGTATGGAACATGCTTGCGCTGTGCCTGTACCGTTCCGTACCGTACTGCAACACAGCACGGCAAGGGTTACAAAAAACACTTTTCACACTAGCTCTGTGCTTGCATTTCTGGTGGCATGCACTGGCACGGTTACCAAAAAACACCTTGCTACATGCATTTCTGCAGGTCTAGCACGTGTATGGTGGACACAAGTGTAGCTCACTGCAAAATGCGTTTTTTCCCCCAGTAACATGCACGGTTAACGGACACGATTGCATTAACGCTACCATGTCCATTATCGGCATGAAGTGAAACACATAGTGTGAAAGGGCTGTAAAAGGTAAAGCACAGCTAGTGTGAAAGAGCCCTGAAATGTACACTGCATGAACGCTATCCGTGCTGCATTGTGGTTCCGTACCACAGCTACAGCACAGCTGTAAGGAGGCAGGAAGTGATGTGGATGGGGATGTTTCCCATTCATTCACACAAGGCAAAAACAAACCAAATGCCCTAAATTAGCACAGCACGTTTTCTGTGTATTTTTGGTGCGTTTTTAGTGCGTTTTTGGTGCGGTGCGTCAGAACGCCCGGCTTGGCGTTTTCAAAAACGCACCACACCCAAAACGCACCAATGTAGACAGTCCAATGCAGATGCATGGGATGTGTTTTTGGGAGCTTTTTTTGGCGCGTTTTCCGCACTTAAAACGCTCCAAAGAACGTGGTGTAGACTCCCCCTAAATGTTAATAGTTCCTGTGGTCTTGCATCTGCTGTGATAGATTTAGGATAATATTAGTTTTCTGTTTGCATGCAAGACAATATAGATGAATAAACTACCAAGCCTATGGAAGTCCATATCACAGTACTTTATATACACCATTATTTAACTCCAAAAGCAATTAAGTATAGTGTATGTACAGCATGGCATGACAAGTTTAAATTGATTACCCTTTTTTTGTAAGAGGTCATGTTCTAGTTGCTTGAGAGTTCTGAATAACAGAGAGTATCATTTTTTTCATATTTTAGGCAGAGTATTTAGTCTTCTATGCACTGCTTGAGTTGAGGGCATTTCGATTTCTTTAATCCCTTCTCACCATAAACTTCATGGTTGTTCCTCCATGTTCGGCTCCCAAGCCCTACTCCATAGAGCCATGGTTTCCATGCACTGCACTGATGATGGCCAATGACCCTGAACAGCTGAATGCAGTTTGGAATAATTGGCTCTGTACCAGAAGGCTATATTTTCCACTGTGCAACAGCACTTCTGGATGTGCATTTGACTGCATAGCCCCACCCACTGTCCTGAAGTGAGGATTTGTCCCTTGACTTTTGGGATTTGTGATGGATTGGAGCATAGGAAACCTTGTGTTTTAAGATGGCTTGACTGTTCCTACGCACTGCTTGAGTTGAGGTCTTTTTTTTTCATTGAAAGTAATAGTAGTATCTTTACATATCTGCAGGCTTCTGAAAACTCTGAGTACTTCTCAAGCAGTTTTGAATAGTGTTGTTGTTTTTTTGGGTTAAGTCAGGTGGTTGTAGGGTGTTGAATAACAGCTTTTACTACTGCAAGAAGCAGCAAGCTCATGTAAACTAGCACTTAGAACAGACTTGGGCAAACTACAGCCCATTTAGTTTTTAAACCAGCCCAAATTGCTCTGGCTCCACTTAGCTCGTTCCCTGAAATGAGCACACCATGACCGAACAACAGGTAAGAAAAATTAAGGCTTCAATGGGATTAAAGCATTTTTTATTACAATTATTTGTAATGTGCACACTATACAAGAGACATGAGCAGACCTGATAGGCAGCCCAAGGGGTATAACTGAAAGAGTACACATAGCAGGCAGTGGCATGGCAGTTGGCAGGGCTCAACCATAAAGTCAGGCTCTAGGATCAAAGCCAGACTCCTTTAAAAAGGAAGCAAATGCAACTATAAGTAATAGCAAGGAAATTGAGGTGTCCTAGACAAGGCTTACACTTTTTATAGTGTAATGGATTCTTTGTTCTGTGCAGGCATGTTTATGGAAAATGTATATTTGGTCCTATATTTAGCTTTACTGAATATTATCTAATCCTGACACTCCAGCCTGGTATTAGGAATCAGGGGTTACATGTTTCTGATCTCTTGAATGGCCAGTCTGGAAACCAATAAAAAAGGGATTATTGTCACCGCTGCTGAGCACCTATTAAGGGGATTTTATTAGTGCTGCTACTGAACAGCAGTGAAGTTGAATTAATTACCACTGAACACCAATAAAGTATTATTGCTACCCACATTACAAAACAAACTTTACCTGTTTACAATCAATTGTTTGATTTGATTCTCCTAGCTGAACTGCTGTACTGGCTCCCCCACTCTGCAGGGACCAGAGAAGCTTGGGAAGGGAGACATCACTGTCTTATTGACACTCCCTTTCCAAGTCTTAGGAGATATATTATAAGCATCTAGTGTCCATTCGCAGTCCTGCAGGCAGAAAGAAAGACTATTAGAAGAGGATTTATTTTCCACTACCTGAAATAGCAGCTGCAGTGTATTTTTTCAGAGTTGAGTTGTTCTCCATCATCATCTCATTTAGTAATAAGTAAGTAATTTAATTCAGTATTTTTTTGTTGGACAGTTTCATGTTTATAGTGATGGCCGAACTTCGGTTAGGTCCGTCCGCGAACAGGCGGATCGGACTTTTAAAATAGTCAGCCCTCCACCTGTTCGCGAGCAGATTCAAATGTCCCCTTGCAAAAAGATCTGCCATCACTACATGTTAATATCAGTGAACAGGGTTTAAATGTACTGTTTATCTAAACAAGAGGTGGGTATTATAACTGCTGCTGAAAACCAAGTAAAAGGAGTTTAATGGAAGGTGCGTGAGTTAAAAATGTTGCTTTAATTTGTATCTGTTTAATTTTAGTGCATGTTGTTAGTTGTCCAAATGTTAAGTATTCAGAATACCATGAATATGAACACAATTACAATAAAAACCTCAAAAAAACTACAATGGTATTAAGTGGTCCTAAGAGAGTCATAACAGCAGTCAGATGCAAAAAATGAAAAAGGGCCATTTAATGTATCTGGGAAAACAGCATGGAAAAGACACAAGTTCTTTAATTAACAGTCACGCTCACGATTTTACGAAAAAGTTTCCCTTGAAGAAATCTACCTAGAAAAACAAAAGTCACATAATAGCATTTAGAAAGATAAAATAAAGCAAAGAAAGAAGACCTTAAGGGCTCTTCATAATCATTACTTATTGGACTGCCAAAATTAAAATTTTTTTAACCTCCCTGGCGGTTCACTGAGGTGCAGATTTCTGTACCAAAAGTGATACAGTGCTTTGCCTTTCCGCCCCCATCGGCGTCACCGATGACACTGATGGGGGCGGAAAGGCTCTGTGTGCCTGCAGCTCTGTAGAAATGCACACAGAGAGCGAGCGGTTGCACCTGATTCCGACATGGGCGCAGTTGGATTCATGATCAGACTGCGCCAGTACTTGCTTCGGGCATAACGCTAGGGAGGTTAAAACAGCCATAGACGCTATGCTTGGCGGACGTTTATCGAACAATCGGCCGCAGCATGATGACATCATCATGCCATGGTCAATCATTCGAAATACACCATTTGCGATTCAACAACCAATACTTTGGATGGGGACCCTTGTCCCCATTCAAAGTACTGACGATCGACCAGAGAAAAACTTTTGTTCTCTGGCTGATCAAAGTTTTGTGCGAGTACGAACGGTTGCTCCAGGTGGGCGCGTTCATTTTGCGATTGATCACCAAGCGATCACCCCAAATGCACATGGTGATCATTCGCTAAATCAGCCACAGATTGAAGCGCTATGGCCGGCTTTAGAGGTACAGAAAAAAAAAATTTGGGGGTAAAAAATTGATATATTTTTTTTATACGTTTACACTTGTTTTCTTTTCTTTTGATTTGGATTGGATAAAACATTTATAAAACATTTACCCAATCTAATCAAAATAAAAAACAAATGTAAACAAATGAAAAAAATATCTAAGAAAAAAAAAAATTCTGTACCTTTAAATTTCAAATCTCCCGCCCGGGCTGTGACGTCATCGGCACACGATCAGCGATTTCCGGAGGCACTCGGGTGCAGCCGGAGATAGATCTAACTGGCAGTAACGCTCAACAAGAACGTTTCTGCTAGCTGGATCCACTTTTGAGCTGGATTATAGAAAGACATTTGCCCGAACCAAGTTCGGGCGTATCGCTAATTGCAGCGTCCCTTTGCCCGAACTGGGTTCGCTAGGGAGGTTAAATACAGTTGAACAGACCTCAGACCCAGAGTCTAACATATTAGACTAGCCTCATAACTGAGGCAGAAGGCCTTGGAGGGGTGTTTCTAAAAACGTCAGGCCTCAAATTTACAAATCCTTGGTGGAATTTTTTTAATGAGAAGAAAGACAGAATTTGGTTTCACTGTCTACAGGTGGGGTTGCACACAAACGTTTTCTTTCCCCACCGAAAAGGAGTACCGCATTTGTTGGACTATAAGAAGCACTTTTTACTGTTAAAATCAATGGGAGAATGTCCCTGTGTCTAATGGTCCGAATATGTAAAAACATTTTGTTAGTCCTAATCATTCTGAGTATCCAGCCAAGCCAAACTGCCAAGAGGGTGATCTTAGCTGCATTATCAATACCCATTCTCTGAACACGCTGACCAACTTATGGAGAGACACATTTTACAATTAGATGACACGAATTCTGTATTTACATGGACATTCTGCATTGCAATAAATACATTTTGTGACACAGAATCATCATCATCTCCTCCCATATGTAAATAGCTACCCATGGGTCAGTTGTTAGTGATAGATTGTAAAATGTGTCTCTTGATCAGCATGTTTAGAGAATGGGTATTGATAATGCAGCTAAGATCACCCTCTTGGCAGTTTGGCTTAGCTGGATGCTCAGGATGATTGGGACTAAAAACACATGCTGGTAAGGTGAAATTCCAATTGCTCTTGCCCCATCTTCCCCTTTCTGGTGTTTTGTTCTCCCCACTATTTCTCCCTGGTCAAACGGATCCTCAGGCTTTTGGAGCCTGGCCTCCGACCCTTTTGAAGCACACTCACAACTTCTACTCCACTAATGGGGTTATCTCTTTTGCTCATTTCCCTTCTTTATCGCTCTTTCACCTCCCCCCAGACGTTGACCAAGCTCCCGTATATGTGAACATGGGAGGAAGACCTGGGTTCTTCTTTGGATGAGTCGGAGTGGGCAGCGTTGGTGTCTCGCACAGCTTCCTTTTCATTAAATGTCCTCGCATTGGAGAACTCTTACAAGGTTCTCATGCGATGGTATATGACACCAGATTGCCTGTCCAGATTTGTGCCTGCCATCTCTCCGATGTGCTTCCGAGGCTCCTTAGCAAGAGGTACCATCCTCCACATATGGAGCAAGAGGTACCCTCCTCCACGGGCCCAGCGGCTATGGATTAGAGTTTATAATTTTCTACGCTCTCTGTTGGGGTGCTCGTTACCTCGGGATCCATGGGAGGCTCTGCTCCACCGGAGGGCGCCGTCCCTGACTAAATCTCAGGACCAGTTAGCTTCCTTTGTCTTTATGGCTACCCGTCAGTAGAGATGGGCGAACACCGGCCCGGAGAGTCCGCGAACAGGGCGGGTCGAACTTTAAACAAGTCCGCCGTCCGCCCTGTTCGCGGACACATTCAAATTCCCCGCCTCTAGGCGGGGAATTTGAATCGGAAAAACCGGATGTGACGTCAGTGACGTCACATCCGGTCCTTGGACCGCAACCTGGAACGCATAGTTCCTGGTTACGGGCGCAGGATGTGACGTCACTGACGTCACTTCCTGCTGCAAACCGTTTTTTTCACTACAAGACCGGCTGCACGCCCGGTCTTGTAATGAAAAGATTCATCCTCCGGCACGATCACACAGGTTCTGATCCTGCCGGAGGAAGAATTTGGATCTTCTTCTGGCCGGCGAACAGTACGGGTCGAACACCCGTACTGTCCGCCGGCTGGAGGATCGGCGAACATGCCGTGTTCGCGGCCGAACTGTTCTCCGGCGAACAGTTCGGCCCATCTCTACCCGTCAGATGATAGCCCGGTCGTGGCGCCAACCCACGCTCAGCTTCCCGGAGGTAAGACAGCACCTTATGGACTGTTTTATCAACAAGAGATTGACCGCCACCCTGCTCGACACGCAACCTAAGTTCTTAAAGGTTTGGTCCCCGTGGATTGTTTACCTGCGCTCGGAGGGGTTTTCTCACTACCTTCTATCTTCCTGAAGTGATTTTTCCCCTTTTTTTTTCTCTCCCTGTCCCTCCCTTTCTCTCTCCTCTCTTCTCTTATTTTTTTTCTCTCTTTCTTTGGCCTCTTCCTTCTTTTTTCTTTACTGGTTGATGTTGATGTTTTGTTCGTGTGGATTGTCTGTTTTTAGATGGAGTGGCTTCGGCCCGGTATTTGCTATTGCTTTTTCTCAGACAATCCAGTGATTATATGTAATTTTATTTCTCTTCTGACATTTTGATGATCATTTGTAACCTTTGTCTTTGAAAATTTAATAAAAACCATTGTAACCCAAAAACACATGCTGGAACATGCTGTATATATTGATATGTGAATGGCTGTGTTTTGGGGTTTTTTTTTATACATTTTATATTTGGTATAATTTCTCTTCAAAACTATGTGGTGCGTCTTATGGTCCTGTGCGTCTTATAATGTGAAAAATACATTAAAAAATCGAGTGCATTTGTTTATTTGTAAGCCATGTGAAAAAATTGAGACACCTCATTTAATATTTAGTTCTTTATTAGGAATATTCACATGAATGAAAAGACATGCATGTTTACATCAACTGTAGTAAGAACCTGCTTTAGATCTCTTGAAGGCATTTTAGGATTTTTGAAAACTTCTTGTAGCATGTTTTGGTCTGCTCTTGGGGTTAGCTTGCTTGGAGGGCCAGATCTAGACATGTTAGCTATTGTTGTCAACCACTTGTTGACTATTTTCCAAACAGTGGAATGGCAATTTCAATTCTTTTTACAGTCTTCTTTAAAGACCTAATGCAGCTTGATGTTACAAAGTTGTGCATCCTCTCAGGTTTACATAGGGCAAATCAACTTTACAATGCTGGGTGACAATGTTCTGCACCTGATATGATACACCCTTGTGTAATTTTAGTCATTTATAGTGACAAAAAATCCAGGGTGTCCTTATTTGTTCCTTACCAGATTTGTTATTTTTAAAGAGTCTTTTTGAAGTTTTAATTACTTAGTTATATTACTTGAATCTCCCAGAATTTCTAAAATTGAGATTAAATATCCTTATCCAAGAATGTTATAAAAAAACACAGCCCCCTTTTAAAGGCCAGCCCGCTGGTGTCGAATTCCCCATGTGCTGACAAAAACAAAAACAGTGCACTTTTGTTTGCAAATTTTTACAGGAATAAAAAATTGTACCGGTACAACAGTGTCAGTTACCAGCAAAGCAGACGCATTTTGCACTGCGCTGTGCTTGCATCCCATACACTTGCTTGAGCTGCACCTGCAAAAATGCGTGCAATCTCACATTGTGAGATTGTGCAGTAATATTAATGGAAATGCCAGCCTAGTGCGGTTCCATAGAAAAAATATGTACTTTGTACTCAACCCTAGCCGTGCTAAGTTGCGATACTGTACCTCACCGCAGCTGTACTGTACCTCACCGCAGCTGCAGCACAGCTAACGTGAACAAGACCTTAGAATCCAGGTGCCCAAGCTGCGGCCCTTTGGGCATTCTATAGCAGCCTCTCCTGTTCCTCCCCCAAAACCTTACTTGTATTGAATAGACCCCAGGTGCCCAACCTGCGGCCCTTTGGGCGTTCCTTGGCGGCCCCTCTTGGTTTTCCACTTGCGGCCCCAAAAACCTAACTGTTAATGCATAGGGCATAGGAACTGCCCCGGCCCAGGATCTTCTTCGGGAGGGAAGAGGAGGAGAGGGACTCACTCTGGCTGAGCACATGAAAGACAATGAGCAACCCAGACAGTGCCTGAGCAAGTCCCTTACCTCACCAAGAATATCCCGTATTAAGAAGATGTGTGCCTATGCTCCCACTATTCCAACAACGAACGGGGGATTATTGTATGTGGCCCATAATCTCAGAATAGAGGCACATAACCTTTGATGATATATATATATGGCACAAAATGTGCATTACTGCACTACAGTGTTCCATAATGCTTGAAGCATCATTAAAAACAAGTTTTGTTATTTAAAAAATGAAGCTTTGACTGTTGTAATTTTTTCATAATAAAATGCTTATACAAGTCAGTATAGACTTAAAATGTTATGTGTGGCCCTTTTGTGATGCCGAGGGCCGCACTTGTGGCCCTTCATATCAACTCAGTTGCCCACCACTGGCATAGACCATAGGAACTCACCTGTCCGACAATGTCCCGCTGACAGGTCCTCGCCCGGGAACTTCTTAAAGTTTAAAGAGGAGAGGCGATAAACTTGCGTGATAGGCATACATAAAAGCCAATCAGCAACCCAGATGGTGCCTGAACAAGTCCCTCGCTCTCCTCTTCACCTCTAGTGAAGGGGCATCAGCAGACTGGTGAGTGCCTATGCTCCCTCTTTTTTACAATTGAACGGGGATGATTGTATAATATATATTGCAGCACAAAACCTGAGAATAGGGGCATATAACCTTTATAAGCAGTATAGGTTGAGAATGTTATGTGCGGCCCCTCAGTGATACTGAGGGCCACACTTCTGCCACTTCATATCAACTCAGTTGGCAACCACTGCCTTAGAATGAGTAGTGACATTGACAGTAGCTATAGTGAAGAGGAGGGGTATCAGTACGAGTGTGGACCAAAATAGATTTTCCGGTACCCCCCAGGGGTACTTTCATCTTCATTAATATCTGATGATCTTTTCAATGCCTGGATGTGTGGCAGGATTGATGTTCAGGATGACCCAAGGACAGTGCATTTCGTTATATGTACCGGACTTTACTGCTATTTAATTTATGGACTACCATTTTTTTATAAATGTTTTTGAATTTACTTTCTTACTACATATTTATTCATCTGAAGGTGGTCTAGCTGACCGTTAAAGTCCCCAAGCCTCCATTCTGGAGGACATTTTGTGGTGTCTATCGTCTGTTGACCGGAAAATCTATTTTGGTCCACACTCGTACTGATACCCCTCCTCTTCTCTATTTATTTTGGGATGTTGGTCAGTTTATGGTGACAGGGAATTTATTTTTCTATAGACAGTCGCTATAGTGATCACATTTCTACTGTAAACTTCATTTCCCAATGTGCACACAAATCTCTTACCAAGTCCCTTAAAAAATCCATTAGCCCATGCATCTCCCCCAACAGCCTATTTATTCACCAGGGCACAACGGGGAATACTGATTTGTAAACAGATCATTGCCATTGGTCTGATCTGATGAAGCTCAATTGAATATGTAATATTCTGACCTATATACAATTGACCTGAATTCCAACAGCAATACTAACCATTACTTAATACTTTACTGTTGGTGTATTAAAACAGTATTGTCCCTGTGTGCTATTTATTATGCAATAGGGACCTTTCCATTCCTTTAATAGCAATGTAGATTAAAGTGATACTGGTGATCTAGGATGCCTAAGTTTAGAGCTGGGAAACTGTAGAGTTTATACGGTGGAGAAAAGGAAATGTTGTTTTTAAACTCCCTAGCGCTCTTGTGAGGTCCAAATTTCTGTACCAAAAGCGCACCATAGCCTTAAATTAAACTACAAGGTTCTAGTAGACATCCTGAATATAATATTGTTTGAAACACACAATTATGTAAAAAAAATTACATTGAAAAACTATTTATAAAAGGTATCATTTGAATGGTAAAATCTCTTAAATACTTCTTTTGTACGATTGATTTAAAAACAGTATGTATTCATATTTTGTTTATAATAAAATGTAAATTCAACGGGAAATGTGTTTTGTGTTAGTTTTTTTTTACTTTGAATTGTATTGGATACAGCTATCACTGTGTCCAGTACAATTCCCTTTGTGACCCTCTCTCTCCTCTGATGTTAACATCAAAGGGGCACATCTGGAAAATCATACCGAAAACTGTTTTCTCCATACAAAACTGTTTTCGAGCGATTTACTTTTGAATCTACCGCCACCCGATGTGACGTCACCCCATCTCCATGGGGGGGGGGG
>CM070032.1:109407066-109422426 GCA_036250615.1 Ptychadena robeensis | reverse complement strand
GTGCCGCTAAAGTCCCTTCGGAGCCCCTAGTCTCCATATTGGGGAGTGTGGGCCCCCATGCCGTCCGACATGCGGACCTTACTATCCTCCAAAATCTTTTCTAATATACACATCATGGGTAAAGATGGTCACAACATTTTCACCAAGTTACAACTAGCTGACTAACAATGATGTCATCACCAAAATTGCTGAAGAGGTAAGTATTGCTCTTGTACATATAGTTTTTGCATAAATTAACCTCCCTAGCATTTGAGACGACCCCAGTTTGTTGGCTGTTTGGGTTTGTCCCAAACTCTGGAGGAGCGTGGACAGGACGAACTCAACCTCTGGAATGCAGAGGCACTTCTTTATATCACCACTGCATTTCTGGGTTTCCGCACCTGCCCCAATGACTTTACCGATGACACCAATTCGGCGGGCTTGTCATAGAATTTAAACCCTTCTCTACATCTCCAACTATTTTGATGATGGTATAATGTTCAGGGGCTTTGCAATTAACTCAACAAATGAGCTAGTGGAAGGTTTGCAACCTTTGGACCATGTACTAAACTTTATTTGGTGCAGATTTTTACACAGGTGAGTACTTTTTAAATTGCTCTAAAAGTAGCTTTTGCAGGACAACTTTTGGGGAATACGCTCCCTTGTTCTAGGTCCAAGCACAATGAATAAGAATTGGCTTAGCAAAATTTTGAGAAAAGAAATCTGCAAAGACACAGATGGTAATTAGAGATGGTCTAATTTTTTTTTTAAACTTGCTGGAGATGCAGAGAAGGGTGTGGGGTATACTACAAAAAAAAGTATGCCTCTAACACAAATTAAGTTTTCAAAAATCGGAATTTCAAATTTAATTTTGAACTTAATTTATGCAAAAATGACATGTGGTAGCGCAAAACCTTTTTTTTTTTTTCAAATGTTCCCCAAACCCTTCTCTGCATCTCCAGCAAATTTTGATGATGATACCATTTTCAGAGGCTTTGCAATCAGCTCACAAAGATAGCAAGTCGAAACATTCGATCATCTCTAATGGTAATAAAGTAAATGTTTGTCCTAAACTGTATACCATATCACAGACAGCTTTCAACTGGGTTGTTGCAGGTGCACAATAACAATCACCTAAAGCGTGCAGATTCTAGACTTTTTTCACTCACATGTAACCTGATCCAGGCACAGTTGCAATAAGCCGTTAGAGCTTTAAAAAGCACATCTCAAATGGCCATGAAGTAAAAGAAGCAAAGTAAATGAATACAACGGCCAAGTAAATCAGGGGAGTCCACTCTTTTGTTTATTCAAGTTACTTAACTGATACTCTTAGAAATGCTTTTCTTTATCTATTTGGGACAAGATATTATGTTGAAGCAGGGGTAACAAACTCCAGCCCGGGGGCCTAAATCTGTCCGTCAAGATTTAATTTAAAGTTTGATAATTAAGGAAATTAATAACTATGTCTATTATTTGACATGTGATGTCACATGTGTGACATTATTACACTTTGTTCCAAATTCAATGTTTAAGTAAAATTAGGTTTGTTTCATTGTTATATCTAATGAAAAGGAAACACCTCAACAATTTTAGAAATTTTTTAGAAATATCCAGTTTGGCCCACAACTTTGTTTTGAATTTTGTCTCACTGTTTGTGTTTGAGTTTGACACCTTTGCTTTAAAGCAACACTATCAGTAGGTTTCTTATGTAAAATGTTTTTTTATATATGTACCATTCCCACCAGTCAGATATAAGTAAGATAAAAAAAATATAATGACCTAAAGATAGAGGCTGGTGGTTGAAGAGAGATTATGGGGTGCCATTTAGGAAAGAGATTTATATGTGACCTGAGTTATTTTGGTAGCAAATGGGATATTAGCTGACAAAAAAGTATGTTATAAGCCGGGAACACACGGCTCGATATAGGAGCCATTCGAGGTTCCCGGCAGCAGTGCAATGGCATCATCACGCTGCTGCCTGACAGTGAAGGAGGTGGAGACACAGCACTGCTGTGTCTCCAGCTCTGATGATGCTTTGCAAGGGGACCCGTGGTTCCCATGCAAAGCAATGCACATCGATCGTGACTTACGTGATTTACAATCCCTGTTTTTGAGTGGGAATGATTGGTCCCGCTCAAAAACAGGAATGGCCATATTAGATAGACATCAGATAGATGGCTGTGAGCGTGCATGGCACTTGAAGCGGCCATCAATCTGGCCCATATCTATGCGTGTGTTCCCTGCTTAACTGCTTTATGAACAACCCCCTACCGGGGAACTTGAGGAGTAATTACAGAGGAACAATACATAACTATATCTTTCACATAGGATAAATAAAGCACAATACTGTGTTTATTCTTATGTTCCATTTTCGGAAAATTTGCCCCAAACCCCCAGTTGCCTTTGTTAACACTGTATTGAGTTTAGGCCTTTGGATGAATTAAATTGTTCAGCTTTTTTGTCAATGTTAGCGTGGCTTTTTACATCTCATGGAGGAAAGACAAAAAAACAGAGGAAACATTATGAAGAATAGCATAACCAGACATAAACAGGAAAGAAAGACCAAAATGAAGCTATGCTTCCACAGTATAAGCTGTATAAGCCTAGCCTAGGCACGTACAGAGAAAATGTACTGGAGATGTGACCCTTATTTCCAGACCTGACACAATTGCTTCTTGCTAATGATTTAATGGAAATACACGCATACTACACACATACTAAGTATACTCAGACAAAACAAATTAAAGTTATGGTGACACTCTGCACCCACTTTTCTAAAAAGATTCCCCTTATTATTCATGACACAGGTTGGGAACTTAGTCTTGGCAAATATCTCCACATCTAAATAAATTCCATACATTTTGTGAATGTTGTGCTCTTTGGGTCGGGTTATATTTTTCATAATTATGTAGAGATCTTTTCATAATTATGTAGAGCAAAGGTGCCCATACACGCATAGATATGGGCTAGATCGATGGCCACTTCCAGCGCCATGCACGTTTACGGGCATCTATTTGGCGCATATAAAATGTAGCCAGCCCAATTTTCAAATGGGATCAATCAATCCCACTCGAAAACAAGGATATCAGACATGACCGCTGGTCCCTATCCACAGCATTGACTGAGCTGGATGAAGCAGCAGTGTTGCGTCTCCAGCTCCTTCGATATCAGGCAGCAGCACAATGGCGTCATTCCGCTGGGCTGAAGCTTCCTCGAACAGCTCAAATATCGAGCCGTGTATGCTCAGCTTAATAGTCAGACATATGACATCACTTGTTTCTGAATGCATGTTGTTAAATAAATGACATCACTACTTTTAGCATCCAATATGAATGTATAACGTTAATGATTTTTCAGTATATTAACAGGTGTGGCATGACTAATTTACATATTACTTAGGCTTATTTAAAAATGAACTCCCTTAACTTATGTACAGGAGTGCACATAACTTTTTTAGTGAGCTCCTCAGATGAGTACCAGGAGATGGTGTTTGGTACTCACCTCATATGTATGTGGTCTTCCTCACTGTCCTCTGCGTCAGCTTCCTGTATGGTAGGTTCTGCTGCAGATGGACCTCCCTATTCCTGATTGAGTCTCCAGTTAGCCCCATCCTAAGGTCACCAGCTGGCTTTGGGTGGAACTCTTACAGTACAACACGTTTGAACCACCAGATCTTATACCTCAGTAGTGTTAAACGTTCTGGCTTAGTAACTAACCCCTGAGACCAGCAGTCCAAATGTCATCCTTTCATAATCATATTCCAGCTGTCACACAGTGCTTTTCTCTTGTCATATTTTACCCTTACATTTGCCTACTCTGACATTCAACCCCCAGATCTCCAACACCCTTAGAAGTCCAATCTTTTTTTTTATTATTATTAATTTATATTTCACACCCAAACAGCAAACATTTATAGTTATTTATATTTCCGTGCAGTTATCCAAGTGACATAAATTGTATACATTTAATATTTAGCTGTGGCCGCATTGTAAGAATAATGCAGGTACGCATAGCTAGTTTTTGGCCCCTTTTGAGTACCAGAGTACCACTTATGTGCACCCCTGCTTATGGACATTGTTTTGTGTGCAACACAAGCATGCATTTGGGTTTGTTTGGTTTTTCTTTTCAAACAAAGTTTTCTTACTGCTGGACAGTTGTTCATCATATCCTCCAAAAAGGGATGTTACAAGAAAATGTTGTAGCTTAAAGAATTCTGTTCACCTAAAGTTGTAATTTATGAATTTCCCATGTCACACTTATAGCCATACCCTTTGTCTGTGGCTCAGCAAACTCATAAGGGGCCACAATTCTTTACATTTGTCATAACACCAATTAAACCACTGTGGAATATTTAGCAAATCTTATGATGAAATAAATCTTTTATGGGCCGTTGACAAATAAATATTAGGATTTGCTCATCCTTATTTTGTGCATATAGACCTTTTTTATCCAGGATGGTTTTATATGACAATACTGGTTAATCCAGTGAGCATCTGATTCTTTTTTCTGTCACCATATACTCAGGAAGAGTAGTACTAATATTCTAAATATCAGCTTTCTATTGTTGTATGCTATGTATTAGTTACTGTTATATGTAACCAACACTGTCTTTTTTTCTGACCTCTGCCTGTGTTAGAAGTTTAAATCTTCCTCTGAATAGCAAAAAAAAATACTAAACTGTTTTCATATCACAACCAAATTAATATATATTTAACTGATATGCTGATAAGTCCAGCCAGTCCTTGGATAGTGAGGAGACCCCAATACTGCATCACCCAAACGGTTGTTCCCAGCAAACTTATCTGTACTTGTACCTGGAACCCATTTACTCACCAGTAACCTATAGGACAACCCTCGGGCCGCCTGCCTGGTATCCCTGAAATACCCCCCGTTCCTGGATTAGGGGATTGGTCCCCATTGGACACTTACCAGACACCTTGGCCTCTTAGGCTCCTGCTGACCTCATGTTGAATGATCCCTAAAACTCCCCTGATGAAGTTTCTCGGAGACGAAACGCGCGTCGGGTGTGGGAATATGACCACTCTACATCACTGTGTTTAAGTGTATTTATGACCTACTGACCGTGATGCATGTACAATTCTAACTAATATGGTGTACTGATTGATGATCTACCCATCATCCATTACTAAGCGTTTTTGTTCTATTAATTTTGGGATGCTGGCTCAATGTTTATAGAATAGTAGTTTCTTTTGGTTCTATTTAACTGATATGCTCATAAAAAAGTGACACGTTGCACATTTTTATGATTATATTAATTAGTTTTCAATACTGTGAATTCTTGATTTTAAAGCATAATTTGCATGATTTTTTTGACAGTGAACCTGTGCCTCGGTCATGGACACTAACCTATTAAAAATTTTGAACCTCCCTAGCCCTCCGCCTGTTAAATTTATTTAACTTTATTGAGCTCCGTTATTTAATTTCTTGAAAGGTTTACTCAGTGCCTTCTCAAGGTGGTGATACCAGTAACATGCAACTATTCAATCATATGACTTTTACTGACTTTGCTGATCAGGGGGTCTCTGAAGACCACAGCGACTAGGCTGACATTGAAGTTATCATCTGATTGGAATCCATAATGTTTTCTCTGTTGGAGAGTCTTTAAAGCCCTGGAAGCTCTTGGTAGTCTATCATATCTGACTGCGGTTTCTTGTATCCAAGGTGGTGATTCGAATTTTTTTGTGAGTTAATTGCAGCATGATATCATCACCAAACTTGCTGAAGATGTAGAGCAGGGAGGGTATGTTACAAAAAGTAAAGTATTGCAGTTTTTGCATAAATTAAGTTTAAATGTTCCCGGGGCTTTGCAATCAATTCACAAATTGCTCTGTTTGCTATTTAGCTATGTTGCTTACACATTTTGATAAAATGAATGCTCTTACTGCACAGTTGGCCTTTTATCATGGTACCCGATGGATTTCACTGACCTGTTATATACCTGTTGTCATGGGAGTGATTGGAACATCTGGATTCAATTATTTGGAGGGGTATCCCAATAGTTTTGGCAAAAGTTTCCACTCTCTAACTCATTGTTGCCTTGTATTTACTAATTTCTTTGCTTCTTTAAGACTTAAGCTCAATTTACATTGTCGTTTCTCCGGCTGCTACAGCCAGGGGAACGAGCAGTCGTTCCGGCAGCAGCTAGAGAAATGACTTGTCACAGGCTTCTGCAAACTTGTACAGTGGCTCAGAGGTCGTTTAGAAAACGACCCAATGACAGGTCTATGGGGCTAAAGGCCAAAAACCGACCGGCCGACACCTAATGCGTCTGCCAGTTGGCTGTGTTAACATGTAGTTCTTTGAACGATTTAAATTAAGCCTTAAAGTAGGGCTATCATTTGCACAGTACCAATAATACAACAGATGAGGTGCTCTCCAGCTTATGTGTTATCAGAAACCTAGGCACAAGTTACATGCTAAACCCTATACTAAACTTTACACATCTTCTCTGTGTTTAGATTGTAATGGAGCACCAGAATGATCTATAGCAGACCATTTAGTTTGGCAAAAATGTTTCCATAAGACATCGGCACTTTTTGAATGTATTTTCTCCTCTCCCGGCAGCGACATAAATAATGATGTATGATGGTGAATGGAGGGGTGGAGATGCTGGCCTAGTACAGATAGTAAATGGGCATTTTCAGAGAAAGTAAGGACTATGATATCCAAAAATGGAGGAGGGTTGTGTTAGGAAATTAACTCTATCTGAAGTTGTCTACCTTTTAAGAAAATTGGGAAAAAAAGAATAATATTTTTTTTCTGTGGTTTTCCTGAAATGTTCAATTTGGTAACATGGTCCATTTAACATGTCCACATTAAGATCTGTTTTTTACCTCTCTATACTATCTCTGAATTTTTTTTTCAACAAATCTGCTCAATGCTTGTCAAAAGCTTTACAAAATGTTCTATTCGTACATTGTTTTTTTACAAGCTGAAGCCCATGTGAACAACATTGAACTCATAAAGACTGTGCTTATGTAGAGAACAAACAAACACAGCATTTATGATGGACCTTGCTTACTTTTTATCATATGTTCATATCTTTATGGTGGGTAACATCATAAATCTTAGTAAACAAGTAGATTCAACTCATCTAGGACATGCACTTGTATTTGCGTCACCGGAACACTGATGTCACCTTGAGGCCCCTCAAGAGTAATATCTAGATTTAGTAGTTATAGTAATGCTAATCAAAACATGGGGGAATTGGGTAATGGGCCTATGAAATGTTCTTGTTGACAGATGTGAGTATATAAAATATACATGCATCACTCTGTTATGTCCTTAAGCCAGATGATGATACCTTTTCTTCCAACTGATGTGACTCAATTTTAGATCATAAAATAAATAGCAAATTCTGTTTACTAAAAATACAAAGCCTCTGAAGGTCGATAAAGAAGGAGATCATTCAACACTTGTTTTCTTACTATAGGTATGCATGCTAAATGAGATTATCCGTAATACTGGCAACACACCAGGCTCAGAGTGATATTTATCTATTGTAACACGATGTGTAATAAGGATGTGAAAAGCGTAGGTGCACCAGAACTATGTGTATATGTCACTTAATAAACAAACTGGATAAAGGTTTGGAAAATGTACATAGACTAAAAGTGTAGCAAGCTCCATAGGGAATGACGTGACTAGCTCAATGTTCTCTGTTAAGTTATACCAAGAAATAAAAATCTAGCTATAATTCCATCTCTATATTTATGTATTATCTGTGATATGTTATTATTCAAGACAACATTTTCTCTTACTTCTCCTTTCCCAGTCCCAAATGTGGTGGTTACATGCAAAGTAATCCCAAGTGTGGCTTACGGTAGATTTGAATTACCAAAAGCAGTAACCCTGAGCCACACACAGGATTGCTTACCTGATCCAGATGAGTCAGTGGCATCTACCAGAAAGCATTGTTTCACCACTGATATCCCTGATATCAGTGGTGACGCCATTTTGGGGGCATGGGATCTGCCTGCACTATTTGCCTGCATTGTCCACACATTGTGATGTCTGTTTGGGATGGGGCCTAGAGAGGGGTCTGTGTAAATTAACCAAACTCCTTTCAACCAAAAAAATTTATAATTATAATAATCCTACTGCCGGGGATAAAATAATTGCTGGTGCCAAGATACTATGTGGGCTCAAGTTGATACTCTTTATTTTTATATTATTATTCTTTAAGTTATTATTATGGTATATATTCTCTAAAAAAATTAAAATAAACATTATTGAAACAAAAATGAATAGCTGATAATCCTGCCAAGAACTTTCATGTTCAGCCCTTTCCTGGCTCCCCTTGTTTGGCATCGTAGATGCTCACCTGACAACACATTATGCACAGATTCTCCGCTAGGGCCAATTCAGGATGCCCATCTTGATCAATGATGTGCTACCTATTAGATTGTACGCCTGATCGGGCAGGGTCCTCTACTCCTCCTGTGTCATAACCTGTACCTGTGTGTATTATCTTGTGTTGTCTCAACTCTTATTTATTGCACAGCGCTCTGTTATAAGTTGGCGCATGAATAAATGATGATAATAATAATAATACTTAATGCATGAAAAAGTGTATGACAGGAAATAGCTGGAAAAGCTTATCAAATCTATGGTAAGAAGAAAATAAATATTTTATGAATATTTTATTAAGCCATGGCAGCTTTTTATGATGCACATTGCTTTATCAGACAAAATGTAATCCAGTCAGAGTATTGATCAGTGGTGGGAAAACTTGTGGACCAATATTAAATTAAATGTAAGCATCATAATATCAAAGGTTTTGCAGGGTGGATTAAAAAGCCAAACTGGACGGATATTGCCCACAGGCTGTAGTTTGTCTATGTCTGATATAGGGAGAATATCTAAAGGGGGGCAAATGACCAGAATTGCTCTACTTCTGCTCATCAATTAATTACAATATAAGCATAACATAACTTTTTTAGTGAGCTCCTCAGATGAGATGAGGAGATGGTGTTTGGTACTCACCCCATATTTAGAGTGGTCTTCCTCACTTTCCCCCTCACTGTCCTATGAGCAGGGGTGGCTCCAGCCATTTTTTTTGAAGGTGCTACCTGGGTGCTAGGAATTTTCAAAGGGGAGCTTGCCCTCCCAAAAAATTTGATTTCCATGTACAACATGGGTGCTGGACGAGGATTTTGGGGGTGCTAAGCACACCCAAGCACCCCTCTGGCGCCGCCACTGCCTATGAGTCTGCTTCCTGCATGATAGATTCTGCTGCAGATGAACCTCCCTGTTCCTGATTGATCATTCAATTAGCGGTCTCAATCCACAGGTCACCAGCTGGCTTTGGGTCACATGTAACTCTCACAGTACAACACAGTTTGACCCCCAGATCTCATACCTCAGTAGTGCAACCCTGATACCTGCAGTCCAAATGTCACACTTTCATTGTCATATTCCTGTTGTCACAGTGCTTTTCTATTGTTAGGTTTTACCCTTACATATGACTTTCATCCCCCAGATCTCCAACACTCCAAGTCTGATATTTTTGGGGGATTAGTAATTGACATTCCCAATATCACACCCCTAACTGCAACCTTTCATAGTTATTAGTATTTCCCTGCAGTTATCAAAGTGGCATAAATTGTAGACATTTAACATTTAGGAGCAGCCGCCCAGACACAGAGTGCCTCCAAGTTGTTAGTACGCATATGAGCTTTGTAACAAATATGCAGGTACGCATAGCTAGTTTCTGGCCCCTTTTGAGTACCAGAGTACCACTTATGTGCACCCCTGAAAGACTGTGAGCATTGCATTAAGTGATGTAGATGAAACATATTTCTTCTCAATTGAAGACAACTAAAAACATAGCAATAAGTATTTAGTAAGAGAGGGTGCAAGTGAACGTTGATCAAAATTTAAAGTGGAAAATACCTTTAAGGCTCTAATGATATGTGTCTGTCAAGATATGATTTGCATCAAGTAAAATGACAAAAATAATAGAAGTGTGTTTTTTGTTTCTTGTCAGCTATTGAATTGATTTTTAGAACACCCCACAGCATAAATCCTAAACTTATACACTGTCATTGAAAAAAATCCCATTATAATGACTTATCATTCACACAAGTCCTTCTAGTCCTGTCTACACCAGCAGACATCAATAATGTATGTGTGAACAGACTTGAGCTGTTTTGGCTGTACAATGCTGCCGATCATGTAAATGCATGCATGTACAACACAACATGTGCCTACCATGGGTGTGACCGATTGAAATACTCCAAAAAAATTGTTTTAATCATCTGCCCCCTCACTTCCCAGACTAAAAAAAATGATATTAAATGCTAATTTTAAGGCATCTCTAAGTTGTGAAATATTTTATGTAAACCTGTGTTTATATTACTCTTTTATTATAGAGAACAGAAACTGGTGTAGGTATTTCCATACCTATATTATTATTGTTTAAAGTGGGAGTCATTGTAAGAATATGCTTGGGAATCAAGGGAAGAATGTTATTGTTAACAAACATAGCAATTATGTTTATATGTTTACAATGTTACAGCAAATTACAGATAGTGGATAGACTACATTATAGGGAGACTTCTAATATATCACATCCATTTTTATAGATGGAGTATGTATGTATGTATTGGGGGGGGTAAAATAATAGAAATTTACTTTTTTTTACTTATTATTACTTCACTATATTTATGTATAGGTTCCTAAATCTGTATTTTTATTCTTTGATTGCTAGTCAAGCACTGTTCAAAAACAACATTGCTAATGGTCATAATAGGGAACTATATTAGGGAAGGAAATATGGCAGTTTCTGTTGCCTATTTATTTGTTTAGTGCAATTACGTCCATTATATGTCAACTGTCAATCCACAAAACAATGGAGGATGGGCCTCCTCGACACGTCTCAGCGCCTATTGGTTGACTTCCTCAGAAGGGGGTTGTGGCACTTTGTCCAAATGAAGTATGGTTATAGGTCGGTTGGTATTGTAGAAGACGGTCCAAGGGATGATTTTCTAGCTCAGCACAATTAATTACACAATTAGTTATCATGTTTTACCCATGTGGGTACTACCCTCCATGGATAGCTACACATGTTCCCACCCACCGGTGGTTATCCATATCTTGTCATAAACACTTAAGTGAAAATGAAAAGTCAGTAAACAATAGGTACCGTACGAGAATGTTCGTTTTGATATCTCCTGATGCAAAACTGCTTGGCAAAACCCTTAAGTTTGCGCATAGTATACAATGTGACCTATGTTTATGTACAATAGACACTGTGATTCATTGTCTCCCCATACAGCCTGTGATGTACCCTCACTGGGAGCATCAATTCTGCCTTATGCAGTATTACCAGGGGCACATAATCTTACCATGCATGTAGATCTGACATTATGGGAATGTTAATCCTACTACACAGGGTCCTAATTTTCTAACTGGCCACTTCTAGTTATTCATAACATTTCTTTATTTCCAGCAAAGGTCTAACCACAATGTAGGAGCATTGATGAAGGACTAAAGGACTGATGTTAGGGTCTGGATGAGGAGGGGTTCATCCGGGACACTGAGGGAAAGGTTTGAAGACTCGAGGTGAGTACTCTCATACTGTGTTTATGACAAGATATAGATAACCAACTGCGGGTGAGAGCATGTGTAGTGTGGGTGGGAGTAATGTGTTAGTCTAGATAATCATCCTTTGGACCATCTTCTACAATACCGACCAACCTATTACCATAGATACTTCACTTGGACATGGGTTTGCCTCCTGAGGAGGCCAACAAATAGAGGCCGCAACACCTCAAGGGGGCCCATCCTCCATTGTTTTGCTGATTGACAGTTAACATATTATGGACGTAATTGCACTTTATTGGGTCGGATAACCCCAGTATGTTTCTATCTGGATAATTGTTTTGAATGTACTTGCTGATGATGTGTTGTATATATTCAGAATAAATTTTTTTCTTACTTATACTTATGTGTGGTCCCCAATGTTTGGCTCCCAGTCATGTTAAGTTCCCTGAGTATGGCCACCTCATTCTACCTTTCAGTAGATTTGTTTGATAATGTAGTATGAATATTGGGAACAGTGACCTGTGACTCATTACCTTGGTGTGTACATTCAATTACTGTCCAAGTTTTGTATATATAAACTTTGCAAGAAAGTTGAGAGAGGAGCTAGAAAAGTTATGTAATCTAGGGGCCCATTTACACATGCGGTTTCAGGGGTTGGCTGAAACTCCACAGCGGTCCTGAAATGCCCCCCCCCCCTTCCCAGCCGCTACTAGTGGCTGTTCTTCATATTGTGCAAAACTATTGACAGCCTTCTCCATGTTATGTTATAGGAGACTGCCCTCTTCACTCTCTTTATAAAAGTACTCCAGGGAGACAACACAGCCCATGGAGACAAAAACCATGAACATAATTACATTTAGAGAGCTTTACAACTAGGAAATCTTTGTTAAATGAGGAAACAGCAAGCTTTTTTCCATATATGTCAGCTATAATATGTTTATTCTTCTGTGTAAGCAAGCAATAACACAATACTCTACTTTATTATTGCATTATGTTAACTAGGAAGTGTTTTGACAACTTTTGTTTGATGTTCTATATATTCATGAAAACAACCAAACTGCATTGTTATGAGGTTTTTATTCTTTACATTCATTTCCACATAGAGCTTAGGACAAGTCAGTATACAGTGTCTAGAGATACTTCCATATGGTTTTTTTTTCAGAGGGTTGTAACAAAAGGTTGAATGCAAAAGGGTATAGCATAACATATGTTGCCCTGCAGACATAAGAGGACAATATATCTGGTAGCTTTATGCTGCCAGTGTCAGGTTCTTATCCCAACATAATGTAATATAATGAGATCCTAGTTTCATTTGTATCATTTTTGCTATCTTAATGTTGGAGATCCTTGGAAATCCCCTACGGGAAGGAAAGAAAACAAAGCCATTGTGCCATCATGTGAATACTAGAGTGTCTATCAATTGTAACTGATGACCAGATATATACTACTACAAAGGATTTAAAAATAAGTAGGGTGAAAAGCAGGGTTGTAGGGGTTGTAGACCTTCTGTGGACTGACTATCCTTACTATGATAGGACAACTCAGGAGAAGTATTTATGTTGGCAGGCCAAGGTTGTGATAAGCAAGGCAGGATGAGGAAGTACAGACCAACCAAAAAAGCTAACCATACACTGTCCTTTTCTCCCTTGATGTGGGACAGACTGCAGTGTAATGATTTAATTGCCGTCCTCATTCAAAGTAATGGGATTGGCTGGAAATTTACCAACATGTGGAATCACCGAGGGAGCCGCAATGAAAGAGATTCCAGGTCGATCTCACCATGTGGGCGCACTCGATTTTTTGAAAAATCAGGCAGGAATCTGCTATCTTTAGAACAAAAGTAAAAGATGAGCTAGAAGATGTAAAACAAGACCTGTCATGAAGACGTGGTCATAGACAATTTAACATTGAGTAGGCATGACATTAAATGGTAACTAAAAGCTAACATCTAAATACACATAGGCAACATATAGACCAATTTAGCCTGCCAAGGATTTGCATTTCTGTTTATCCTTTCCAGGGATAGGTCTAAAAGAAGAAGCAGATATGTATACCACAATGAGGAAGCCTTTTGTACGTAAATGTATTCCTTTCCTCATGAGCAGGGCAAGGCATGGTGCTCTCTCATTTGTGTCCTGTTGTAAAAGCCTACTGGTATCCACAAACTGTTTTTTTAAGCCGGCCATAGAAATGGCAATTCCCGTCCGTAGTTGCGGGAGATTGACCAGCGTGTGCGCTCACGCCGAAAGCATGGTAGTCGATCTCCTGCAACTACAGAGGTGCACACTTTGGCGTATCAACCAGAGTTTTTCTGCTTGATACAAAGTATCTACCTACAATCTGACTGGAATCCCTGCATAAGTAACATACACAGGATTCCTGCCAGTTCTGCAGACGACTTATCACAGCATGGTGACGTCACTACGCTGTAATGAGTTGCCTACAAGACGTCCAGGAATCGATGTGTCAACGGCCTGCTTTAAGGTACCCATACACGTTGCGATTTTTCGTGGACCGATATTCGATTTCGACTCTCGATTTTTGCTTTACTGCTATTTTTAAAACTCGGCCGGATGCACGATTTTTTGACCGACCGATCGGCCGGTTGTATTAGGAATTCTTTAAAAGTCTTTTTTAAATGTGACCGACCGACTGAAAATTACGGACATCATCATTCAGGACCCGACAGACTTTCTAAAACAGCATCGGTCGGACTACATTTGCATGAAGGGATCAGTTGGAAGGGATAAAATCGCACGAAAAATCGCAACGTGTATGGTTACCTTTAGAGTGGAGAAAATGATGGGATTCTTCTAATGGGATTTACTTTCTCTTTGTGTCTTTGTGACCATTGCCCCTTGAATGGGACAATCTGGAATAACACAGTGGTCACAAAGCAGCAGGTGAATATAAATCTTCCAGGGTGAAGATCTGTTTCAATGATGATATTTCTTCATACTTCCTGTTACATGATAAGGACAGGAAGCAAAAGCAAACCTTTTAAATGGGATATAGCTCGCTTCCCAAACCCAACCTGTGAAAAAACTATGAGTAACCAACAGAAGACTGATAAACTCATATTTCTGTTCCCTTCTACTGTCAGTATGTTTCTTGTCAGTAAATGTACAACACACACAACTAGATACTGTTTGCAAACTGCAAAGTTATCTTTACCTCATTCACCCTAATAAATTTATGTAATAGAACTAAAATACCTTCATATAGGAAAATGATAGAAACTATCCTAACATACTTAGCAATGAGAACCCTATGGTGACAATGGGTTAATATGATATTTTATATTATTTCTGTAATAGAAAATGCTGTCCTTTCAGCTGTGTCTTTGTTCCGTGGGCTTTTGTTCTTTAGATCTTCTTTGTGTTATTCTATTCATTGAAATGTGCAGACCTGAGAGCCAGGAGCCTAATGGAACAGGTGTCTGTCCCATCTCACATATTTAGCTAAGTATAGTTATAATAGAAATAAAAACATAAAGGTTGTTCTTTTTATTTGCATTGTCCCTAGAAACCCTGGGAATAACATCCCTGTATGAAAAGATAGGTGCCATCAGCCAAATTTCCTTTTTCTTTTTTTTTATATCTTGCCACGTGAAGCCTGGAGCACATGACTAAACCCATCCACTAAGCATGTTGTGTAGGCATTATGCTTTGCGTGGGAGCATTTAACATACTATGGCTTGAAACAACAGCTCAGCGTGAACTTAATGTCTATATAATGCCATAAAATATATAACTTTATATACAGGGAGTGCAGAATTATTAGGCAAATGAGTATTTTGACCACATCATCCTC
>CM070032.1:109395256-109406966 GCA_036250615.1 Ptychadena robeensis | reverse complement strand
AATAAAATTATTCCTCAAAAATACCACTTGCCTAATAATTCTGCACTCCCTGTAGATACTTTGTTGGTAAAAACTGCACAAACACTTTCTTCAGTTTTTATTACTTTTTAGCACAATATCCTATATGTTCTCATTTATTTTCAGTTTGCAGAACTCTACATTAACTCTTGAAGGAGTTTTTAGCTTTTACATCCATTATGTTGGGTAGATAACGCAACGATGGAAGTCCCTATCAAGTAACACTCCAAGATTGTTGTCTAGAAAATAGTTAGTCAGGATTTCTGTACGGCTTCCATTCTGGTGTTACAGGGAGACCCCATTCTGGGGAGACATTTACACCGTGAGGACATGAAAGCAAGGACTATCAGGTATTTTCTTGGGTACAGAACCCATGAGGGCACTACCTCAATAATACAACCCTAATTTTTGTTGTTTTATCTTCAAGCTAATGGCCTGAAAGTGTCCCAGGAAACCTGTTTTTATTATGCCCTTGAAATAGGAAGACCCTAATTTGACCTGTTCAACAGATGATTATGGGACACCAGTACTTTTCAGTGGACTAAAGACCACATGATACCTTAAAGTGCCAAACAGTTAAAACTCAACAGATAATAGACCCCAGCAGCCAAGTAGGTAATGAGTGGGTGGTGGGACAGTTTGGTTTATAGACAATACTACATGATAATAATATTTTTATTTAGCCTACAGGAGCCACGGGTCCCCCCCCCCCCCCCCCCCCAGTTGTTTCTGGAGACTGGGCCAGTGCGCCTCCTTTACCCTCTGCGGTCTACTGCCTCGTTGTTTTTCCCTTCCTGAAGACCAAAAGATACAAGATACTTTGAAAGTCGCACATGGTTCAGGCTCAACAGATAATAGACTCCAGTTGCCCAGTTAGGTAATGAGTGGCTTGTGGTATGGTTTGGTTTATGGACAATACTGCATGATGGTAATATTTTGATTTCACCTACAGGAGCTTTTCAGCTTAGGTTGTCCTGGAACTTTCCTCTGTGAGTGGACAATCAAGAATGGTGCAGCACAGTAATTACCTCAACTATCTATCAATGTGCTCTATATTATCAGTATGTTTTCAGCCCATGAACTTTCTGGTGTCTGTACTGCTGCTTACTCTTACATTTCACGGGTGGAACTCCTGTCTGCCTTTGCCACTGTATGTGAGTTGGGCTCAAGCTGCACGTGCTTTTCTTTTCTTTGCACTGGCCAGACTGGCTGATTACACAGTGCTCTGGTTCTTTGGCTCTTACAAGCAGAGAGGGGAGCAGCCCCTGTGGGCAGCACTTTCATATGGCTCTGCTACACCATTGTCAGCAGGGCTCTGCACCTCTGCTTCTCCTGCTAATATCAGCAGCTGCTCCACCTTCTTGGCTAAGCTTTTTGCTGACAGGGATTGGCGGAGAGCATGAAATTGAAGGTTGGCTAAACAATCCAAAACCACATCTCTATGAGTATTCCAAAGTAATGTTTATTAGTATTGATAATCTATTCATCTGGGGAAATAAAAGTGTAAATCAATCATAATAGTAATAAGGAAATTAATTGTCATCTAAACCACATGGACTTCTGTGCCAGCAGCTAATTCCAAAAGGGATCCCTCTGTAGAAGCTGCACTCTTGGGGTTAATGACACTACCTAATGAGTCACCTCTTACAAGGAACCATAGACAATGTCTATGGCCACCATCACAGACATTCTGGGCAAGGGAGAGTCTTGTTTGTTTTTATAATTATCTTTACATTTCCTCTTAGTGGGGATGTTGTCCCGGAAATGCTTATCAAACATCTGTTCTACTGTATTTTATAACTCAAACAGGAATGGGTCATGAAACTTCTCCTGCACAAATGTCTACAGACATTTAAAGGCAGTGGAGCTTAAATATCACATATTTATCATTTGCAAACACCATTCAGGGGTCTGACATCACTTCCGGTAGATGAAGCACTGCACTATGCGCTCCATGTATGCGCTCCATGTATGTTTTACCTGATTCAAATTCTGCGTAAATAGGAGGACGTCTGACTTTTCTAAGAGTCCAATCCACCTTTTTCCGAATGGACAAGGCCAATGTTCGCCCATTACTACTGCTGACCAATTCATGGCTGAAACAGATCAGAGTAGACTTCAGAGTAGATCATGTCTGGCCTAGTCAGTAGACAGAAAGCCAAAAAATATGTTAGGACTATTAGGATTTCTATACAATTGGGACGATGTTCTTTCCCTTGTGGAGTATAGGTCGTGGGTTCCCCTTGGACCCTGGGACTTTCAAAGGAGCCGGAGAATAAGAGTCCTTTTGACAGTTATATATAAAAAATTAAATAGTTTAATTAAACATATAGTGTACATATAGATATGGATAGGGTTGATAGACAAAACCAACTCCCTATGCACATATAAAAACACAGTGTGTACAGATTTCAACAATACAATTTTGTGTCTTTCGACATTAAAAAACGTTAAACTCAACGCGTTTCGCCCTTTCTTTTGTTTGCAGGCTTCTTCAGGTATCTCGATGTCAATCTGATGGAACAGGTAAAAGAGAGAATTTCCTCTAGATGTTTAGGAGTGGCACATCTAGGGGGTAAACACGGGTATATTAGTATTAAGTCAAGTATTGAAATGTTACAGACAATTTTTTGGGGATGGTCCCCCTAATACTATCTTTCAATAGAGATATATGTTCCCATCATACTTATACATTAATTCTATCTCGATTTTATAGTTATTCTGGTCATGAACATAACAGTCAATATACACATAATATTCCCAGAAGATTTTTGACAAATAAGTGCAATAAGTCTATTGTTGTTACCTTAAAGGTTTTCTGCTCTAAAAGGTTTCCAGTACCTCACCAAACAAGAAAAGGTATACCCCTTGAAAATTTGGGGAACCTGCAGTACGGATGCAAGACAGACCAGCGTGTCCCAGAGGTGGACCATATGGGGCAGAAATCAAATTTTCGCTTTTTACATGGAAACCATAATTATAGTGTTTAGTATTAGTCCTTAGATTCAATGTGGTTCAATATGGGATTTACAATCATTGGTGTTAAATAGAAAGCTTACCAAGCCATATGGTTAGAGGACATTAAGAGTTTGATCCCAGAGGGTCAGTTGACCAATAGGGGCTTTTAGCATGTCTATAGGAAAAGAGGTAGAGGTTTAAAGTCTATTAAATGCGGTGAAGGGTTATGAAGGAAGATTTTGCATTCTCCTACCTCAGAGTTCTGATGTTATCCTTAGATTTCAGTTACAGCATGTCAGCACAGAAAGGTGTTCAGCGTTTGCCACATTAGGATTTCTTTTTAAACAGCCCATCAGAGTACAAAAATTCATCCTATAAATATGTAACATTTAAATAAAGTACATATTTATATAAACTTACATATATACTGTATATACATACATACATTTATAAATGAATATTAAGGGGAAAATGAAACAAAAAGAGGGTAGGCAGAAACTTTCATTCCTTTAGAAAGACATATTTTCTATAATAAATGAGTGTACACATAAAAGTAGATTCTCTATGTGCCCAGCATTACCAGGGATGGTGAAGGTAACGTTTTTATTCTACATATACAAAAGTGCCGGGATAGATTTCTACTTGTTTTCTGTACCTTACTACATTGTGCACACAGCTTATCCTCTTTAGTAAAATCTGTCAATCACAAGCAGTATCTGTATGTCACATTTCTCGTCTGAGCTAATGAGACAATGGGATAATTCTTGGTAAGACTACTTAGGATCCTAGGGCATTAAAAATGTGTCGCCAACCAAAAACCTATCCCTGTCTGCACATCTAAAATATAAAATGGCACTACAGCATGATAGCCAGACGGTCAATATTATAAGAAGAAGTCTTAACATCTTTTTACTGCAGTTTTTTATTAAATACTACAGGAGCTGGAACAGGGTATACATGGGAATAAAAAACTAAACTAGTTAAGGTGAAAAGAGTCTCTCAAAGCCTTTTGAAATGGGAATAAAGGGTTAAAGTGTTTGTAAACCAGCCCATTAGATATACTTTGGTAGGCTTTTTGTTCAAGTATTTTAACCTGATATTCCAGCCACCAACACGTGGGTGGCTAGCTTCACTTCACTTCACTGTATGGCATGAGCACACACCTTTATATTTATAACTGCAAAACAATAGGTTCTGCATCAATTATGGTGTAACAGTGTATGGCTAGATTTAGATGGAATATTACAATAGATTTACAAAGCCTAAATCTGGCTAACCATTTGTAAATGATTGGTTAGGTAAGATAAATGTAAATACATTTAAATAGCTAAAAGTGATCATTGTAAGCACCCCTGTAGTGTCTAACAGTTTGCTTTGAACCTCCTATCTTCACTTTTTTTTTAGACAGATATTTAAAGAAGACTTAAGCAGGGTACAGGTGGCTCAATATTGGAGCCGTCCGATGTTCCCTGCAGCAGCGGGATGACTTCATCACACTGCTGTCAGAAATCGGAGGAGCTCTGCTGTCTCTCCAGCTCAGCCGATGCTTTGCATGGAGACCCGTGGTTTTCATGCAAAGCAATGGACATCGGCCGTGATTAACGTCATGTCCGATATCCCTGTTTTTGAGCGGGATTGATTGGTCTGGCCCATATCTACATGTGTGTACCCTGCTTTAAGATTTGCACGCGATTTTTCGGCTGATCAACCACAGTGCGCCTGTCGGTTGCTCGGCCGAACATCGGGTGGCCTCACCTGTGAGATAGACCAGGAATCACACAAAGGGTGCCCGCCGATCAGCTTAGGGGCCGGCTGCAGCGTGATGACATCGCTGAAGTTGATCCCTCATCTATTGAGGCAGAAACCTTTAAGCTAGCCATACACTCTGCGATATAAATTTTGATCTATTAAAACCGACCAATGTATCCCGACGTCGGAGTCGTTTTAGATCGTAATTTTCGGTAAAATACTACCACATGGAAAATCCAATTTTGGATAGATTTTTCTGGTTTTATCGAAAATGTCATCAAAAATAATCATGCCGGCCGGGGAAGTCTTAATATGCTAATAAGCATCATCGGCACTAATTGGTCGGTAAAACACTATGAACTTGCCCGATGTTCCCAGACCAATAAAAAAAATTCAACTTGTCTGATGACTTTACGATCGAAAAAAAAACGGCAATTAGAATCGTATTTTATCTGTCGTACCATGTGGACCTGCACAGATTTCATGCCGATAAACTGCTTTTATTGGTCGGTTTTAATAGATCGTAATTTTTATCGCAGAGTGCATGGCTAGCTTTAAGGCTGCCATACACAGGTTGATGCCCGTGTGATGGATCAGCCTTCGAGCTCAGCGCAATGATGTCATTGTGCTAAGCTGATGCTGTGTCGTCCAGCTCAGACAATGCTTTGCATGTGAAACCAGCGACCTTGATTTGCGGTCATGTCCGATAACCCTGATCAATCCAGCTCAAAGACAGGGATGGCCGCATAAGATATGTGCTAGATAGATGGCCGTGAGCGCGCCCATTGATCTAGCGAATATCTATGTGTGTATGGGCACCTTTACAAGAAGAATTAACTATGTTAGAACTATGTTACAGGTGGACTCAGAACTACTGTGTTAAAGACAGAGGTATTCTGCAATATATATAACATTTTACATTTTGTCCATTGTTTCACTTTAAACATTACTGCAGAGCTAATGAAAAAGGGTTTTCAAGGACCCACTTATATATCTATGCTAGGGTTAGTGCATGTACCACATTTGGTAGTAATACATTTAAACATGTTGCTGCATTGTGGTGAAGAGTTCCATCTTTACAGCAGGAAGGCTTTGACTCTATTTACCCATGCCACAGAAGGCCACGTAAGCTACATGACTACTCTCTTCATGGTGCTCAAGGTCCAAATTGAAAGGATGTGGCCCCCCCCCCCCAAAAAAAGGGGAACACATCACTTCCGGTATACTGATCTGGGCTCTTCCACGTTCCACATATTGGAAGTGAGGTCACTTCTAGTACCAGGCTTACTTCTCGGCTGATCTATCTGGGAGAAGGCGTTACTCTCCCTGCTAATGTCTTACCCCGCTTGAGCTGATATTGTGTGAGGTGGGACATTAGTAACATTCTCTCCCTGCTTGATCAGTGCGATTTCAAGAAATTGGGATTTGGCCGGGAAAGCCACATAAAAAACCTGACTTTCCTGGACAAAACAGGAAGGTTGACAGGTCTGATTGTCCGTATTAACAAAGAAAACATTCTCTCCTGTAGAACATGAGTTCATGGATTTGTGGGTAATCTAACTTCTGCTATATAGGCAGAATGTCCAGTTTGGCCCCTCATCAGATCATTTAAAATGGCCAATCTCTTAATAAAAAAAAAGAACAGGTGACTTTTTTTAATTCACGAAAAATGAAAATCACTAAATCTCAAAAGTTAGAACAGTCTAACTTATTTTGACAATTAAGATAAAAAAAAGGTTGTTTTTTGCTACTATAGCCCCCCATACACCACATACAATTACCATGCAATTTCTGTGCAACCAACTTTTCTTCTACCAAAACCATGTAATATGAGGACCTTTCTACACCTTCCAATCACTATGTATTCTATCAGGGAGGTCACTATACTACATAGTTGTTGGTAGGTCTCATGGAAATTGTATGGAGGAATCTAAAGGTGTATGGGGGGCTTTACAAATATATTTAACAGAAACACCTTATCAGAAAAGAGATGGAGTGAGAGTTGGTGTGGCAATAAAAATAGGTCTTGTGATGTAACTAACACATGGCCATATATGGTTATGAAATGAATATACCCATTAAAAAGTACTCTCTTCACTTGTCAGACCTGTTGGTTTGTATTTGAATGGTTGCAAAACCAAACATTAAATCATTGCAACATGAAATTATATAGTATTAAAACATATAATTAACAGTGGGATCTGCAATTCTTAAACTTAATTAACCTTTGCCATTACCATATAAGTCCACTGCAATTACTAGCCAATTTTACAGATATCATACTTATAGTCATAGTATATCTGCAGTTATAAATAAAAGAAACTGGTCCTGCAGAAGTGGTGATATTCCCTTTAGACTTATACTCTATGTAAAAGTCCAACTTTATCAAAGGTATATGCAGTTAGGTTCTTAAGCCCCCAATAGACAGGCAGACTCCCAGCCATAGTTATAGTAGACCAACCTGCGTGCGCGCTCCCGCAGATCACGTCAAGGTTGGTCTGCCGCAACTATGTGGGAGCCCTCCTTGAAGTATGTAGAAAAAAAGCCAGCAAGTCCGGTCGCACAGGGATCCGTCCTGCCGGTATTTTTTTTCTACAACTGTGATGCAGAACCGCTGCAGCTTGTAAACAGTGAGGGGGAGTCTCCTCTCCCTCCCTGTTATTGGCTAGTCGGACGGCAGCCCCATGTGTCAGTGGAAGACACAGGATTGCTGTCCGATATGTTGCAGACTGCTCCCAGCGTGGTGACGTCACCACGCTGTAATCAGTCTGCTAAAGGTCTGCCATAGATCGAGGTGTCTATGGCAGGCTTTAGATATTTGGTCACATTCTTTTTTTTCATTTTGTTGCAAAAACAATAAAAACCCATCTGAGAGGTTGCTACAATATCAGGAGTGGCAAAATCTACAGTTTGGTACATCGTGCACTAGTGAACTTCGCAATGCAATACTGACATTTTATAATGAAGAAATAACAACAGGCAAAGCTAGAAGGCATTTATTTTAAATAACAAAACTTGTTTTAAATGATACTTCAAGCATTAGGGAACACTGTAGGGCCGTAATCCACATTCTGTGTCATATACATTGTCAAAGGTTATGTGCCGCAATGTATATATTATAATCACCTCCTGTTCATTGGTATAATAGTGGAAGCATAGGCACTCACCTGTCTGCTAATCCCCCGCCAACACTAGAAGAGAAGAGGAGGAGGATATGCGAGAGGGACTTGCTCAGGCACCAGCTGGTTCTCTGAACGGCTTTTATGTACCCCTATCACATAGGTTTATTGCCTCTCCTCCTCTTCCCACTTTAAGAAGATCCCAGATGAGGACCTATCAGTGGGGGATCTGCGGACAGGCGTTCCTATGCCCTATGCATTAGCAGTTAGGTTTTTGGGGCCGCAAGTGAAAGACTGAGGGGACCACAAAAGAATGCCCTAAGGGCTGCAGGTTGGGCGCCTGGGCTCCACAGAATGATGGCTAGAAAAAAGTATGGGGCAGGGAACAGCTCATGATCTACAGCTTAGCACTGCATCATCCTAAACATGGCGGAGGCAGTTTAATTGCTTGGACCTGCACGGCTGCAAGTGGCACTGGGGCAATAGTGTCGATGTGACAAAGGACAAAAGCTGCTGCTTGAATTCAGATGATCAGAGACATACTGTCTGCTCAAATTCACAGCCACAAGGATTTAGAACTCAGGAGTTTATTAACCTCCCTAGCGACTGCTGAGGTCCAGATTTGTGTACCAGAAGCGCACCATAGACTTGGAATTGGAATTTCTTTGAATCATTTAAATGATAAAATCTCTTAAAATTATTTTGTATGATAGATTTCCGTATGTATTTATATTTGTTTTCTGTTTATAATAAAACGTTTATTCAATTAGAAATGTGTTTTGTTTTTTTATTATATACTGTATATATTAATTATTATATATATAATAATATAAATTATAGTTATCACTGTATCCAGTACAATATCCAGTACAATATACTTTATTTACTTGAGTATTTTACTTTTAATCATATTGAATACAGCTTTCTAAGATCCAGATCAGGTAAGGGATCACTGCAGGACACCTCTTAGTGTTGGAGATTGTTGGTGCACATTTTGCGAAATGGGTTGATCTCAAACCAAAGTTAAATCAAAGAAGTGAAATATTCTGGAATGGCCAAGTCAGTCACCTGATCTGTGCCCAATTGAGCTGCATTTAATTTGTTGAAGACTAAATTTCACACAGAAAGGCCCACAAATAAACAGCAACTTAAATCTGATGCAGTAAAGGCCTGGCAGAGTATTAAAAAGGTAGAAAAAGGCAAAAAAAAAAAAAGGCCTCTGGTGATGTGCATGAGTTCAAGACTTCAGGCTGTCATTGCCATGAAATAGTTTTCAACCAAGTATAAAAAAAATGAACATTTTATTTTCAGTTTATTTTTTTCAGTGTATTTTCAGTGATTTATCCAGTTCTTTGATCCCCTGAAATGTAGGGAATATGTTAAAATCACTTTAGTTATTCACATTTTAAAGCAATCTTGTTCAACCCACTAAATTAGAGCTAAAAGCCTGTAGTTCAACTGCATCTGAGTTGTTTCATTCAAAACTAATTGTGGAAATGTATAAAACCAACAAATGTTTGGACCTAACTGCAGTGGCGGTTTTAGGCATGGGCAACCTGGGCGATTGCCCAAGGCGGCATCATGCAGGGGTGAGGCATCTGGGCATTGGAAATCTTTTTCGATGCCCAGGTGGCACCCCCCACAGGGCGCCTGACTGTCCATGGGCCCGGGAGTAGAGATGCTATGGGGGGGGGGGCAGGTGTTGGAACAGAGTCCCTATCAGTGTCCACTTTTGGAAGGTACCATCCACTGCATAGTCCAAATGTCCTGACATTTTGAAAATCCTTTAACTGAGCATTTCTTCAGTCTCCATTTATTATTGGTTATGTGGCCAGTCACCAAGAACTATAATGTTCTTTTTAAGCTGAGATCATGAGCCCAAATAGATTTCAAGCCTTGTGAGCTGCACCATATCAAACCCTAAGCAACTGCAAACAGCCGAGCTCTCTCTTTTTTAGAGTATGTAATTTCATTATCTAAAACAAACCTAAAGTCTGTGTTCAAAAATTGTTTTACTAAGACATCTTGTGCGAGAACAGAATTATATATATTAGTATGCAAGTTTAGCCCTTTGCTAGTAATTACAGGGCCCATTTCTTCCACATTAAAAAAAAAAAAAAAGCTTCAAACCCCTTGTGTCTCCAACTAAGCATCTTTGATTATGGATGTATCATGTGCCCAGAGCCTGTTCGTGATTTCTGTATTCAGAGCACTTTGGTTTCTTGCCTAAATATATGCTGAAAAACAGACCGTCTTTACAGCTGTATTTTTGTGGTCTATGGTATACTATTATAGCAATCTAGATATAAGCCCGAGAGTCAAAATGTCAATACAACACGAAAATAACGGATACTTTCAGGTCAACTATTGCAAAAAGATATGAAGTAAAAACTTAATTTTTAACGATTAAAGCATCAAGTGTAATGTAGAAAATATATTTGTTGCTCTATACTGTAAAAGTGTTGGCCTGCTGCATTGTCAGTGGAATGGCTTTGCCTCGGAGCCCCAGACGCCAGATCAGCTTTGCCTATGGACACAAAGCAGAGGAGAGGATATATACCCCATGCTGTTCATGGCCCCCCTTTTCTAGGAATACCAGACCCTTTCTAAAAAAAAATACCTGTCCAATACGTGCTGCCATTTTTCTCAGTTGAAGTCCATGTATGGTATACATCCGAGTCATCCTATCTGCTATCTTCAGCTGGCCTCCTACCAGACCAAATATTTGGGCGATGGCTCAGTCACTCCCCTCCCAAAAACTGTCACCAGAATGCTTACATTCGCTAAACAAAGATATTCTATCTCGTGGTTGTATTAATACATCCAAGAAATCTGCCCCACTACAATAAAAGTAGCACACCAAATAATGGCATGGGCCACTTTTTTAATCTACATCAACTGAGACAGCCCAGGATATTCTAGAAGTGTGGGCCACCATCCACAATAGTGAGCGAATCATGGCGAGAAATGTACTTAGACATGGCACACAGAGCATGCAATGGCAGAGACCCCAAATAATTTTTATGCCCCAAATGTAGTAGTTCCTGAAGCAACTCTGGATCACATGTGGTGGACTTGCTGTGCAATTCAAACCTTCTGGCACAAATTAATTCTCTTCACTAGCCAAAACTATGAAAACAAACCGTATCCAACCTCCACCATGTGGAGATAGATACCTCCCCTCAAGGGAAATTATTTAGCCCCATATGAGTACATTTGAACACCTCTACTTATTAGTCGCCAAATGCTGCATCCTGAACCAATGGGTTAGCTCTAAACTTCCGACTCTTTTTGATTTGGAGGTTACACGTTTAAACTAACGACCATAGATCAGCTTGGCACACTTGCCCGCAAGGAACTAGCTACCACAACGTTTTTTAAAATGTTGTACGGCCTATCTAGTAAGAACCCTATCACAAGCACAACTGCCAGGATTTTTAAAAGCTTTTCCGGATAGCACCTGATATCTCAAGATACAAGTCAGTGGTTCTTTGTGGCTACTACAATGTTGACCCAAAGCTCTTAAAATACCCACTGGAATTCTTATTATAGGGTATGACCATGAGACTAGCAACGCTATGGAGGTACCTTCATATTCTTTTTTCTTTCATAACACTTCTTCTCCGTATTGCTATTGCTTTTTTGTATTGTTTATGATCTTGGATAAATCCTGCGTTATGCCACTGTCTCTACTAGAGCATGGGAGACACTTGCACTGTGGTACAAAAATGCATGCAGCAAGGCTATAATGTGTTGGGGTCTATTCACACTAAATTAGTTTTTCAAAAGGTATGTGTTAACGCATTTATGTTAACCTCCCTAGCGCACTGCTGAGGTCCAGATTTCTGTACCAAAAGCGCACCATA
>CM070032.1:109376271-109389590 GCA_036250615.1 Ptychadena robeensis | reverse complement strand
GATTCCCGCCAGGGACACTCCAAGTCTGGTTGTAGCCAGACACTCTCCGGAGTGACTGCCGGAGAGTGTCTGGAAAAAAAAAATCCATCGGAGCAAATGGCCGTTTCAGATTTTTGTACAACGAACCAAAAAAAAAAAATCGTTAAAAATCGTCCATCTGTCGGCCGAAAAAATCTTGACGTGTAAACCCACCTTTATAACCTATTTCTGCCAGACTTTCACAGACAGCCTAAAGCTTTTTAGCCTTTGGTTCTAAACCCTCCCATACATCTTTAGATCACTTCATAAAATTTACTTTAGATATAGCAACAACTATGGGCCCCCATACACCTTTAGATTTCTCTGTCAGATTTCCTTTAGATCCCCTTTTGTTTTACCAAACCATGTAATATGAGGGACTTTCTAAACAATCAAGTCTACCTGTGTTAAATCGCAGAAGACCCGGCACTACATAGTTGTTGGTAGATCTAAAGGACATCTGACAGATCTAAAGGTGTATGGCCAAGCTTATGTAGTGCCAGGTCCTCCGTGGTAGAATACATAGTGATTGGAAGGTATAGAAAGATCTTTGTTCTACCAAAACCATGTAATATAAAGTACAGAAATTGTATGAAAAGATTGTAAGGTGTATGGAGGGCTTAAGTCAGAAGGGAAGACTTTGTCAACAATGGCCTTCGTACTGGGAAATGTCAGGTTTAGTAGGTGTCCTATTAACGTCCTATTATGTCCATTTTTTTATTAACATAATCCACTGTACAATTTTTGAATTTCCATAAGATAGTGGCATCAAATCGTTTGATACCCATATATACCCAGCAGAATATAAGAATATAAAGCTAGCCATACATTGTCTGATTCCATGGCCGATTCCGGCGATGTCAGCGGGAATCGGAGGTCTGATCGATCGGCCAATTAAGTCTGTCCAATCGCTACATACCACCTTGTCCCACGGATTCCTGGACGATTCCGTGTCCGATCGCTAACTTCACAAATGGCAACTCCCCCTGATGTGTGCTGAATCGGATCAGAAAGACCAACATGTTGGTTCTCTGTCCGATCCGATTCTGTGCCCCCAATCAATCGGATGTGATCGATCGGACAAGGTGGGCTTCACGCGATTCCGGGACGATCGTTTCGCGTGCACGCGCCCAGAATCGATCGTCCCGGAATCCGATGGGAAATGGACCAGTGTATGGGGGCCCTTTAACCATTAGAATATAAACTGAATATAACAAGGATAGTGGGTAGGGAAAGAAAACTGTTGGTTCTATGCAGTGCCAACGGTTAAGACTGTACATAAACACGGCAGCAGTTAGAAAACATGTCTGAGTCAACATGACTAGGCAGGCCAACACCGGTGGCAGGCAGGCTTGGGGAACAAGCTGGAGGGGACCTGACTTGGGATCAACTAGCAGTAGAGTAACCGAGAAGCCAGGTTTCCATAGCTAAATATTTTAAATGAAAATAGAAAAAATTGGAATTAAAATTTCTATGCATATACTGCTACCATCACAGCAAATAAAACCAAAAAGTCGTAACTACTAATAAATCTGAAGATGACCATAACTCAACCTAATACAATAGAGATATACATTCAAAACTAAAGGTCCCCATACAAGTCTAGATTTCTGATAATTGATTGAATGGAAAATCTAGACGTGTATGGAGCCTTAAAGCCCACCACACACCTTAAGATCTGTCAGATATCCTTTATATCTACCAACTATGTAGTGCTGGGTCCAATTGAACACAGGTAGACTTGACAGTTTAGAAATTCCCTCATATTACATGGTTTTGGTAAAACTAAAGGAAATCTGACCGAAATCTAAAAGGTGGCCATACACGCATAGATATGCACTAGATCAATGATCAATTCGAGCACAGTGTACGTTCACAGCCATCTATCTGGCGCACATCTGAGGTGTGCGCCCCTGTCCTCGAACGGGATCAATCCCACTCAAAAACAGGGATATCGGGCACGACTCTGAACCATGTCCAGTGCTTTGGATTACAGGTTCCCATGCAAAGCATCGGCTGAACTGCATGACACAGCAGTGCTGCGCATCTAGCTCCTTCGATATCGAGCTCATCGCGCTAAGCTCCAAGGCCGATCCTTCTCACGGGCATCGACCCTTGTATGTCAGTCTTAAGGCCCACCACACCTTAAGATCACTTCATACAATTTCCATTAGATCTACCAACAACTATGTAGTGCCGGGTCCTCCCTGATAGAATACATAGTGATTGGAAGGTTTAGAAAGATCCTCATATTACATGGATTTGGTAGAATAAAAGTTGATTGTACAGAAATTGTATGGTAAGATTGAAAGGTGTATGGGGGCCTCAAGACAGCTTTTGCCAGAAGTGAAAAGTTTAAAATTTCTTTGTCATTTTGCGTTTAGATTTTCTTTCATCACCTCAGTTGCAGAGCTGCCTACTGTATTCTAATACTTACTACATAATATAAAATGTTCAGGGCTGAACAGCATATAAAAAGTATGAACATATGCATAGACCATACCACACGTTCATGCTCAGGTATAATTATTGACTATAGGTTACAATGATTATTGATATAGAGAGGTATATATTAAATATTTCACTCAAGATACCCCTTTCTGGACCATTCTGGTTAATAGTAAAGCCCCACATACGCCTTACAATCTTACAATAACATTTCTGTACAATACCCTTTTTCTTCTACCAAAACCATGTAATATGGAGGACCCGTCTAAACCTTCCAATCACTATGCATTCTGTCAGGGAGGCCTCTATACTACAGAGTTGTTGGTAGACCTGATGGAAATTCTATGGAGTGATCTAAAGGTGTATAGGGGGCTTAAACCTTCCCATCACTATGTATTCCATCAGGGAGGACCCGGCACTACATAGTTGTTGATAGATCTAAAGGAAAGTGTATGGAGTGATCTAAAGGTGTATGGGGGGCTTTAGTCACCACTCCACAAGGACAATCTACTTGTATGATCTGCCATATACCTCAACCTTGGCTAGCACACTTTTTAAACAAAGCCACCATATTAAGTTTTCCAAGTTGCAAAGGTTATGTTCAACTGTTCCTTTAAGTATTTGTTACAGTTTACAAATATGCAAAACTCTAGTTTTCTTTGGTCTGTCTGTCTTTTATAATCACTTTCTGGAGTGACAGAGTATGAAGTTCCACAAAACTGCTGAGATCACTGCAAATACTGAGGGGTCTAAATGTTCAAAGGGTCACTTGATCTCTCATTGGAGATGGAAGGGACAAGTGTTTGCTGGGAAATTAGACTGCGGCCAGGAAAAGTATACAAAATATACAGAAATCTATCAATAAGTGTCTACCTGAAAGAGCAGACCGTGAAATGAACCACAGCATCCATCATGTATGCGTGTTAATATAAATTAGGGATTTAAGAAACTTGTGAAAACTCTAGTGTCTGGAGCAAAGGATTTGATTTGCAAGTGTACTTGCTAGCCCTGCATCAGCAGTTTTGTACTGCTATATATAAATATCTATACAAGAAAAGTTTTTATTGCTAAAATGCTACTTTTGGGGGAGGTTTTCGAGTTGCCCGGTAATCTCAAGCTGTCACACTTTCTTATAGCGTGGCTAGTTCAAGTTGCCCCATTGTTTCCAGCATGGGTCAAAAGACAGGTTTTCAAGGTGTGAGCATATTTAAAAGCAGGGGCTAGGAAGATTTGGATGTTACAATACATGTCAGTCTTTATAGCAGCTAAGTACTTTCATCAAAAAAGTCTTCTCCCGTTTAGGATTTTAACACTGATCTTGTAGTTGGCCCTCAGGGCCTCTATGGTAGAGTCTGAGGAGATCAAAGCCACGATACCTTTATTGTTTGCTGCAAATATTTTCTGCTATTCGAAAAATGAATCTGATCTGTGGTGAACGTGCTGCAAACTTGGCCAGGCTGCGTGGGACATTAACCACACCTTAATGCCTCACAAAATGAATTTGAAAGCCTGTGACAAATATTCAACTGAGCTTATTGACAAATTTTGGCACAAGGTAATAAAAAGAAAATCAATAGAACAAGTTGTCCTTGGGTAAAATAAAAAAAACCCTAAATGTGCTTGTTCTGTTTATCCCAATAGTAAAAGGTGGAGTAAAAAAGCTTTGCAGACCAAGATGTGGATTCTTCGCCAAGTACGTTTTTATGATTGATGGAAGTCATTTAATATGACCTTAACCAACGATCCTATGGTGCCATTCCCAAATAACGACTTGAAAAAGTTAGGTCACTTACACTTCATATAGTTAACTTGATCAGGACACAGATATACTATAAAAGGCATCTAATATGCTGCGTAGTTTTTACACAACACCTATACCTTTGTACTGAAAGGATAAATGAGTGAACAGAACAAGGTTTGAAAGTGCCATGTTCTTGTCAACTACCCAGAAGAAACTTGATGCTCATCCTCAAAACTAAAACATACTAGTAGTTACTAGAAGTGTTTAATATATATATGCCCCAGAGAATATATGTGCTCCCAGAAATTTAAAAAGCAATATATAGATATCACATAACAATCAGGGGTTCCTTAACTTTCAATCAGAAAACAAATCTTTTGGCTAAAGTGTATTACATATTACAGTCATTGGGCTCCTCACACCCCAATTTGGAACCTAACCCTAACTCGGAGCCAAAGTTATAGATAAAACTTTATAACCTTAAAAGTAATTAAAATGAAAACCTTCATACCTAAACCTTAAACCTAAACATTTATTTCAATAAAATTAGGATAATCAATAACAGAATTGGCAGGTCAGAAGATCTGTAGGTTTTCTAGATAAGCGCCCCCCCCCCCCCCCCCCCCCCCCCCCATACACCTTTAGATTTCTCTGTCAGCTCTCCTTTTGTTTTACCAAAACCATGTAATATGAAGGACTTCCTTAACAATCACGTGTACCTGGAGGACATTATACTACATAGTGGTTGGTAGATCTAAAGGATATCTGACAAATCTAATGGTGTATGGCCAGCTTTAGCAATAGGTTTGTAATATGGCATGGAATTTGGCCAACTACAGATTTAAGTCTTTGTAGTACTATGTAGTATAGGGTCCTCTTGAACACAGGTAGACTTGATGGTTTAGAAAGTCCCTCATATTACATGGTTTTGGTAAAAACCATGTAACATGAGGCACTTTCTAAATAATCAAGTCTACCTGTGTTCAAGAGGACCCTATACTACATAGTACTACAAAGAGAGCTAAAGAAAATCTGACAAAGAAATCTAAAGGTGTATGGGGACCCTATGGGACATCTTTTAAATAAATATACACACACACACACACAGAGTGGACACATCAAGAAGGTAATCTGACATTAACCAATTACTAATTAATATTTATTAAAATGCTTTACATTCATGAAAGTGTTAACTATACACAACCTTACATTATGGTTGCAAATAAGTGCAAACAAAACAAATCTTTCCTATTGAACTTTAAATATAGTATAGTATTCAAATCTTCCAAAAAAATACAAATGAAAACTAAAACTTTTGCACCACCATTTTTATTGCTTTCCGCACACTGGTGCTTTGTATTCCCTACAGAGACCAGTAAACTATAAAGAATAGATGAAGCCCTAAGACCACCTTGTTATCTAGAACATTTTATTCCTTCAATTTCTGGTCTAGTTTTCTGTTTCCTTCTGTAATATGCCTCAAGTTCTCAAGTTTTGCCAAGAGAAAACCACAAAAGCCGACATTATAAATAGTCTCCTGGAGGAAACAGAGCCGTGTGGGCACAGATGTTTATGCAAAGCACATTGATGTTTTGCAACACCAGTGTTGGTTACAACCAGCAACAGCTAGAAAGGAGTATAGGTAGGACCTACCTGTGTGCGTTCGCAGGTGTGCCTTTAGATGTGAGCTCTTGGTGTAGGTCTTTCCGCAGCCTGCATACTCACAAGTGTGAGTGGCTGTCCTTTTCCGGGGCCAGGATTTGCGACCTCTCTTAGGCTTAGCTTCTTCTGACATACAACCTGATGTTAGGAGCTCTAAAGGTGAAGAGGGTGGAGTCAGCATCACTTCTTGTTTCAACAGTTGAAAGTTTAGAGAAGGCTCTTCATAAATATTTAGATAAGACTGACCTTGATACTGAAGCGGAGTTGGGGGCAGTTGTGGCTGCTGCTGATCTGATGTGAAGTGAGGAAAGCTGGCAGAAGTATGGTAGCCTGGAGGTATTGGCAGTGATGGATGGCTTAATGTCTGTGGTGAAGCATGACAGTCTCTAACCATGAGCTCCTCTGGGGTCAAAGGTTGGTTAGTCCTACTTGGCAGTCCCCTACCTACTTGGAAGTCATGCTGTGGTTGTTGTACTTGTCCATCCATTTGGCAGGACACAGAACAAGATGCTGATGGCTCCTGCTTGATCTTTTGACACATGCGAGGCAGCTGATGGCTAGTGTAAACCATGGGAATGTCCATAGCAGAGCCACTTTTCCTAACACTGAGAGACTGCCCATAGTCACCCATGTCCACTGCAGCTTTCAGCACAAATTTACCTTGCAGGCTAGTTTGTGGCATATAAACAGGATCCAAATCTGGTCTCATGAGCTCCGCCACAAATCCACCAGAAGGAGAAACATCATTTATATCCGCTAGGTTAAAAGTGGGGGTTGGCAGAGACGTGTCTCTAGGAGTGTACATGAGTGAACCGCCTACAGTGGTGTCCTGGGGGCAGCGTAGCTGGTAGGTAAAGTTACAATTGGCAGACGATGAGAGTGCCGACATGTTGTCTTGGAGAGGTGCAGCTGGTGGTGGTGAGGAAGCAGTAGCTGACGAGGTGGATGAAGAAGTAGACACCAGAGACTCCTGATGGATAAGGGAGTTTGAGAGTATAAAATCAAAGTCCAGTAGCTCATTGAATTCTTCTAGTTCCCTACGAGAGCCCAATGCTGCGGTCTCCCCCTCTAAGCCATCATAAGGGCGCGACTGGTTAAGTGTAGGATGTCTTTTCATGAGGGACAGCTCTTCTCGCCACCTCTGTGAAAACAAAACAAACTGTGAGACATCGTACTCACCAAACGGCATGTTCTAATACATTACACAGCAGGTTTATGGAAACCTGCTCCACGCCACATTGCCTCCGTGCAGAAACATACAAGCAAGTAATGTGTTTTTTTTCCTTATCATCTGTCCATGATCGTCCGTAAAAAACTTTTTAACTAGATCTTTATGTTTACAAATGAGACGCACACTTTAAGAGATAAAGAGTGTAAACAAAACTATATGTGCCACATGCATTACATAGTGGCAACCAATTATTGGTACAGAAAATAGGCAAGTGTCAAGTGATTAGCAGTTGAACATTTGCATCGGACATTTCCCTTTAGTAATATTATTATTGTGTACTGGTTTCTATGAGAATACATAACAGAGAGCCTTCTATGTGCCAGCTGAACACTATCAGCAGGAGATGAGTAACACAACCCGCAAGGACTAAACAAGCAAACCTCTGTAGACAACAACAATTACTGGGCAAGGATCTATATATATATACACATACCTATATATACGATATGCTATAGCAAGGGACACCATTGTAAAAGTCATAACAGGCAAGACTACAACTAAGCTGGCCATACACCTTTAGATCTTTGTCAGATATCCTTTAGATCTTCCAATAACTATTTAGTGCCAGGTACTCCCTAATAGAATACATAGTGATTGGAAGGTTTAAACTGGCCATACACCTTAAGATCTCTCTGTCAGAGATCCTTTAGATCTACCAACAACTATGTAGCGCTGGGTCCTCTGCGATTGAACACAGGTAGACTTGATGGTTTAGAAAGTCCCTCATATTACATGGTTTTGGTAAAACAAGAGGAGATCTAAAGGAAATCTGACGGAGAAATCTAAAAGGTGTATGGGGACCCTTAGATACTTGAAATGGCACATTGACTTGCAACAGAACATTTGTGGAAAATCTATTTGTACGCAAACCAACTTGTTTAATTAATTCTAGTCTACAGAACTTCAAAAAAGTTTCATAAAAAGAACACCATTCCCATGACAGCGACACTGATCCACAAGATCCAAGAACAGCTTAAGAGGATGGTGAGGCATGGGACACCTAATGGTGGGCAGCCAGAGACCATGTACTGTAAGGTGTCCCCTGCAGCCAGAGTTTACTGGTAGGTAGGTAGTCTATAGTCGAGCAGATATGTCACACTTTGCATGCAATGATCTGGATATCCTCTCCAGGATACTCACGTTGCCAACACTTGCCTGTCTCAGAACCTTGTCCTTGCCTGGGGTCCCCGCTGTGAAGGTGGAGATGGAAGGCAGCAAGGTCCCGCTGAGAGCCATGTCACACTCACTGGGCGGCTGCCTAGGCAGACATGGGTAGGGTCAGTCACATACATACATACATACATGGACACAAATAAGCAGCTGCATGACACTTTCCTATGTGGAGAAGTATTCTAAACTTGTATTGTTTATGCAGGAAAGGATTAGATACCCTGGCTGGCTTTTACTGATAGTAGAGGAGATATACTTCACTAGTAGAAGAAAAAAAAGTCATACAGGGCTGTAAGCCTTCCCTGTCCCATGTTAGTGTTGCCTGTACATAGAGACAAGTTGTGATATGGGTGCACCCTCCTGCACGCTGCCGACCTGTGCTGGTGCACAAACGTACCTCATGAAAGTTGCAGAGCCCCGCGGATGCCTGGTGACACACACGTCCACATTCGTCAGATCCAGCGCCTAGTTTATTAGTGTATGGGATGAGATGCCACTCAGCGGGTACACACACTGGCAGCACTGGGCACGGGGATTCCCTCTCAGCGCTGATACAGCTGCCATTAGAGCCGCCTCCCGCTCGCGGCTCCGCACCTCTGTCTGCTCTCGTCTAATCTATGACTGCGAGCGGGGCGCTTGACACAGCTTAAAAGCACGTGGGCGGGTTATACCTTTCCCTCACGTGACACATTCCCCCGCCCTCCGCTCGAGCACACCAGTTCTCTCACTCTCGCTAGTTCCTAGGAGCGCCCAGAAGAGGCGCAAGTGACCGCCACAGCCTTGTTACTGTGGCAACCTACGCATAACATTCTCCACGGGATAAAAAGAGATGATACGACACAAATGTTATTGTTCTAGATGTATTCTACATGTGTGCGAGCCGCTACGGTGTCCAGCTGCGGAGCAAGTGCGCTCACGTGGGCGGGTCCTTGGAGGGTGCGGCTAGGGGCGTGACGTCAGAGCAGCAGCAGCTGGCTGGCAAGCTCCTCGCATTGTGACGGCAGTGGCGGCCCCGGCGTCAGCCATAGGAGAATGAGAGGGTGGGAGCGGCCGCTATCCCCCGTGACGTCATTTGATGTTTAGGGATCCAAACAGAGCTGGTTGCCGAGATACAAGTGCGCGCAGCCGCGTACATCAGCTGGGAGCGATCCTGGACGGGTGCGCGCTTCTGAGGAACTTTGCCGGAGCGGAGAGTTCTATAGCGTGTGCTGATACCGACAGCTTTATATCACGCTTTGTATAAATAACTATACGCAATTTGTAAATAACATCATAAATGTACAAATATAGGCTGTAATAAAAACTCGGAAAGTAACTTTATTTAGCTTTTCACCCCAATCACATATTGATAGCATTGTCACCCTGTTCGCTGGGCTTGTCTCAGTAAACACCTTCCATAATACCAGGGCACCATGTTAGCTGAACTTGCCATTCTTACAGTATACAGTACATAAGGAAAGGGACAACCCCTACAGGGTGGTGACACTATTCCACCCCATCCTCAAGAGGGCTTACAGCAATTAACCCCAAACAAGATAATTATCGGCAACAGATCCCGGCATTGACACATTGCAATGGCTGTAAAGGCGTGGTAATGCACCCATAGAATGACATTGCACATGGCAAAAACACAATGGCTGCAATTTGACTCTCTATAAATGTAGTTTTCCCATAGGAATCCATGAGCTTGTTAACGTCATGTGGACGGCGCTAATGCATCCGTAACGTGAAATGAAGGCAAGCCCTAAGGCTATGCCTCCACATCGCTGTGTGATCTGTTGGGACCCCCTACGTTAAGCGCAGTGCTTGGCGGGGGTCCTGATGGATCACATACACATTACTTGCTCGGTGAATGCTCTGTTCTCACTGTGCTGAGCTGATCCGCCGATGCAGGAGTTAATGTAGTGCAGTACATTACCCCTGCATCTGCGGATGTCTGAACACAGCATTCGCCGTGCAGGTACAGTGTATGTGATCCGTACTCCGCTTAACATAGGGGTCCCGATGGATCCCGTACACTGTACCTGCATGGCGAATGCTCTGTTCAGACATCCATGCAGGGGTTAACCTCCCTAGCACACTGCCCGTATCGCGCTGTTGTACGGGCAATCGAGGCAGTGTACAAAGTACACTGCCTCTCACTTCCTCCCTCCCGCCGCTGCTCCTCACGCAGCCGGTGTCATTATTGACAACGGCTGCGTGAGCGGGAAAGCCGGCGCTCCTCCATTAACATGGATGTCGTGACGCGATCGGGGCGCTGCCGAAATCCCGGAAATGATGCAGCGATGAAGACAATCGCTGCAGCTTTCCAGGGAGGCATTTGGTCTACCCGATGCCGGCTTCCCCTGCGGTTGAGGCGAGCCTGAACAGCGGACGAGCTGGACTCGTCTCAACCGCTAGGGAGGTTAATGTACTGCACTACGTTAACCCCCGCATCGGCGGATCAGCTTTTAGCCATCATAGCACAACATCTACGCGCAGGTAATGTGTATGTGATCCATCGGGACCCCCACCTAGTACCGCTGTGGAGACATAGTCTAAGGCTTCACATGAATGTTTATCCAGAGCTGATTACCCAACCCTTTCTGGAAGTGATGAACAGCATTGGCAATATTAGTATTCGCCTAATATTTGCAATAAATTCGAGAATTTTTGATCTCCGGTCATGATTACCCTCACTGTGCAAATCATCACTTGTACATGCGTGTATTGTGAACACAATGAATGGTACTTTCCACAGATTACCTTCATTGCGCATTGCCTTGTTCATGAGTGTATTGAGAACGCAATGCACTGTAGTTTCGCGTACTGATGTAAAAGTACAAATCACCGAAGCAAATAATATATGACACAGATACAATTTTTTATATTTATATTAGAGATAATTAAGGGTGGGTTTATATCTTAAAATAAATTATGTGTGTGCTTACGTGATTTCTGTGTATATGAGTCGCAATTCAGGTTGCGATGCCGGCACTTTGAGATAAATAATTGTTTTTTTGGTTTCAGTTTAGGCAACTGGTCTCCAAATGTTTCGCCATCACTAGGTTAAAGCATGTTCCAGCAAGTTTTGCAGAGCTGGAGCACACCGTTTATTGATACTTAATAGGAGGAGGGCAATTTCTCAGAGCCTAACTAAAAGAGACTAAAGCCGACCATAGACGTATCGATCTATGGCCGGCTTTTAGCAGACTCCTTACAGCGTGGTGACGTGACGTCACCTACTGTGAGGAGTCGGCTACAGAACAGACAGGAATCCCGTGTGTTCCACTAACACACGCGATTCCTGTCAGACTGTATCCAAATAACTCCCCCTCCGAGTTAACAGCCTGCAGCACAGGATTGGAGGATCAGGCATAAAAAGAACCAGCAGGATGGATCCGTGTGCGATCCGACCTGCCGGCTCTTTTGGTCAGATCCTCAAGGTGGGCTCCCCTATAGTTGCGGCCTACCAACCTTTATGTGCTCGGCGGGAATGAGCACGGCGGTTGGTCGGCAAACCTATGGCCAGAAATCGGCCTGTCTATGGGGGGCTTTACTTTACACTGGTAGCCAATCCTAGAACATTTACATATTCATTTAGGAGGAGGGGTTAGAATCCGGCTGTCACAGCATGTAATATATTCACTGCATATTATCTGCTGTGACACACCCCTCCTACTGTGTGCAGGCATGCTTAATAGCATGTTCCTGGGGGAGCTACCATTGTAAACAAAGTCTCCATAAATTACCTTACCATAAGTGTCTTTATTCCTAGTGAAAACCAATATACAGTATGTTTCAGCCCTGCACACCCTACAGACCCTTCAGAGATGGGATATATAAGCAAATGCTGAAACCTTGTGCATAGTCCAGCTCTACACTCTGCTAGAACATGCTATATATTCACTCTTTATGTAAATGAGTCTGTGAGTATTTTTTTCTTAATTGCCTTCCAAAAATAATTAATGCAGCTTATTGTACATAAAATATGGTAACCATGGGCTGTAGACAAAACTGAAAAAAACTTCTTTGCAAAGACTGCATTAAAATTAATGCACATATCAACTGGGTAAAAACTAAGGCATCCAACGGGCATTCAAAAAACATCCAAAAAGAGAACACTCCAAAAACGCCTTCAATCTGTGAAGTAACAGGGCGCAATGATTTTGTAAATGCTAAAGCATACATACATGCTTCAAATTTCGGTTGACCCGGCGGCCGGTCGTTCCAAGAATGGGGTGCGCATCCTTTGTATGCCAGCATGCAGGTCCCCATGCCTTAAGTAAGTAAGGCAATTTACATGTCCGTAATGTATGAGATCGATTTAGTGGCCGATTTATGGAAGAATTTTAAGTTTAAGCATTCAATTTACGGCTGATTTTGCGGCAGGTCTATTGCCGTGAGCACGCATAGTGGTCAATCTGTATAGGGGATCGGACGAAACACTATGGCGGGGCTTAAGGCATTTGTATTGCTACCACGCTAAAAAAAACATGCAAACCGAAGCTCAGCCATTCATGCACAACCACAGAGTTTCATTAGCTTAGCTTCAGTCTGCATATAATTATATTATATATATATATATATTAATATTGCATATTAATATTCTGCATCTCATTAATCTTGTTAAGTAATCAGTTGATTGGAGTTAAGTGTCTTTTTTATAAGGAAGGTTCTGGTCCCATCAACCTTCCTCTCTCCTTTTCTCTCTGCAACACCTCCGTGGCTGTAAACGCAATGCCAGTTGGCAGATATGAAGCTGTCACATCATCATGTCTCTATAGACCAGTGGTTCCTGGGGGGCATGAAGGTGTTCCAGGAGCGTGCGGGCCCGCATTCTTAACCTGTGTTTGAATAATGTTCCTAAATAAAAAAGGGGGACCCTACAAGGAAAGTTTGGGAACCACTGCTATAGACAATGGTTGACAATTGTATTTCATGTGTCAACCCTTCTGCGTAAATATAGCCGGCCGCTAGGCCTGCCCCATGCTCTTTTGCATGGGCACTTTATTATTATTATTATTATCATTTATTTATATAGCGCCAGCATATTACGCAGCGCTGCAC
>CM070032.1:109352503-109365596 GCA_036250615.1 Ptychadena robeensis | reverse complement strand
CCCTGCTCCTGACACCCCTGCGCCAATCCAGGTTGTGTGGCGCAGTGCCATAACACAAAGGTCTGAAAACCGCCAATACATGCATTCACAGTGGATGTATGAATCCAGAAAAAAATTAATTTACCCAGAAGCCCCCCTTAATGCAGAACTCCATATAGACATGGAGTTTCATCTGAGTTAAATTATAATTTTTTATTTATGTAAATAAATAGACATTTCTATGTCATCCTCCCCAAAACACTAACAAAACCCCCATTTGGCATAAGATCTGGTATGCCGTCCAGAACACACCAAACCCCTGCTTGGCATAACCTGACAAAGCTACCCCAGGCACCCTTGGGCAGACTTGGTTGGGGGGGGTGTTTAGTGTGTGAGCCTAACCAGCACCATTTCCATAACTCAACATTGGAAGACCTCTCCTTAAGATAGGCAGCCTCTTTCCTACAACATGGCCCATGGGGGTGCTCATTGAGGCTTGGGGTCCCCTTTAAAATCCTTGTCCCCCACCTATAGAATAAATAGAAAGTACTTATGGACCCAGAAATCTGGATCTTCCATTCCACATGCCTACCTGCCCTAGGCTCCGCTATCCTTTAAAACCCCAGTGTTGAACACAGGGATTTTAAGGAGTGCATGAGCTGCCCATTGACGGCAATGGGGCTTTGACAAGGCTGTCTCCACAGCCCATCAGAACTCTCAATCCACTGGTCAGAGGTACTCAGTTACCCTCTCAGAAGACCAGAGGAAACGACTTACCCAAAATGGCCAACAGTTAATGGGACATTGGATCCTAAAATAGTGAGAACATACAGCTAGTTACCTAGTTCCCTATATATTGTGCCCCCCCCCCAATATATAGGGAATTGTTTGGTTTATACTTGGGTTGGGCACAGCCATGGATTTTTGACACACCCATCTCCTATAGATAAAACATATCTAATGAACATCATAACCTTGATGTCGACGCAGCCAATCTGTGTCCACAGTAACGCGATGGAGGCTTGCGTGGGCATCAGCAGATGCCAGTCAATAGTGGAGCCTGTGGCCTAATCTTTTGGGTGTCCTATACAGTATTATATTAAGTATTATCGCATACACGGGACAGCATTGTGTGTTTCATGCTAAATAAGGCAATTTTACACATTTAACCAAACACCAGCAATTCATCAGCTTTTCACTGAAGCATTTTTACTGCACTATTACAATCATTATTGTATGCAATTAAATGTTTGACAATCTACTTCCTCACCTTTACTGAATTTTATTTTATCTTTGAAATAGTTCCAGAAGCACTGCTCAGTTGCAATGTTTTGTTTGACTCTTTAATTAACATCTGGAAATATTAATGTTAATGGCATTCTGAGAATTGGAAACATTTCCTTTGCTAAAGCAGAGCAAATGTTAGTTTCTGTGGAACAGAGAGCAAGTCAAAAGCAAAGAATACATTAAGCATTTATAAGAATTATAATTAACCCAACTGGTATAGGTATAGAAAATAACTAAGCGTTTGACACCCTTTTATACTTTTTATTTGATGATGTCAAATGTAACATTTGATCTGAAACAAGCTGTAGTTATCCATATCATATGCTTAGTGTACATACATTTCTAGCATAAACACTAAAACACTGTGGCGTATTAGATGCAGTTGCTCCTATGTAATTTTAAATAGAGAACTATTTTACTATGTCACATAGTCAGATGCTGTGCAATAAACAACCACAAAATACAAACATCAGGTCATACAAGAGACAATCCATTAAAAGTTACAAATTGCAAATAAACTATTTGAAGCTGAGGATACACTTGTAATAGTTAATATGGTAGAATGTACTTATCCAAAAATTGCAACAATTGTATTGGTAATCTCTGGTTAAACAATTGCATCAAGAACTACAATTCAAGTCCCACCTAAGGGGGGAAAATCTTTGGTTTTAATATCTCATATTTTGGGGTGAGATTGCACGAGGAACATAATGAGCTAGATCCAAACCCCTTTACATACATTATAGGGCTGAAAATAAGGTTTTTGTTACTTGCTCAGAATATCTAGATACTTTACTGGTTACATGTAAAGCCCCCCCCCCATACACCTTTAGATCACACCATACAATTTACTTTAGTTCTACAAACAACTATGTAGTGTCCTCCCTGATAGAATACATGGTGATTGGAAGGGTTAGAAAGGTCCCCATATTACATGGTTTTGGTAGAAGAAAAGTTGTACAGAAATGTTATGGTCACACTGTAAGGTGTATGGGGGCCTTTAGTCATTTGGTCCTTATACACCTTACAATCTTGCCATACAATTTTTTTACAATCAACTTTTGTTCTACCAAAACCATGTAATATGAGGATCTTTTTCCACCTTTCAATCACTATGCATTCTATCAGGGAGGACACATATAACAGAGTTGTTGGTAGATCTAAAGGAAATTGTACAGAGTGATCTAGCTGTATTGCATATCAACTGATGTAAGATTTGATATCAAAATTGACTTGTTCTTTTTGGTAGACATAGACACCCAATAAAGAGAAAACATAATACATTATCTTGAGGAGGTCTCTTACAGTAAAAGTCCGTCATCAGAGAATTCCCTGAAGTTTAAAGTATTGTCCTTTGATGGGGTATGCTGTGCATTTAGAGAAAGGGATGAATCAGTGATAAAAAGCCTCAAACTGTTTATTTAGCAACCTTTTAACTGAAAAACAGCTGCTTTCCGCAATCTTTGGCAGGAAGCTTTTTAACTATATAATACTTCTGCTTTGTACATCTGCAAAGTTGAAACTGTGCTGAGATCTATAGGTGAGCTTAAAGTTGCTTTTACTGTATTCCATTGCCAGATATGTGATCGGTTAAAGGTGCCTATATTGGAAAGAGAGTTACCAAATTTTTCGGACTATACCGCACTGGACAATAAGACGCATCCAAAGATTTGGAGAGAAAATGAGGAAAAAACCCCAGAAACACAGCCATTCAGATATGAAGTGACTATACAGAAAAGGCCAGTGCTAGGAGGAAGGTCTCGGCTGCAGGGCTTAAACTTTACCATGTGTCTATACACTAGCAGTACCCATTCTCTGAACACACTGACCAACCTATGAAGAGACACAATCTGGCACTGAACAACTTACCCATGAGTAGCTATTTACATATGGGAGGAGATATGTCTGTGTCACAAAATGTATTTATTGCAATGCAGAATGTTAATGTCAATACACAACTTGGTCAGTGTGTTCAGAGAATGTTCAGTGCTAATGCAGATACAATCTCTTTTTGGCAGTGTTTTTTTGGCTTGGCTGGAGGGAATGGAACACATTTCTGCCCCTGGGATGCAGAGCTTTTGCTCTCAGGGTCGTTGGGACAAAAAAAAGTATTTTCTTTACCATATTCAGACTATAAGACGCAGTTACACTTTCCCATTGATTTTAATGGTATAAAGAATGTCTTATAGTCCAAACAATATGATAGTTCATTATAGTGGTTAAGTCAGTTCAAACAACCTGTCATACCTACTTTTATGCCTTTACAGAAAAAGGCACTTTTGTCTAACTTTTCTGTAGTTTGTATGTCCCCCTTATTTTTTACAAGGATTCCCCTTTTTAAGGGACTCTTTTATTTTAGAGTGAGAAAGGTTGGAGAAGACAAGGTTTTATTTTTAACAATTTAACTATAACAACTCAGTAAAGCACTATCAGTTTGCAAAGACTCTGCTCACATGATTTTTCTCCTTGAAGCAGATCTACTTGGCTTCTAGTACAATGTAGAGGCTATAGAGCCATGTTGTTAATCACAGCCTATAAATCCAAGACCTTGACCTCTCTAAACAATCACTGTTACTCCTCCCTGTTACTCCTACCTTTATATTTTTAACAGCTAGGAAGAGTAGTTAGTGAAGGAAATAAGGGTTTTTCTCTCTTTTTTTACAGAAATCTGCCGATGCATCGCTTTGGTGTGCCAAGGCTGTTCATCCTGGAACATTTTGTAGAACATTTGAAGGAGCTGATGGAAAAGATTATGAAGATATAATTAGGTTTATTCACCTGGGAATGGAAGTAACTGACCAAGAAGAGAAAAAGAAAATAACAACTGACTTGAGGTTGACCTTCTTGATCTGCATACTTACTTCTGGTCAGTGATGCACTAGGTACTAACAGTACTGAATAATGACACCAGCATATATTTCTCAGTACAGTGAAAACAAAAATAACATTGGATGAAGGAATATAACATTTCATTTATCTAAGATTATTGTGTGGTGAAGACTTGTCCTTGTTTTACTGATTTTAGTCTGGTATCTTCATTCAATCCCTATATTGTAGGCCTGAAAAGCGAGAGTTTGGTTTATGAACTAACAAAAAGGGGTTAAGCTGCAGAGAGGTGAGGTCATGATTTTCTTGCTCTCTTTCACTGTCCCCTAACATGCTGGGGCATGGTTCAGGGGGACATGTGCTCAGATGACTTGGGAGAAATGGTGCTGGCCATCAAGGCCAACAAGGACTGGAGATTGCAAATTGTGGGAGAACACATGAAGAAATCCATGATTAATCTTACCCATCCAAGTAAAGAAGTACAAATCAATCAGCTGATTAGATCGACCTTCTGCTTTTCCATGAGTTTTCTAACACAACTTTTTTTTTTATTTGGGGGGATGTGAACTGTGTCAGTAGTAACTAAGTAACTGTATCCTATATCTAAGCCTGATGACAAAGTTCAGGGGAATACTAATCCAAGAGGATGGTGAGAAAGAGCAGGGAAGTGAGGGATGTGGGGCTAGGAAGGTTGGGGGGGGGGGTGAGGATGAGCAGGGTGGGGAAGTGAGGAAGTTAGGAGGAAGGGGATCAATTACCGTATTTTATGATCTGAATGTGCGACCACCCGTGGCCATTTGGCTGCCGGTGATCGCAACTTGGCTCCCCGCCAGCTCTCCCGGCAGATGGAAGATCTGCCCACGGCCCATCCCATCTGAACTGCATTGGCTATATTTGCACAGCCTTGCAGATAAAGCCAATGCAGAGTGTGTGTGGGGAAAGCCGCACACTGGCAGTTTCCTCACACACGCTGTGGAGAGGGGAGACCAGAGTGCATATTCCCCCGCCAGTCCACCCCCCTCTCTTCTCCATGTGTGAGGAAGAAGAGATGCCGGTGTGTGCTCTCTAGTAACTAAAGGGTACTATCTCTGTAGCAATCCACCAAGCCTGTATAGTAGAGTGGCCAAACGTAAGTTTGCCAAAAGGCATCTGAAGGACTCTGAGACCATGAGAAACAAAACTCTCTGGTCTAATGAGACAATGTATGAACTTGTTGGTGTGAATAACAGGTGTCACGTTCGGAGGAAACCAGGCACTACTAATCATCAGGCCAATACAATTTTCAGTGGCAGAAACTGTGAAACTAGTCAGGAGAATGGTAAAGGTGACTGCAGCAATGTACAGAGACATCCTGGATGAAAACCTGCTCTATAGCACTCTTGAACTCAGACTGGGTCAAGAGTTCATCTATCAGCGGGACAATGACCCTAAGCATACAGCCAAGATATCAAAAGAGTGGCTACAGGACAACTCTGTGTATGTCCAGCCAGAGCCAAGACTTGATTTCAATTGAACATCTCTGGAGAGGTCTTAAAATGGCTGCACCGAGGCTTCCCATCCAACCTGATGGAGCATGAGAGGTGCCCCAATGAGGAATGGGGGAAACTGGCCAAGGATAGGCGTGCCAAGCTTGTGGCATCATATTCAAAAAGCCTTGAGGCTGTTATTGCTGTCAAATGTGCAACAACAAAGTATTATGCACAGGCTGTGATTACTTATGTACATGTGATTTTCATTATTTATTTATTTTTTATAAATTTGCCAAAATCTCAAGTAAACTTTTTTTCACATTGTCATTATGGGGTGTTGTGTGCAGAATTTTGTGGGAAAAAAATAATTGAATCCATTTTGGTAGAAGGAATTGGGAACAATCATTTTTATGATCTCATGCATTGTTACATTTGACAGATATGTAGTTAATAGAAAAATGTTTACTTATTATGTTTTGCTTTATTTTAAGCTGCAGGCTTTCAATTATGAAGTTAACATTTGATCTTTAGTTCCTGTTTCACTTCCCTGCTGTCTGAATGTCTAACAATGAATGTCTTTATAACCATTTCTGTAATTAAAACACAGACCTTGATAAATATTAGGATATTTCCTTACCTTAGACTGTATTAAAACAATTTATTATAATGTATTAGAGTCTTAGGGTTTTTATATCAAAGCATCAACTCTCCTGGCATGCACGATTGCCTTGAAAATAATTCCGAGCAACCTGTCCCTTCCTCATGTATGTTCTTACAATTTAAGCCTGCCACACCCTTCCTTTATACTGCATACTTTCCATTTTAATCTTTCCTGTTATATCAAAAGGGCAAACGTCCCTTAAATATCAGCAGAAGGAATGAATTTGAAACACAATTATTCACTTTCTTTTTTACTTTAAGACCAGTGAGAAGCATGCAGTAGACGGTTTTTTCCAGACACATCCAGCAAAGGAAGAGGATGCTAAAGTAAAGTAGAGATTCCAATTCAACAGTTAAGTGAAACCATAATCCCCAAAATTAAGTGTTAATTAAAGACGAATCAGCACACAAGCCAAGCGTACAAGTGATACAGAAAGTTGGAATTCTCAATTCATGGTGTTGTAGTGAGTCATTTTTCCAGAGGTCAGAGTACTCATCATCAAGTCCTCCTGGTTTCCTAGTAATTTGACCTGTCAACCTACTTAGAACTAAAATTTTCTTACCTTTTTTTCTACTTGTTTTTATACCATCTTCAGTTAAAACTGGAGCTGGGATGGATTGACCGAATTTTACCTCATCAACTGTCCTGATTAGGGAGTCTTCTCTTGCTTCCTGTCATGATGGGTAGCAATGAGGCTGAAAGTCAAGGCCCCCATACATGTCTAGATTTTCCTTTTAATCAACTTAAAGAGATCAATTTATTTGTGTCAGATAAATCGGTGATTGATTGTAATCTATGCCAACTGTAGTAAAGCTAGGCACACACGAGTAGATCTGTAAAAAGATTTGAGTACATTGAATCAACGTACACGCTCACGGTGTTTGATTGTACTCTAATCTGTTTACAATCCTACCTGTGTGTGCCTTCCTTTGAGCGGGATCAATAGAGACCACTCAAAGGAACTCAATTGAACAGGGTTCCAACATGTTGGAAAACCCTGTTCAATCTCCATTACTTTGCATGAAGACATGAAGCTTCATGCAAAGTATTGGATGTCACCGGCTCCTGCCTCCTTCCTCCACAGCCGTCGTACTGTCAGTGTGAAAAGGGGAGAGCCAGCACTTCTCACACTTAAGCCGACGCAGGCTGGATAGTTTTCTTCCCAATCTTCTGATTCACATGCTAAAAGCTGGGGTGAATGGGTCCCCGGGGTCCCCACTGAACGGGAATCGATGTGCCCCTGTGGTGCACATTGATTTTCGTTCAATTGATCCCCGATCAATCACAGCATGGTGACGTCACCACGCTGTGATTGATCGGGGGTCGATTGCACGGGAATTTACCTGTGTGTGCCTAGCCTAACAGATATTTGATCAAATTTTTTGGGATCGACTGAAAGCGGAATTGAATTAAGGTTCAATTTCAATACAACCGATTAAAAATTTCCAGCATGTCTGATCATTTTTCGATAGAAAATTTTCCCAACTTTAATCGTATTAGGTCGATCTAACAATGTGGGCTGCCATAGAGTTTCAATCAATCAACAAAAAAATTGATTGAATAAGGTTAATTGAACGGAAAATCTAGACATGTATGGGGGCCTTAAGAGGACATCTCTTCCCCTGCCAGGGATCTCGGGTTTTAGAAGGAACACATTTTAATTGTGTACAGGAAAGTAAAAAAAGTATAGTTTCTATAAAAGTAAAAAATTATTTCAAGGTCCTTTAGTCTTTACCAATTCTGGTGTCTCTGTTCCTTTGGGTCAGATAACCCCTTACCTATTGTCCTGAGGACAGACCAAAAAGATTGGAAAGAACTTAAACAGTTTTATCAGCATATTGGCTTCAACCTAACAATTGTTGAAATCTACAACTAGTATAACTAAACCTGATTGGCCATTAAAAAATCCCTAGCCAATAGGTCAATGTGTACAGGTGACACTGGATGCTGTAAAGCAGGGGTCAAACTAGGCTCCATGGCCCGCAAGAGGCCCTCCATGCTATTTTGTGTGACCCATGCACCCTTGCCCGGCAGATACTGACAATACAAGCCAGAGCTGGGGAGCTACCAGGGCCGAAATACTTAAAAATCGACTTAAAAATCGATCGACTTAAAGCTTACGCTTTGGTGTTTTTTTTTTATTTTGAGTTTAAAACCGCTTTTAACCAGATGCCGGTCACATTTATAAAATGTGTGTTTCATGGTTAGTCATAGGTTCAGATTTTACTGATGTTATCAGTATTAATATTGCGTTTTTGTTTACAGTGTATTTAGTTTTGTGTTACCTGTTGATTACTTGTTGGCATCTTCTCATCAGTGCCGCATGTGTAGATGCTCTTATTTCATACTGAGATTAGAAAGCATTCTGGGGAAGCTGCAGTTGACTTAGGAGCATAATTACTGTAATTAAAACAAAAACCCCTACAGCCTCCTCAGTACTGAAGCTCTTTATAGCCATACAAAATAAAAAGTATTTCTTTTTTTAAGCTTTAATTACAGGTTACTACAACACTTCATTGTGGTGAAATATAAGGCTAAGTAGACAGGAATGGTAGTGCTAACAGAAAAATAATTACCTACATGGCCAGGAATCAATGGTCCTTCTTTAGAAGCTCTTTTAGGATTCTTTTGCTGTTTGTGACCCATAACCAAGATTTCCTCTCACTTCCTGTCCATATGACATCAGAAAGATGAAGAAATCTCCTCTTTCAGTGGAATTCACAGGCATGTAATGTAGGGCAAACTAAGCTCTGTTTATTGAAGAGAAGAAAAGGATCTTCAATGTAATATATTACTTTTCTTCAGCATAACAAATTATTACACACTAAGGGTTCCCACACATGTGGCAAAATTGGCCGCAGATCACAGGTGCCCACATGGGGTGACAAATCCCTGTGGCACCATAGAACGGACATGTCCGTAAATCTCTGGCTGATGCCATTAGTTTGAATGGGGATTGGCATCCTCGTCCAAACTAATGGCCGGCACACAAAGGGTGCGCGCCGATACTGTGAGCGTCGGAGCGAAGTGTGATGACGTCATCACGTTGCTGTCCACCGCTCATCTGTCGGTCCTTGCTCGGTTTGTGTGTGGGGATCTTAAAAGTATTTCATGGAAACAGAAGAGTTAGGACAAAAAAAAGACTAAGTTGTCCATTGAGCCTGTCCCTTTTGTGATATTTTCTTTTGCTTATTTCTTTTTTAAACTGTGGTTATCCCAAGCATATTTACATTCACTTACTGATGATTGACTTACTACCAATAGAGGTCTGTTCCAAACACCAACTGTAAGATAATACTTTCCGTGGTTAATGCTGAACTTTCCATGTGCTAGTCTATGGTAATGTCCCTTTGTTCTTGACCTTTTATTTATTTTAAAAATACTGCTCTCCTGAAAACTATTGGCACCCTTAACATTCAGAATATTTTAAATATGCCCCCCCCCCCCTTTCCCTTCTTTCATCAAGACTGCACATATTGAGTTCCTGTAGTCTTTATTAATACTGTTTTTTTCTAAATCTTTCAACAAATGTGTTTTGCCTATGTATGAACTATTTTTGTCCTATTGACATCTTTTAGTAAGTTAGGTTTCTAAACCTGGACACGATATAAATGAGGTCTAACTTAAGATTCCAACTGTATATGAAAATCTGGTCCTCATTCCTCCTGATACTGACCCCTCCACAGATGTGATCCAGAATTATGTTTGTAATAAAGCAGATGTACACTCAATATGTAAAAATAACATTAAAGTAAAATTAAAGTTTGACTTACCTCTGAGCTGGTATGATGATGGCTTAGGGCTCCACGATACAAAAAAAAATATGCTTATCTGCTGTTGTGTAGAATCCTAGGAGCAATTCCATCTTTATTCACCATACTTCTGAGGGTTGACTCAGGGTGCAATATCTTGGGTGGCCACTGGGGGGGGGCGTTACATGGTTTTCTATGGGAATTTTCCTTAACCTCCTGAGCGTTTCGCCATTGGCACGGTTTTTTCATAACCGTGCCACGGGCAATCGCGGCGGAGCACAATATGCTCTGCCGCGATTGCCTGCTCAGCTGGAAGATGTAAACATAAGTCCGGCGTCACTGGAGACGCCGGACTTATGCTGAAAGAAAGCGACGCCCCTCCAGTTAGACGAAGAAAGCGACGCCCCTCCAGTTAGACGGAGGTCTATGGCGCCGCCTACCCCTGCCCCCTTCGCGTCACCGGTGACACGATCGGGGGCGGACCCGGAAGCATCAGCATTCATGCCGATGCTCCCAACCGCCGCAGAAAGCCGGGGAGACCTAGAGCGTGGCTCTAGTTAACTGGGGCTGAGTTTCATGATGCATGAAACTCAGCCCGAGTTAACTCGGGCAAGACGCTCAGAAGGTTAATGTACTTTTATTGAAGTGCCAAGATCACAGAATCACCCAGCAAACACTTAATTCTTGTGGTGTATCGCCGAGGCTATACATAAGCATGGCCAGGAAATAAGGAAGGGCTGCGGGGGATTCTCTTAAACCTCATTACAGGTAAGTTTTTTTATGCATTCCTGCCTCTTCTAGTGCCATATATGTAATGATCATTTTCTGGTGGTAGGTCCGCTTTAAGATTGGGACAAAATTCATATTTGATGCCCTCTCCTACAGTGTCTCCAAATCACAATGGCACATAGAGATCTTCTTATTGTGTTTCTGGTAACCCTATACAAAGTAATTGTGGGATCAACAGTAATGTGAACTTTACTTTGTATTAGGTCACATATAATGTGCCATATGATTGATCTTGTAGACAAGCTACAAAACTCCCTTACCAGATCCCAACTCTAGATACAGCATATCTTATAATATGTGGATTGTAACAACACACTTTTAAACTTCAAGTTAAAAGGCGTCTGTTGGTGCTTATCCTTCATTGACATAAACTTTTCATATAAACAAGGGTCATTACTGATAATTTATATTTAAATCCTCCTTTTTTTTTTGGAAGAGAATGTGTAAACGTTAGTCAGGTATTTTGTGTCTGGTGTCTGTGTCCCTTTGCGCATATTTTTAATCAAATCCATTTCACAGACACAGAGTTAATTATAGGAAAACTCTTCAAAGTGAGAGAAACAATTTCTTAGGGTGGTGACCTTCACAAGTATCACCAGTGGAACGTTTTCTCTCTTTTTACAGTACCAGCTCACAATTCTGGATTTTCCTTAGCAGGAGGGTAGACCTCCAACAAGATACTCCACACAACCCACTACTGAAAATAGGAAGAAAGGAACTGAATATACTTTAGTGTATAAGAGAGTTCACTTAAATTTTTTCCATTTACTTTCCTTTGCCAACATGCCCATTTTGTTTTACTATTTTTAGCTTTTTCCAACAAAAAACATTACAAAGGATAAGTAACTGATTTTCCAAAAATTATAATGTTATGTATATTAAATTGTAAAAGGAAAATCGTAAAACACAATCAGCAGTGATGGGCAAAAATGAAAAAATTATTGGTGGATTGAATTACCTCTGCAGCCTCATATATCACCACTTGGTCTTAAGGTAGCCATACACGGGTCGATTTGTCACCGATCGATTCCCGATCATTCCAGGAGATTGTGAATTCTGATCGGATCGGAATCAATGGAACACCACCTTAGGAATCCAATTTGTGGTAGATTTGGACATGAACCGGTTTTCAAAATGGCCGATTTCACAGAATCCATCGATCAGAAAGACTGCTGCTTAGGGAGCTATGGGTCCACCAACATACTTCAATTGCCAAACAATCGACTAAATAAACCAACATGTTGGTTCAATGTCCGATCCGATTTTTAGTTGATTCCTATTGTATTTGGTCGATTGTTCAGGGTGGGCAGAGCCCGATTGATTGCCGATCGATCTCGTGAACGTGCGCACTGATCGATTGGTCAAAAATCGACCCGTGTATGAAAGCCTTTAGTCCAGTACTTCCTTTGCATTGTCTACACAAGGAGTGGGCAAACTAAAGCTGGGCATACACAGGTAGATTCCCATGCAATCGAACCGCGATCAATCACAGTGTGGTTAGATCACCACGCTGCGCTTGATCATGGGTCAATCGAACAGGAATCAATGTGCACCACTTTGTACATCAATTCCTGTTCAATGAGGACCCAGTACACCCAGTGTTGTAACACTCTGGCTCCCCTCTGCTCATTGCCTGCAATAAGTGAAAATAATGCCTAGAGGTTGAGGTCTGTAGTTTGCTTATAATTACCATCCAAAGGCTAATTTTGTATATACAGTGGTGTGCAAAACTATTTGCCCCCTTCCTGATTTCTTATTCTTTTGCATGTTTGTTACACTTAAATGTTTCAGCTCATCAAAAACTGTTAACTATTAGTCAAAGATAACATAATTGAACACAAAAGGCAGTTTTAAATGAAAGTTTACATTATTAAGGGAGAAAAAAAACTCCAAATCTACATGGCCCTGTGTGAAAGTGATTGCCCCCCTTGTGAAAAAATAACTTTACTGTGGTTTATGTCACCTGAGTTCAATTTCTGTAGTCACCCCCAGGCCTGATTACTGCCACACCTGTTTCAATCAAGAAATCACTTAAATAAGAGCTTCCTGTCACAGAGAAGTAGACCAAAAGCACCTCAAAAGCTAGACATCATGCCAAGATCCAAAGAAATTCAGGAACAAATGAGAACAAAAGTAATTGAGATCTATCAGTCTGGTAAAGGTTATAAAGCCATTTCTAAAGCTTTGGGACTCCAGCGAAACACAGTGAGAGCCATTATCCGCAAATTGCAAAAACATGGAACAGTGGTGAACCTTCCCAGGAGTGGCTAGCCGACCAAAATTACCCCAAGAGTGCAGAGACAACTCATCCGAGAGGCCACAAAAGACCC